>CM062819.1:469166760-469766760 GCA_031772625.1 Pinus tabuliformis
ATTCAGCGGAAGCCACTAGTAAACAAGTCAGCGCTATCGTATCAGAGAGGCGATCATAGTAAATAGCCATCCCTCAGTGCCAATGGAGCGCCCAGAACAGTGTTTTCACTACCGTGATCTGCAGGCAGAATTTGAGGAAGTGCGCGCGCAGCAAAGGACCCTGGAAGACCACGTTCGCAGTATGGAAACTAGGCATGCAGATCAAGTCCGGAATCTGGAAGCAAAACTTGATGAACAATGCAGAATTCTACATGAAAAATACCGAGCCGAGATGAACTTATTCCTACATAGGGTTCATTCACTGCACGAGCAATTCAACAATCTGAGCAATAGATGTGCTCACGCCGAAGAATCAATCACTGTCCTCAGGTATATGATGGATAAAAAATTCAAAAAGAAGCGTCTTCCTCTTCCAGTGCAAAACCAAACGAGGCAGACCCAAACCCGGAAGACTCAACAGCGCGGAAAATTAGTCACATAGAAATTGATTAGCCATGTGTTGCAGTTGTAAATTTTGGTGTTTTCAGTTTATAAGAATCTATAGTAGTAAAAGATGCCTCATAGGTAGGAACACTAGAATCAGGATCAAGGAAAGGAACTATTTGTAATTCCTTGGATCCGCAATGCTCAAGAAGCACTATATGTACGGCAAACTGCCCCTCTTTTTTTTCAGATTAATACATAGCAACGAACTTGTCAAAAAAAAAAAAAAAAGCATTAAAAAAATTAAAAATAAAAACATTAACGTAAATTAAAAAATAAATAAAAATTAGAAAAAATTAAAAAAAATACAGGCCCTATGAGCCCTGGGGGCAAGGATGATTCCCAGAATCGGCCTTACTTGCCTAGTGCTTGTGGGGCCTCAGGCCTAGGTGCGCTGGAGTTGTGTGCATCCCCTCCCCCCGCCTAGGCTTGAAGCCCCACAGGCCCTAGCGGGCATGACTGATTCCAGGAATCGGCCATGCCTGCCTAGGACCCGAAGGAACTCGAGCCTAGGCGAGGGGGTCTGCACATAATTACGCCCCGCCTAGGCTCAAGGCCCCTCAGGGCCTGGTCAGGCATGGTCGTTCCGAGCCATGCTTGCCCAAGCCCAAGGCCCTATGGGCCTTAGGCAAGCAAGGCTAATTCCTAAAATCGACCTTTCCCTCTAATGACTTGGTGGGTTCAATTTTTAATTATTTTTTATGTTTTTATTTTTATTTTTGTTTTTGTTGTCATTTTTGTTTTTATTTTGTGTGTGTGTTGTGTTTTTTTTAAATATATTTTTTTATTTTCTAAAAACGTTTTAATGTTTTTTCAATTTTTATTTAATGTATTATTTATTTATTTTAATGTTTTTTATTTTGTTTGTTTTAATTATCCAATCATTGTTATTTATTTGTTTTTTTTTCTTAAATTATGTTTTTTCAAAATACTTTCTTTTTTTTTTATTTATTTTTTAATATTTTTTAATAAATTTGTTTTGTTGTTTTATTATTGTTATTATTATTTTATTTTATATTTTAATTTATTTTTTTTCATATATATATATATATAAAAAAGATATTTTTTCTCTTGTTTTTTATTTATTTTTTTATTTTTTTATGCGCTTTATTAATTGTTAGTATTTTTTTTTTAATTTTTGTGTTTTATATTTATTTTTCTTTTATTCAATGTTTTAATTTTTATTTTCTTTTGTATTTTTCATTTTGTTTTATTTTATGTTTTTCTGCAAGCCTTGTGTCGATGTTTGACTAATAACTTGATCCCATTATATGTCAATTTGATAGTTGATTTTAAAGTTTTCATTTTAGTGGATTGAGTTCGCCCCCACAATGTGTCAATTTCATAGTTCGTCTTTAAGTTTCATTACAATGGGCCGAGTTCGCTTATACTGCGTGTCAATCTGATGGTTGATTTTTAAAATTTTGTTGTAATGTGTCAAGTTGCCTTAGGCTAAGATTTTAAAATCGTTATACTTTTAGCATTTAAAAAGAAATTACTCTTGGTATAATGACTCTTTCATTTAGGTGTTCACTTTTAAAAAAAAATTAGTCCCAAATTTTTTCGATAATGCCATGGTTGAAATATGTTGAGAACTTAAGGTTTTTTATAGTCATAATCTTTGGTTTTAATTCCATGGTTGAAAAAGTTCTTAAAATTTTAAGGTTTTTCTAAGTCTTGATATTTTATCTTTAATGTTATGTTTGAAAACAGTTATAAATATTTTTTCTTTAACACCATTGCTGAAAATTGTTGGAATTTTAAGGTTTTTCAGAGACGCGATATTTTATCTTTAATGTCATGCCTGAAAATCGTTGGAATTTTAAGGCTTTTCAAAGACGTGATATTTCATTTTTAATGCCATGCTTGAAAATTGTTGGAATTCTAGGGTTTTTCAGAGTCATGATATCTTATCTTTGACATCGTTATTAAAAAATGTAAATTTACCCGGGAAAATAAATATAAAAATTCCAACATCAACACTTTTCGTTTTTAGGGTGTTTTTTGCACAAACAAAACTGGATTTTATTGGTTTTTACTATTTTTTCATTATTTTTTTGGGTTTTTTGGCTAGAGTTCTTGTTTTGAGGTAATAATTCTCATTCAATCAGTAACTTTGTTATAAAATTAAAGTCGTTTACAAGGAGGTGATTTTCCTTAATCTAACTTGGGGCTAAAAACTTTGCTTTCCTTAGAAGAAAAAAAACATAGAATGGTGGTAATTTACCACCATTCTAGCTAGTTTATATTGCTCTGCATTTTATAGTATTTTCCTGTATCTTTCATTAACAGAATGTGGGTTTCACTATATTATTATGTACACGTTTCCAATCATATTATTTCATTTGATTTCATTTTCTATACAATGCAATATCAAAATTGATGGTGTTACATGTTGGAAAAGGGATGTGTTTTGGAGGTGCAATAAAGATCATCGCATGAAGAAAAACTTTGAGTAATATGCCATGCTTAATTTTTTTTTTAAGGATATGATGCCACATTAGTTTTCATGTGTGGTGCTCCATGGGGTGGAGTTCCATGTGCGCATGATTACACCATCAAGTAAAGAGAAAATTCCTAAGGAACTTCAAAATGCCATATTTGCTTGCTCAAAGATTGGAATTAATATGAATATAGTCATTGGAAAGCTCTTATATAACAGATAGAATACATTATTGATCTTAGAAGTGGTTTCAAGATCATGTTAGGAAATATGGTTAAGAGGAAGTTTGAGTACCCCACCATCCTATTAGAGTTTATGTGGTTGGGTATGTGATAGTTTCCTTCCTTGATAAAGTATAACATAACTCTTGATGCAACTTTCCATTTGATGATTGCATCTTAATCACTATTCTCAATTCTTAATATTCTTGAGAAATTGTCCCTATATTCCCTCTTTGACTCAAGGCATTAGTCACTTGGTTATCATTTCTATTGGTATGCAATATTTGATCATTATAACTAATTAGAATGTCCACCCATTTCCACTACCTACTGTTAAAGTGAGATTGAGTTTGGAAATGTATTAAAATTTAATGATGGAAATGAAACTCAAATTGATGTTTGATCAAGTAACGAACCATGCCTTTGATGTTGTACTGTACTTGATTGAGCCCCAAATCATTCCTTGGCCACCTCTTTTGATGAATATTTAGCTTCATGGAATCATATCTAACCACTCTCCCTTCTTGCATTAGCACTCCCCTAGTACATTCTACATTGGCATTGGTATACACTTAAAACTCCTTATCAAAATCAAGTATTTCTATCATAGATGTTGAAGTAAGAAACTTATTTAATTCTTGAAATTATTCTTATGTAAGGTTGTCCATATGAATTTTTTCCTTTACTTTGCATTTTTTACAAAGATATTGCAATATTTCAAAATATTTGGATGAACCTTCAAAGATATCTTAACAAACCCAAGAAACTTATAACTTATGCACCATTCTTAGGGGTATGCCAATTGAATATCGCGTCAAGTTTTTTAGAAATCACTTTTAATCATTGTCCTAATATAACATGTTAAGGATATTACCTTATAGAATTCACATTTACTAAGCTTAGACATACAACTTATCTCTCATAAATTTGCAAAATTATCTAAAGGTGCATGTTTTTTTTCAAATTTCTAGGAATACATCATAATGTCATCACTAAATACCAAGACCAAATTATCTAAGTATTTTTAAAATGTATTATTCACTAATCTCATCAAAATATTCATCGAATTCATCGAGCCAAGAACTCATGATGCCCATATTGAGTTGCAAAAGTGATCTTAGGGATGCTTTCTTCTTCCTTCTTAATCTAATGATATCCCAAATCTTAAATACAATTTTTAAAATGCATTTTCTTTGTTTATTTAATTAAATAAATCCTTAAATCTAGGTAATGGATTTTAGTCTTTAATTTTGACCATAACTTCAATATTCAATGGTCACTGCATATATGGAGTAACAATGACTAGTCCACCATAAGAAGATACGTTTGGTTGAATGAATCCTCTATCTAATAATTCTTGTAAATCACATCTTGAGCTTTCTAAGCTCATTAGTTCCCAATCTATATGGCTCCTTAGATATTGGGGTATCTTTAAGCACAAGTTCAATTTTGCAATTCAATTCTCTTGTTGATGACAATTTTATTAGTTCTTTTGAGAAAATATCCATAAATTCTTCTACTATCAACAAATGATCTACTTCAATGCTTAATTCATCGTGACACTTCATCAATTTGACTAAGGTAGCCTTTGCAACCTTTCCAAAATATACTTGTCTTACATCACTAATATTTTCCTTATTTTTAATGGGGTTTTACACCTTTCGATACTTCTCGTTATGACTTTATCATCTAAATATTCCACCTTCTTCTCAAAGAAATCTATTTTTATTAGGTGGATCTCTAGCCAATATTATTCAGTTATACCATTATAAGATGCTAATGCCAATTCATGGAAATAAATAAGATCAATAAATTCACCCAAATCTACCAATCATTGATTGATTGCATTGGTGATCCACTTCTTTGTACCACTAACCATTTATACTTTCTTAGGAACTTAGATATTTTTGACATTACACTTTCAACTAGACACCACGTTAGGGGAAACAAAATTGTTAGTGCTTTGTAATTCAAGTAGAAAGGTATACATTATTCTTCATCGACGGAAAATATGAGCTCTGCAACCTAATGGTGAGGCAGCCATGAGCTAAACTGAACTGCGATTCCAAAAAACCTAATGACATCTAAAAAGATGCAAACCAGGAGGCTGAGAACTAGATCGGAATGACAGAGGAGGAAAGGGGGGAGAGATCCCCTACTACTGAGACGCGGCAGCAGGGGATTCTTGCCAGAATACAAGTAATCTGAAACAAGCAGGAGATACCAACAAAATGTCAGGACCTGTCCTCGGGGCGAGATGGTAGGCAGGCAACAGAGGTAAATGTTTACCATGTGCGACGGAGAAACCGAGATTCATCATTTAGATGAACAAACTAGAGCGATACAGAAGTTACATGAAAGACCTGATATGTAGGTTCATCAGAGTATGGTCGACAGAAAAGGACCTCACCATATGGATACAACAAAAATGACAGCCCCGAGGTCATATCGAGCTCAAGCTGGGAGCTAGAGGCTTCTTCACAGTAATATTCTCGAACCTACAAGACAAAGAAAAAGTATTTGAAAATGGTCCTTACTTTCATTATAATGCTGGTTTGTTTATGAGATACTGGGAAGAATGTTATGACCCAGACAAGGAAAAATTTCTGGCAGCCCCGGTTTGGGTCAAGTTATTCAGTCTCCCAATGGATTTCTGGGACCCAGAAATACTGGAGGGCATTGGAAATACGATAGGAATATTTTTCAAAATAGCAGAAACGACAAAAAAAGGAAGATATACTTCATATGTGAGAATATGTGTATACATGAACATAGTTGAACCTATCCCAGACTCAGTGGAACTAGAATACCATGAAGAGGTATGGCAGCAAACTTTAGACTACGAACACATCCCATTCAGATGCAGAAGATTTCATGAGTATGGTCACCTATTTAAGGAGTGCCTAATGAACCTAGAAGAGGGAGAAAACATGAACAAACAACAGAGGAAAAATCAAGAAGATAAGGAAGGGTTTCAAGAAGTGAAAAGCAAAAGAGAACATCAACGAGGGGAAAAAAGAATATCAAACTCAGCCGAGCAGAACAAATAGCTTTGAAGCGTTGTAGGGAGAAGAAGAAGAAGACAATGAGGTCCAAACTATGGACTATCAAGAAAAAGGAAAGTAAAGTAGTTCGAGTCAAGGCAAGCCAAACCCCAAGAGGAAAGCCCAAAGAGAGTCGACAAAGAAGGAGGAGAAGGAAGACAGAGAGAAGATGGAAAACACCACAATGGAAATTGACACAAGGGAGAAGAATTAAGCATGGAAGAAGACATGTTGACGAAACTATTAAATGAATGGAGACACCTAGATGAAAGATTCATTCCAGAAGACCAAAAAAGATTATACAAAGAAACATTCCAACATTATCAAGCTAAACAGGGGCAGGGACAGGTGGAGATGGCAGAACAACTGGGGATGCATCAGGACAACTCCCAAGAATACTTAAATAAAATGAAAGGAGGAAAGAAAAGAGTTGAAGAAACCTACAAGAATCTATACAGATTATGGGAGAAATGTTGGTGAATACAGGGAGGGTGGTACCGCTATCAATGGTATACCAACAAATAAACAAAGTAATCCAATGATAATTACATCCTAGAATATAAGAGGCCTCAACAGTAGAGGCAAGCAGAGACATTTAACTAAGAGACTAAGAAAAGAAAAACCTCAACTCATGCTACTACAAGAAACAAAAATTACAGGAGGGAGAATGGAAGATATACTTAGTAAAATAAAACCAAGGTATGAATGCATGACCATAGATGTGAGAGGTAGCACAGGAGGTATATCAATACTGTGGAACCCAGCAGAGATCACAGTGGACTAATGGATAGGTATGAAGAGAATCCTCACGGGGTGGTTTCACCTAATAGGAAATAGAGAATGGTTCCTAGTCTCTGTAGTATATGGCCCTCACATTCCAGTGGAAAAGGAAAATTTCCTCCAGCAAATAATGAAGCTTAGCCAGCTACACAAAGAAAAACTTTGGCTGGTAGCAAGGGACTTCAATTTGATAACATCAATAGAGGAGAAAAAAGGGGGATTATGAAGAGAAGAGCCAGAAATGGAGAAATTCATATATTTACATGAAGAACTAAAATTGGTGGACATCCCTACTATAAACGGAAAATATACGTGGAAGAACAGAAGGGGAGGGAGCTGACAGATAGCCTCTCAATTGGACAGATTCTTGGCAACAAAACACTTCATTAGCAAAGATATATACTATGAAGCATCAATTCTTCCGTGTCTAGGGTCAGACCACTAGCCGATTAAACTCGAAGTAGAAATGAATCAAGGAAACCAAAACAAACCCTTTAGGTATGAGGCATTTTGGTTAAGAGAACCGACCCTAATAGATAAAATGAAGGAATGGTGGAATGAGAATGAGATAGTAGGGAGAAACCTGATGCACACCTTTCAACTCAGACTAAAAGATCTAAAAGGCAAAATAAAGAAATGGAATAAGGAAGAATTCAGTAACATACAAAAGGAACAAGAGTTAATCCAATCTAAGATGAAGAAATTCAACAACAAATAATCAATGAAGGTAGAAGTGAAGGGCTAGCAGAGGAGGAAGGGCAGCTGATTAATAAAATGGAGGAAAGAAGACAACAAGAAGAGATTCTATGGAAACAAAAATCAAGAATCCAATGGTTAAAGGAAGGAGAAAGAAACACAAGGTTTTTCCACAAAGAAATGATCTATCATAGGTAGTAGAACATGATCTTCTCCTTAATAGATCAACAAGGCAATCGTCTTACCCAAAAGGAAGAAATGGAGAATCTGTTAGTACAACACTTCAAAGGGCTGCTGACAGAACCAAACATAAGAAGGGAGGAGAATATAAACAAAATCACACAACACATCCCTAACCTAGTGAGCAAAGACCAGAACATGGCCCTATTAAGAGAAATATCCAAATCAGAGGTAGAAGAAGTCATTAGGAATATGGCAAGGAACAAAGAACCAGGGCCAGATGGATTCACACCCGAATTATTCCAGGCAACATGGCCATTCCTAGGCGAAGACATATTGAAATTAGTGGAGGAGTCTAGGCGCACCAAAAGAATGCACTCGGCCCTGAACTCCACATTTCTGGCCCTGATCCCGGAGACAGAGCATTTGGAAGAACCGCAAGGGTTCCGAACAATAGCACTCTATAATGTCACATACAAAATTATGGCTACAATTATGGTAAACCATTTAAAACCTATTCTACCTAGGTTGACATCTCAAGAACAGACAAGGTTTGTCAAAGGAAGACAAATAACAGATGGCATAGTGGTCGCACAAGAGGGAATTCACTCATTAAAAAAAAAGAAAACCAAAGGAATGTTGATTAAATTAGACTTAGCAAAAGCCTATGATCGACTGAATTGGGATTATCTACAAGGAATATTGAAGGCATTCAACTTTGATGCAAGATGGATAAGCTGGATAATGTCGATGGTAATAGCCCTAATTTTGTCAATTATGCTCAATAGATCTACTACAGAGGCATTTAACGCAACACGAGGGCTCAGGCAAGGTGACCCGCTTTCCCCTTTCTTGTTTATCCTGGTAGCGGAAGGCCTTGGAAGGTACATAAAGGAGAAAGTTAGAAGTGAACAATATACTGGCCTCAGACTATGGGGGAATGATCTACCATTAACTCACCAGCAATTTGTAGACGACATAATGATGTATGGACAGGCATCGTTCAAGGAAGCCAAGAAAATTATGGAAATTCTCACAGACTTCAATAGCGCTTCAAGGACGGAGATAAACAAAGATAAGTCTGATATATTTTTCTTCAACACAACAACACCCTCACAAGCCTTCTTAGCAAGAGTAATGGGATTCAGAATAGGAAATTCCCCATGAAATACTTAGGCGTCCAGCTAAATGATCAACAAAACAGAGTGGCCAACTGGAAACCCCTGTTGGGGAAAATCCAAAGAAAGATGCAGAACTGGACATTCAGAACATTGAATATGCCAAGTCACGTAATATTACTAAGATCAGTATTACAATCTATCCCGATATACCAACTCACCAGTCAAGCGACTCCCAAAACAGTATGCCAAAAGATGATAGACATCTTCAAAAAGTTTTTATGGCAAGGGCCTAGAACGGAAAAAAAAAATGGGCGCTTCTATCATGGAACTGGCTCAATAAACCCCTAAAAGAAGGAGGCCTAGGACTCTGAGATCCCTATATATTGAATCAGGTCATGGGGGAAAGTTATGGTGGAGATGGATCTAGGGAGGGGTAGACCTATGGAAACAACTATGGGAAAGGAAGTATGACATGCCTAGGTCTCTAGAAGGAAAGATGAGACTCCAAGACGACAAGAAAGGTTCAGCAATATGGAACCTAGCTGCAGACAATAGAAATCTGATTAGCAATCACAACTTCTGAGAAATCAGAGGAGGTGACAAAGCCAATTTCTGGGAAGAAGCGTGGCAACAGAGAGAAAAACTAAACAGCAAGCCCCAAATAGAAGAAGTCCACCAATATACTAACCTCCATGGGGAAAAAACAGTTAAAAAATTCTGGTGCATAGATCCTGGAGAATACTAGAGAAAGTGGAAACAAAAACAGGACTGGCCAGAAGGACTAGAAACACCCCAGTGGAAGCTATACGAAAATGAAATGGCAACCAGGAAAATAGCAAAAAAGGAAGGGTTAGATATACTAATATGGGGTTATAGTATCAAAGGGATGTTCACAATTAAAGAGATCTACCAACTACAAGCAAAACATCTTAGGCATCAAGAGACAAATACTTGGGAAATAATATGGCAAGAAAAGACATGGCTGAAGGTCTCTTTCTTCATGTGGATCCTACGCCACGGGCATGCACTTACATGGGATCAACTGCAAAAAAAAGGGTTGCAAGGACCCTCGATATGCTACTTATGCCGAGAACAGGCGGAAACAATGGAGCACATGACCAATACATGTAGATACAGTGATAACTTGTGGAAACAACATAATCGACTCTTTGGAGTTAGTGACAGGAATCCAAACAACATGAAGACAATAATAGATAATTGGCGGAAAAAGCCTTACCAAAATACAATCCTGAACCTAGCTTGGAGAATTTCGCTAGGGTTCGTCCTGCGGGCAATATGGAAGGAACGAAATAACCTGATCTTCAGAGAAGAAAGAAGAACAAAAGAAGAAAAATGGAACCAGATAACCCAGAACATAAGAGAGACAATACTGGCATAGAAATGGTATGAGGAAGATTGGAAAAGTAACCCACAGGAAGAAAGGATTATGAAAAGCCTGAACTTGAAACCCAGTATGCTGAATGCATCTTCGTGGAAGCACCATACCCTCAATGGAGAGGAGGAAAATCATTATAAAAGGCCTCAGAAAGAATTCATCAAACTTAATTTTGATGGGGCTGCAAAAGGGAACCCGGGAGAGGTGGGGACAGGAGGATTATTCCAAGATGACAAGGGGAAGACACTCAGAGTCTATGCTATGGACTGTGGCAATGCGACCAACAATGAAGCAGAGCTTCATGCTCTAAAAGGGGACTGGAAATTGCGATAAGAGAACGATTCCAAAAACTGCAGGTAGAAGGAGACTCAAAAATGGCGATTGAAATGGTGAAGAAGCTACAACAAGGAACACAGTGGGAAAAAATCAGCCAAAGCTGGAGAACTGCTTGGCTGGTCCAAGAGATTAGCAAGCTAATTCGACAGATAGGGTAAATCATCCCAACACATGTCCAAAGGATGGGCAACGTGGCAGCAGACAATCTAGCAAATTGGGGATGCGTCCAGGTAGATAGAAACCTAGATATAAAAGTGGAAGAGCTATAAAAAATGGAGGACATGAAGAACCTAGTGAAGATACTCAAAAAAGACAAGGAACACGAGGAGAACCATCGATCGGGGTGTAGTAACACAGAGGAGGTGGGCCAGCAGAGATGGGAAGTGGAGATGTTAGACACCATCCACACGAGCACAAGGACATGAATAAATTCAGGAAGTGGAGGGAGAGGACAGGGGGAAGGGCAGGTGGAAGGACAGGGCAGGGAAGGAGCAAGCCCCAAGAGATGGTAGGTGGATCCAAGAAGGGAAGACATTGAGGAAGGCGGGGGGGCCAGTGGGAGAGCGGGCATAATGATGCTAGTAAGTGGCAAGACAATGAAGGAGGACTCACGACAAGAGCAACTAGAGGCATGCGTGAGTTAATGAGAGCCAGAGCGGGAAGGGACAGAGGGTCATCATCCCGAGGGGATGGCTTAGAGAAAGGGGCGACTAGTAAATGCGAAGGACATGTGGTAGATACACAGAAGGACAAAAGGGGAAGGGGGATAAAACATATGGGCAGAGAGTCAGTTTGTAGTTACATGTAGAAGTCGAGAACGAGAGCAGAACCAGAGAAAGATGGTAGAGGAACGATGACGCATCCTAGGGAATGAAACGACGCCATCTCTGTAGACAGTATGTTCTTCTCCTGCCCCTAAACCTCAGAAGAATAATGATGCCAAATTCTATAGTACTAGGGAAGGTGACCAAGATAGGTAGGGACTTGGTAAGAGCCGAAACCAGGAACTCCTGGAACACCGGTTGGGTTGAGAATGTAGATATAATAATGAGAGAAGAAAGAATTAAGACCCTGGCTCCGAAGAAGGTGCATAGAGAGAAAGGAGAAATTCGAGGAGAGAAGTGTGAACCTAGTAAGGATGCTGGTCTAAGGAATCTCGCTCCATCCAGGTGGCGCCTGAGGCTCAGAGGAGATGTTGTAAGAAACTGGAATAGAGAAGAATCCACCATGGAGACCTCAGGAGATGAGACACGAGATATTGCGGCCCGTGATAATACTACTTGGAATTCCTTGAGCAAAAATGAGAGGAAAGGCAGAGTGTCGATTAGAACAAAGAAGAGTGAGAAGGGAAGGAAATTACCTGGTGCAGTGTAGAACAGGGCCATGGTCCTTATGTCTAGCTCCCCCGATAGGTTCTCTATGGTTAAGCTTTCCCGCGGTGTCCAGAACAGCAATATAGACCCCCCTAGTGGCATCCCCGTGAGGATGTCTGTGTCGAACCATCTGGGTGATGGCTGACAGAGCGAGACTAACCAGAGAAAAGAAGAAGTGAGGGATAGCAAAGAGAAAAACCAAGAGATGACAGGGGGAAAGCTGAAGGGAACTCCAAGAAATCTCTGGTCGTCTGGTCTTGAGTGGGATACCAAACATGGCTCAGTTAATTGTAAAATTGATTGGGTGTTATACCAACAGAATAATGATACTTTTCATGGTTTTGTTATAGGTTTAATCATAATCCGCGTCTAGTACAGTGTGAAGGCAAGAAAATGGGGAGAAGCCAATAGCAACAACGATAGATACAGAATGGGAAGAGATGGAAAAGAAGCAACCAAGAAGGGCAAGAGAGATACAGGTAAAAAGAACACCGAGGGGGTGAGAAGCTCCAACAGAGAACAAAGTAATAGAGGGAGAAAGACAGGACGTGAGCATATGAAGACCCTCATTGACGCGTACAAGGCAGGGAACTCACTTGAGGTCAGAGCCCAAATAGCTAGTTGGGAGAGAGAATTAAATGACAATATTAAAAACCAAGACATTCCCATGGAAGAATGGGAGGACATGGTTCAAGACCCAGGCAACACCCGCGGATGGCACACACTTTTCAGACAAACAATCCAACAATACTGGGTCATGAAGAATGTTGTGGCCTTGGCCATGACTCTCAACAAAGAACAGGCAACAAGCAAAGGCTCGAAGGCACAGGAGGACACCAAAGAGAAAGATCCCATCAGAGCAGAGCTACTCAGGGAGATAGCGGCAGTCCATATCCAAAATTATTGAAACAACCTAGCACTGGGAAGGATTGAACAAACCCTGCAGGATATGAAGAGAAGCGAGATGTTGGGTTCCAGTGCCAAAGCCCCAAACCCTGTGATTTCCTCGGACGAGGAGTAAAACAATGATCCAGATAAATTTTGTTTCTGTTTCATGATGAATAGCTTTTACTTTTCAAAGTTGAATTGCAATATAGTTAATAGAGATAATGTTGTTAGGTTGATAGAGAAAGACTTATACAAATTTTGGACAACTTTTATTGCTAACAGGTGGCCATCCTTGTTTCCTACGGGCAGGTTGAGGCCACCTGGAACAAATGGAAAACCCTGATTTTGGCCAGTTAATATAAATAGCGAAAGTACTACCAAGTTTACAAAAAAAAGAAGTAGAAAGGTATACAATTGTTAAAAAATATTACCTTGAGCTTGGATCAAAGATGCGTGATGATATGCTTGTGTTTTATCCACAACTACATATACCTCACCTCTAATTGCCTTTCCCATTATATCTTTAGAATCTAAGTGGTTTAGTTTCTGTTTGATCTTATTATTTATTTTAGGATGCTAGTAATATATATGTCCCATATCTCCACATTTGTAACATTTAATCATTAGGTTGGTAAACTTGGTGTTTCCTCATGGTCCTCTTTTAAATCCTACTTGTGATATTGGGTTAAAATTTCCTTGGTCAAATATTCTTTAGTAGGACTTATGATGGTTGATCCTTTGGTTAAGTCTCCCACTCAACTCTTTCTTTCATTGTGCCTCTGTTTTGCATAATTTAGGTCCTAAACATCCCATCCATCAATGTTTTTGGGAAAAATGGTTCAGACTTTTTCCTTAACATGATCTCCTAGTGTTCTAATAAATCAATTGACTCATGACTTGTCACTTAGTTCATAACCATACTTTTCTAACTCCACATAATTCCATTCATAGTATTAATTAGTCATACTTCCCTTTTTGAGTGCTTAATATTGATGTTCCTTTTCTCAATATTACATCTCACTCAAGTACTTATCCTCAAATTACCTTTTAAAAGCACTCCATTCCAAATACTCTTCATTAATTTTTTTTCTCCTCCTTTAGATGATCCCACCAAAGGTTTGCATTGTCTATCAACTAATATCTGCTAAACAATGTCTTCTCCGAGTTGAAATCATATAATAAGATATGCCTTTCCATGTTTTCCAATCAGACTTATGGTTCATTTCCTCTTTTGACATATCCATTAGAAGTAGGAGTTTTCTACTTCATGAAATCTACCCATTTTTTAAGACTTGTATGAAACTTCTTAGCCATGATCATTTCCTACCGATGACATTTTTTCCCTATTCTCTAATTTAAATCCTTGAGATTCCAAGATTCCCTTGATCTCATGGATATAGTTAAACTTCTTGTTGACGTAACACTCTAAAGTTTTCACTTCTCATGTTGTCCTTGCAATGGGGCAATTGCAATGAGAATAGTTATTCTAGTTAGGATTCGTACTTTCATTCTAGGTATGTGAATGATATATATCCATGATAAATATATTACTTGAAATATTTGAAAAGAAAATAAAATTTTATTAGTGATATTGATAATGTATAAATAACACACTTGATATTGTGAATAAAGCTACAATAATAAGGAATTTAGGAGAAGATTCTTTAAATTGGTTAGAAGCACATAAAACATATATATTTTTAAGAAAATATAGTGTAATATTCTTTTACAAATGATTCATATAAATAAAAGTGAAACAAATAATTTTTATAGGAGTTGTCTTTAGTGAGATTTTTTGAAAGCTTTTCTGGTGGGTTTTTTTCGTCTAATTTCTCTAAAATCCGACAGGAATTTATTGAAATCACAAGCTTGATGGTAACTCTTGCATGATCAAAGTGCCCTAGAGGATTTTCAGGGTGCTAAATCCATATATACAGTCAAAAAACCAGTTTAAATGACACAAATCAAGATTTCACCTCAAAGTTTTCCGCCGGATTCCGTCACCGGAAAGTCCAAAAAGTCACACAAAAAACAACTCCATTTTTATATTCCATATGAGGAATATACATATTTGGGCCCTCCATAAATTACCTGAATGGGAAAAATAATAATCATTTTAAATCCAACTAAATTATTTTTTTATAATTATAATTATAATAAAAATTCATTCATTTAATGAGAAAAAACAAAATGTCTCTTAATTAAAGGGAATGGAGAGGAGAGTTTATTCCATTAAATAGAAGAAAACACTCACTTTCTCCCAATTAAAGAGATTAAAGGGATTAGATATTGGTTGAAATTGGTCAAAACTATACATATCTATCTAATGATTTTAGTTGATGTTTAAAGGAGTGTTAAATTGGCCATTACTTTAGGGAAATAAATAGTATGTTGTTGGACAAAGATTTGCACTCATCCACATTTACATCCACTTTAGTTAAGCCAACAATTTAGTAGTATTTTTAGGTTTTTATTTAGGTAGTTTTTTCAATGATTTTTTTTCTAAAATCAAATTAAATTTGAGAAAATTGTAATTAGTTAAGTGAACAATTTAGTAGTAATTTTTTGGTTTTTATTTAAGTAGTTTTTTCAATAATTTTTTCACTAAAATCAAACTAAAATTGAGAAAAATGTAATCTTAAGTTATTGAATCTTTATAGTAAAAAAAATCTCCCCGTTATATAAAATCCTTATTCAAAATTCTAAAGTCTTATATAAATTTCTAGATATATTTTTATTAAAATATTAAAAATCCCAAGACCATATATAATATTCTCTGTCTACTTTTATTGAAATAACTTGTATAGCTAATATCTTTTATTTTATTGTATAACTATAATAATTTCAAATAAAAAATGTTACTAAATTTGTAAATCAATTTGCAAAAAAATAATTCCCGAATAGTCCTCTCCTCATTAAGTGGTAGTACTGTACAACCACTGGAGGGCAGTGTCACCTAAAAAAGGTGGAAAATACGTTTAATGTGGAGCAGAGCAGGTTTTTCGGAAAACGCGTTTTAACAGTCTTCTTGATAGGTCTCAGAGCTGTTCCCTGCCTTGAACCTTACACTGTTAACACGCTTTTCCGTGGTTCTCAGACTTGTGCTCTGCCTTCAACCTGAAGCTTCTAAGAGGTATTTTGATACGTGACAGAGACCTGTTATCTGCCCTGCACCTTACACATTTGTAAGATTCCAAAAAATAGTTGACGACGAGGGTTTCCCAAAATCGCAATAAGACTCGCAACATTCTGTAAAGCAATACGATACTAATACAGATCTCTGCACTCAGCAAGGATTGAATACTTACACTGCTCTGCAGTAGACAGGCTATTAACTAATCAAGCAAACGAGCTTGTTATTAATGTCACAATATCCTATTGTATTTTTGGCTTCTGCTATGTAAACAGGGTTGGAACTCGTCAAATTTGACGGTTTTCAAACTTTTAACTGGTTTTAACAGTTGAAAATATCTGCGATGGTATTGTAAATTTTTAAATTGAAAATTTATTAGGCTATCAAATCTCTTTCTTTCTTATATATAAAGAATGATTTCTTTCTTTATATATAAATAAGGATTACATAGTAGCTAGTATTTGCAGTTTTTAGCTTAAATATGGTTTAATTAAATAAAAAAATAATAAAGACAAAAATTTCATCACAAAAATAAAACAATTAATAAAATATTATATTGATGATGATGGTGGTGGTGGTTAACATCCACTGAGACTAAATTGGTCTATCGGACCTATAATTTTCTTAGTTTCTAATTGTCTGACTCCTTATCTTTCTTGGTGAGATTGGTGTTGTAGCTTTCTTTTTCTTCTCTACGGTCTTCCAACATTCTTTATCTTGCATCTCCTTCATCTCTTCTGGTTTTTGGGACATTGGTGTCTTAGCTTATCTATGTGTTCATCCTTTAGAAGATAGTCAAAGAAGAAGTTTGGTCCAGGAGATCTGCTTTGCTGTTAAATGAAGATTTATTTTGTGCGGTATTCGAATCATCATAACTTTTGATGCTTGAGGGGTTGTCAAGTTCACTTTTTTGTTGTTGGGCGGGGCTCTCCCCCTTCTTGTCTTGAGAGTTGTTTCTTTCTTGCCCGATTTCTTCTGATTCAGAGTTTTCTAGAAAGTATTCTTATTTGATGACAGTGTAGTGCTCTTTTTGTGCTCCTTCCCACCATGTAGATCTGTGGTGATTTTTTCTAGCAGAATTTTTTTGGGAGGCTTTTGGGCAATTTTTTGCTAAGTGCCCTGTCTCAAAGCAGGATCGACATCTAAAGAGGACACTTTCATAATCGAGTTTCTGGTTCCACACATAGTCTTTACTTGTTAGGTGTATTTTAGCTGGGAATCAGGCATTGAAGTCCATTTTTTATTTTTACCAAAAAATAAGAAATATGATTAACTAATATTATTTATATTAAAATACATATATATGTATACGTGTTTATCTTTTTTATTTTTATTAATATACATAATTATTTTTAATTAAATTTATTAAAAAATATTTTTAATATAATAATAAGTCAATTTAAAAAATTATATTTCATGAAAATAATAATAATAAAAATAATAATAATAAATTCAAAAAATTAAATAAAAATGAAATAAAACAAAAAACAAAAAAATAGTAACTAATAGAAATGGGTGTTACTAAAGAACCTAGAATAAAACCTCAACCAATCACGTTACAAAGAAATAAATTTCAATAGTAATAAAAAATAATAAAAATCGAATTCCTAAAATTAAACTATAAACAAGCATCATAATTTTTTGTAAAAAACAAACTAACACAGAGTGAAAGGAAAAACGAAATGTATAACAAGTACTACATAGTAGCTAGTACCTCCTACTGAGTTAATATATAACTTAATTAAATAAAAAATAATAATAAAGACAAAAATTTCATCACAAAAATAAAACCACTAATAAAAAATTATAAACTTGAATCACCAAAAATAAATATAATTAATTAATATTGTTTATATTAATATACATCTATTTGTGTGTGTTTTATTTTTATTAATATATATAATTGTTTATAATTAAATTTATTAAAATACGTTTTTAATATAATAATAAATTATTTGAAATTGAAAATATTGGGAAAAAATTATAATTCATGAAAATAGAAAAAAAGAAAAAGAAAAAGAAAATAATAGTAATTAATAGAAATGGTAGTTACTAAACAATCCATAATAAAACCTCAATCAATCATTTTATAAATAATTGAATTCAAATAATAATAAAAATTGAATTCCTAAGGTTAAACTATGAATAAGTGCTATAAATTTTTGGTCAAAAACATTAATACACAGAATATATAATAAATGTAAAATAGACCACAACCAATCACCTTACAAATAAATAAATTCAAATAATAATAAAATTTGAACTCTTAAGGTTAAAAACTATTAATAAGTGCCATAAATTTTTAGTAAAAAACACTAATACCCAGTCAAAAACAAAATTAAATATATAATAAATATAAAATATTTCTTTGACCAATTAAACAAAATTATAATTTATAAATAATAAAATATACCTTATAATAAAAAATGTGTGAAAAAATAATATTTAAAAATATCTCCCCAAGCATCTAACAAATAAACTATGAGATAACATTACCTAACTACTAAAAATTTTCATTTTTAACTGGAATCCAACAAAATATTTTTAATCCAATTTTTATTTTTTTTATAAAATTTCCTAACTCACCTAACTCTCACCTAATTTTGATGGTGAATCTCTGATATTTTTAGGGCAAGGGCTAACCAGCGTGTTATAGGGCATTAAATGCCCGGGTACATGCATGCTCTATAACAAAATAACACATCGTCCTTATTTTTAATTTATGTAACCACCTAAGTTATATTTTGCTATAGAACATGCATATACGCAGACATTTAATGCTCTATGACAGGCTGATTAGCCCTTGCCATCCATATTTTTAGAGCCCTGACCAAATCCGTAACCGTTTCTGACAGCAATCAAGTTAATATATTTCGTCTCACATGACACGTCACATCTTTTAGATCTGAATCATTTACACATTTCCTCTCACATCACACATATTTACGGATCCTAATCATGTTCCGGAAAGTTACTGCGGTGAACCGTGAAAGTATTCTTTTTTATGCATATTTGTATTTTCAATTCCATCGACAGCTTTATTTTATTGAAAAAGTTAAAAACTTAATTAAATCATGGTAATGTAATAACTTACAATTACAAATAGTTTTATTAGTTTTATAAGTAAATTTCAAAAATATCCTCAATATTGTACTTGTGGAGAAAAATAATAATGATATCTCATAAGTACAATGGGAAAAGAAAACAATCAGATTTTTAAATGTTTGTTTAAAAGAATGTGAGTTTTTGTAAATTTGGAATCATATTATTATTATTAGCGATTGCTTTTTAAAAATGTAAAGGTATACAAAAGGAATATAAGATTTGGGAAAATCATCTGAATTAAGTGTTGAAGGTATGCACATAAGGTTTACTAAACTCTTCAATGCAAGCACCATGAGGTAAGTCTATTTATCACAAACTTTGCATGAGCACAAAAACGGCAAGCTCTTTATCTTTTCTCTGCCATAGGGTGATGTCAACCCTACATTTCTGTGGACAAAGATCAATCTCCATCGAGATCCGAGAGCCCAATGACTCGTCCCTAGGCCACACAATGGATCCTCTTATAAGATTCCGCTAGTCTGGCCAACACTACATGTCTTGGTAGTCAAGCATGATGCGAACAAGATTTTCGCATTCCTCGTGCCACAACAACAAAATTTCTTTTGACTTTTCACACTATATCCCCTTCACTTTTATAGGCTTAAAAGCTAAAAAGGCAGTCATGTTTGATTAGGACAAAAGTTTCATATCCTACATAATAAAAACCTTTTACTTTTCATGCTATATGTGTCAAAAGATGAAATTGGAGTCCAGCGGGATCCAAATGAAACTTTTCATGCTTTTATGGAATTAGTATGGAAAATTCTTATTGAGCTACCAAAAAGTCCACTTTTCCACAACCTTGATAACTTTCTAATCCATTATACAAGTTTAAACAATGGCATCAATTTGGAATGCTAAAGTTTGAAGGTAGGTTTTTTTTTTTTTAACAAGAAAAAACTTTTTCAAACTTTAGGGAGACATAACCTCAAACCGTAGTCTAATCATGCCATAGTTTTGCCCGGAAAACAATAGAAAGTTCAACATGATTTTGAGAAAAATCGGTGGAAATTTTTGAAAACCTGTGTTACAACTATCAAGGTTCAGGATTTTGGGTGCCACAGGGATTTTTGATGGTGTTGAATCCATTTCCGCCATCAAAAAATTGATTTATAGACTCCCATAATCGAATCAAAACAATAACACATAGATTTTGGTCAAATTATTTAGAGGTTAAAGAGAAAGCTAACAAAGTTAATTTATATTTAATGTCACAAACATCTAGATTTTATTAAAAAATTTGTGAAATCTTGATTTTAGAAAAACTTGTTAAATTTGGATATTTTGGTTTGCATATTTTTATGGATATTTTAGTGGTATATTAATTTTGTCCATGTTTATCCATTTTTACTAATATTATTTTAATTTTCTAGTTTTTCAAACCCTTACCAATTTTATCCAATACCATTTTTTCTAACATTTTGCATTTTATATTCTTTTTAAATTTATAATACTTTATTTTTATTCACATGAAAAAAACTTTAAAATGCACATTAATAATTTGGACATGTAAGAATATCAATAAAAGAAAAATAAGGATGTGGTTATTAATATAGATAAATATTTAACATTTTTCAAAGAAATTTATAATTTAATTAAATATTTTTTAATTTAAAAATAGAGTACTTATTTATTAAATATTTTCATTTTTTTAATTATATGTTTTTTAGTAAAATTATAAAATTAAATATAAATTTAACTCAATACATTGAAAAACACCTTATTACTCTGATCTGAAATGGGCCACTAAACGCTTCTTGTCAACTTACAAGAACCTCTCCCACTCTGTTATAGACATATTTGGGCACTGCAACCCCAATCCTATATGTCCATAACCCAAGGGCTTCTAAGTCCCCAAAAGTGTTGTTTCATATCGTAAAGGAGCAAGGTCAGCTGATTACATCATCTCCCAGAAGTTCTCCATGAGAAACTACTCAGAACTGGTCAAAGCAGGACCATACAGATTGCCCAGTGCTAAGGGTGCGATGCATCTCACCTGCCACATGCAAAAAGTGTGATGCATACAAGAAAGCTCTTCTGTAGGGTGCGATGAACGAGAGCAGACAAATGGCACAAGTAGTTTGCTAGGTGGAGACCCTGAGAATCTTCTAGAAGCTGCTCATTTGACACTTGCCTCTCTGAATTCACCTAAGGATGAGTAAGAGATCATGAAATCTCCAAGTGGAACCAAGAACTATTAGAGAGATGACACTAATCAAAATCCCAGAAGCTGACTCACCCCCCTGCAAACATCTATATATGGATCCCTCATCCCAGAGATCCAGGGGCTGGAATTTTGTAATTTGCAAGGAAGTGTTGTTGGTTTCTCTTTGAAGACATTGTTGGGTGATCTTGCTTTGTATGAGGTGAAGAGGGCTTTCATGCTGGGAGGATGATGCTGGATCAGACAACCTGGTTGTAATCCTCTCTTCTACTACTTCTATCAATAAAGCTATTTGAGTTTTCCTCCATATGCTTGTATATCTCTGAATCTGGTTTGTGTATGCATTTATATGGTTAGTGTACATCTGATCCTACATTATTATGGTTATAGATCTCTATGCTTTGATGGTATTTTGCTGCCTTGACTCTACAGGTGTTCTTTGAAGTGAGACAAGCGAGAAAGGAGTGGCGAAAGTTCTATCAAAGGAGAGAGGAAACAAGCAAAGAGACTAGTGAAAGACTGAGGTTGGTGCTCTCTGCTTCTCTCTCATCTATCTCTCATAAAGGAAAACACAAGTAACTTTAATCTGTGTGTTTCTAAGATAGCTACCCGTCTTAGTGGGACTAGCAGCTCTGAATGGACATTAGTTTTCCCGATAACAAAATGACGACTCCACTGGGGAGAGAATAGTTTGATTGCTTGTCTCTATTTGTTTGCTTCATAAACTACAGACAGAGCCTAAAGTTAAGCCAGCTAGCCTTCGAACTGCATTTTAATGCAAGTGCAAAGTAGATCAACGCTGCTTCAGTCAATCTCCGGGTTTGTTTATGAACTAAACAACTGACTTGCAAATATCCTAAGTGCCCTAGAGGTAGCTCAAGTAACCTCATTAGATCAGCCCCTATACTTTGTATTTACTGACTATCATTAGCTCGGCATAAATCCCTGAACTAAGCTACAAACTGTGACCAAAAACCAAGTTAAAGTCTCGTCCCTGGACCATCGCACTGTCTCCTTTTCGCAGAATGGATGCATCGCACCTCCCGTGTGCAGTAGGTGGGATGCATCCCTGTTTCCTTGTGTTACAGGTGCGATGATCAGGTAAGACTGTTTCTGCCTCTAGATTTTGGTTTTTTCTTCACTGTCTTCAGCTTTATTCAGGAGTTTTGCTGTCTGTGATCAGTAGACCACTGTTGAAACCCCCTTCCTTTACATTATTAAGCCTCTATTGTACAAATAATTGTGAATGCTTTTATGTATTTTTCGCCATTTACAGTTCTCCTTTACAAAATAGTAGCTTAATCAAACTGTCTTCTTTTGATTTGAAAGTGTCGCGAGTGTCATTTTCAGTCAAAGAAAAGAATCCTCCTCTTTTTGATAGTCGATTACACTGTTACTCTTATATTTGATTTGAATTAATAGTATTTCAAGTGTCGAAAGAAGTTTTCAATTCAAAATAGCAAAGTGTCGTCTTGTCTTTCTTTCTCTTTTTGAAAAGAAAATCGTTAGTACTGTCACTTTGAAAGAAGAGATAATTCAGATTTGTATTTAGCATTCTTTTTGTCATTCACACATTAAGAAAGTAGAAAACAAAGACATGCATGTGCATTTGCATTTAGACTGCTTGTTGATTTTGATTTAGGATAGTGCATCTAGTGTGTGCTCTCTGCTCTATGTTGAAAGGATTTTGCTTCTCTTTCCTTAGTAGCTAGGATTTTCATTGCAAAAAGAAGAGTAAACGACTGTTTATCATCTTAGATTGCATATTTAGGAGTTGTATATCTACATCATGCGGTGAACCTTAAAGGAAAACTTCTTAAGAAAGATCAACTGTAAAATAAATTCAATGAAAATAAAAAAGCTTTGGAACCTAATGCACAACATCTAGAAGTCTAGGCTAGAGACGTATTCCGACGTCATAAACCCTGGTAACTGTCACTTTCATCGTAGGTTGGGTGATTCCTCCTCTTTGAGATGACAAGTGCCAGTACGGACTTGTGCTCCCACGTACCGTCGAGTATATATTGGGAGACCACAATAGGCTATATCCTTTATCCTTAGGAAGCCGTGTCTGTCACCCTATCGATCACAATGCACTGAACACAACATTCGGGAAGATTGACTGCCGTACCATAAAAAGTATTCTGCAGTTTTGCGATTGGTTTGGTAATCCCTCTATCTAGATTTCCAGAGTAGTCTCTTTCATTCCTTTTTAGACTCCTTAAAGGAAAAGGTCCATCTGAGTACTTGTCACTTCAGGCTCATTAAAAATCGAAGGCGACTAGAGTCATCTTTAGCTTTTTCTCAACTCTTAAAAATTGAAAAAGCAAGTTGTGTCAAGGCATCTAAAATTTATTTTAATTGGAATAATGTCATTGTTCCCTCGTTGATCTTAGGTTGAGAAAATGGAGTCCACCTAGTCCTTTCTCCTCTTGGGGAGATGTTGGTGCGCCTCATATGGCCACCTTGTCCCTTCCAGGATTGACAATTGGCCTGCCAGTATGGATTTTCTCAACCTCTGTCGTTCAAAGCACCGTGATTGCTGAGCAATTAAATCAGCAACTAGATGATACTAGAGTTACCCCCCAACCTTCTACTTCGTTTTTTTCTCCCTCTCTTTCTTCCTCTTCGCTTGGTGAAGCTGGTAAAACTAAAAACCAAGTAACTGAAAAGAAGAATAAAGGGAAGCAGAAGAAGAAGAAGGAGCCAACGGCAAAAAGGGGCAACCGTACATTGTCTAGCGAAAATCCTCACACTGCACCATCCAAACCCAAATCTCCATGTGTCATCTGCAAAGGGGGCCACTGTCATCGAGATTTTCCTTGCATCCCACGGATCTTAAGGGAATGGTCTCCCCGCTTGCACAATCCAGTGTCGTCAACCTCTGACGATCATGTTGAGACTACACCATCAACTAGTGAAAACGAAGTCACCGGACAAAAAGGAAGATCTAAATTTCCTTGCAGAATGTGTGAAGGTGATGTCCTCCATCGTTGTCCCTTCCTGGATGAAGCTAAAAGAGTCTTGCATAATCGTCCTGCATCCCCGTAGTGACTTCCTCTTGGATACAAGAAACTCTTGTCGAGTCCATTGCTAGTTGAAAATCCGACTGACACACCTTTGTTGTCGGTCAAAGCACCTATCATTGAAGATAAACCCTCTGAGTCCACATCGGACCAAAGTCAACAGGTCGAGACAGCAGTGGACCCCATCTTGTCTTCAGAGGATTTACCTTCAGATGATACAATCACCAAAGAGAATGAGAATGACACCGTTCAAATTCTTTTCGTAAACACAGACTTCGATGAACATGGGGGCAATCTACCCATTCCTTTACTGCAGGAAGGAAGTTCGTCAGAGATGTATCTGGTCGTTTATTCAGTCCCACCTCCAAGCAACCTAGTCGTCTCCTTCGATTAGAATCTACTAGGCAGACCCTGTCTACCATCTAATGTACCATTCCGAATCATAGTGCAAAATTACAGAATGGTCATGGTTGGTACCATCATAGATGAATGGGCTTCTGTGAGTATCCTTTCCTCAACTTCTTGGAAAGCACTTGGTTCACTATCGCTTTTGCCTGAGATGCGAAATCTGATAGGCTTCGACAAAGGAACCAATTGACCGTTAGAGATCCTTCCAAATTTGCCTATAACTTTGAGAAGGAAAACCATTTATCTGAATGTAATGGTAGTCCAAGGACCTTTAGATTACAATCTACTCCTTGGGTTGACTACATTTATAGCATGGGAGTTATTGTTTCCTCACTCTTTCGAGTGATGTGTTTTCCGCATGAAGGCAGAGTGGTCCAGCTCATAGACCAGCTTTCATTCCCTGGTTCACACATAGATAATAGTCAAATGCCATCCCTAACAGGTCTTTTTGCGCAAGGAATGTCTCATCAATCTCCAGTCCATCCACCTAATGAACACGAGTGATTCGGTGGTTGTGACTGAAACCCAGGGGGCATGTACCCTGGCCTGCTTTGGCAGGAAAACTTCAGGTATAGGGTAGGCTTCCATGGAGGATGTATGACTGGTCTGACACACCTGTCCGTTTAGGAAAATGGGATTAGATTGGAATAATATACCTCTGTCAGAAGGTATTCCTTTCCCGACAGAGCAAATGTTTTGTCTGCAAATTGAAGGGTAACCTGGAAACTCTACTTTGCTATACCTGGGGGCATGCAAACCTTTTTGCATGAAAGTGAAAAGTGACCATTTATTTTCTTAGTTTGTAGGTTCTTAACCCTTTAAACTCGTAGGATTGGTCGTTCCTAGCTTACATAATGAAAGGATCAAGAGCAAAATTTCGAATGGGGCAAGCTCCCTAAAAAATGAACCTATCGATGAGACATCCATATTATATGACTGGCATGAGTAGTTTTACGCGAAGTTTAAGCTCGTTAAAAAATAAACCTAGCGATGAGCATATGTTCCACTAGAGTTTAAGCTCATTAAAAAATGAGCCCACCTCTGGTAACTAACCATTGTGATCGCATAATTATCAGCTTTTGAGCCTTGGTCATCTTCTTACCATCACTCCACTATTTTTTAGCCGATCATACGCCTCCATTTGATTGTTTACCCCTTTTGAGGAACAACTGCGATGAGTGATTCTATTAGCCATCTTCTTTACACTGTCGTGATTGAAAAGTTTCAAACAATAACTGGAACCAACTGCTATCCAAAAACATCACTCGTTCCTAAAAAAACGAGTCTCCTTTAAGCTCTTTTCATCTAACTCTTAAAATATGAAAAGATTTCCGAGCAATTGGCCTCTCCAGCTCGTTAAAGTAATTGGAAGTGCCATCCCTCCTCTAGATTTTAATCTTTTTGGACCTGAGGGATTATAACACAAAAATATCGAGCATTTATCTTGTTCAGCTCATTAAAACTATCGAAAAGTCATCCCTTTCGCATTGTTTTATACTTTTTCGGACTTAAGGGATTATATTACGAAAAAGGAATATTGGAGTTTCCTTTCCATCTCTTTTTAGACTCTCTAAAATTGAAAAGAACCGAGTTATCCTTGTTGTTAAACTCGTTAAAACAACAACGACAAACTTGTCGATTCAGATAAGAGCGAGTCTCACTGTCGCTAAGCTCGTTAAAACATAGCAACAGGTTTGCCCGAAGGGCAAATTATAGAACAAGCATATGTTATCCTCCTCAAGCTTGAAAAAAATAAAGAGGTACTAGTCAGAAATGACTGGGGAAATTGGGAAGAAAACTTGAAGAAACTTTATTGGTAGCAGGTTGCTCTTGAACATGACATTTTCACTCCATCACCATGATTGAGTCGGGATGTGTTATTCCGTTCACCGGTCATATCACCATTGGTCCTCTGCACCATCCACTTTTGGGGTTAATGCTACCAATCCATTTCAGTGTCGCTGATATGTTCAAGAGAAGTCGCTCAGAGAATTCACCTACTCAGCTTGTGTCTCATCTGCTGTAATACCTTCATGCTTCATTCTTTCATGACTGCCACCGTGAACCTTGTATCATCAGATCGTTTTCACCTCCACAAAATCATTTGCTCCATTCCATGTCGTAGATGTGGGATTCATTAATGCCCTCCTACGACGGGTCACTTCTTGTCGACATTAGCTCATTATCCAAGAAGTCGACCTAGGAACAACCCTTTCAGTACTTTGAAGCTTGCATGCCTCAATGGCAAGTTTCTCACTTCTGGCGACAGGTTTACATTAATGGCCTTCGACCGAAAGATTTTGTGTGGTGTTCGACATCGACTCATGTATTCACACCACGTGAATTGTACTGCAGTACCTTGAGGGTCATCATCATCATCGGTGATTCCTCTCACGCCTGTTAACAGCTTACATCATTGGCTGGTAATCAGGCGATGTCTTTCCATGTTCGACATCAGAACATCTTTTCACATGGACCGACTTGTACTTTCGGGCGAAGATTGAACGAGTTTTGAAGACCTCGGATCTAGTTTCATCCATCTGGGCTGCAATATATTCAGGAAAATAAAGACATCAAATGTACATCATTGCTGCACAGATAATCATCCAAACCAAAGGATGATGGCTCTACCAGAATCATCGGTCTGCTACACAAACGATTGTCTATCCTATGTACATGAAAATGAATTTATAAAGCTGAGCATGGGAATTCCCGCCTCAGCTAGATCATGAAAATATTATGAAGATAATGTATTGTATTGTATCTTATTACAGGTCACCTTCCAGTTCGAAAAACCCTGGATCCTCATAATAAAGCATTTCACCCGACAAATGGGACAAGCAGTTTGCTAGGTGGAGACCCTGAGAATCTTCTAGAAGCTGCTCATTTGACACTTGCCTCTCTGAATTCGCCCAAGGATGAGTAAGAGATCATGAAATCTCCAAGTGGAACCAAGAACTATCAGAGAGATGAAACTAATCAAAATCCCAGAAGCTGACTCACCCCCCTGCAAACATCTATATATGGATCCCTCATCCCAGAGATCCAGAGGCTGGAATTTTGTAATTTGCAAGGAAGTGTTGTTGGTTTCTCTTTGAAGACATTGTTGGGTGATCTTTCTTTGTATGAGGTGAAGAGGGATTTCATGCTGGGAGGATGGCGCTGGGTCAGACCAAGTGGTTGTAATCCTCTCTTCTACTAGTTCTATCAATAAAGCTATTTGATTTTTCCTCCATATTCTTGTATATCTCTAAATTTTGTGTTGATATATGCATTTGTATGGTCAATATATATCTGATCCTATATTGTTTATGGTGATAGATCTCTATGCTTTGATGGCATTGCGCTGCTTTGACTCTACAGGTGCTCTTTGAAGCGGGACAAGTAAGGAAGGAGTGGCAAGATTCTGTCAAAGGGGAAAGGAAACAAGCAAGGAGCCAAGCGAAATATTGAGGTTGGTACTCTCTACTTCTTTCTCATCTATCTCTCGCAAGGGAAAACACAAGTGACTTTAGTTTGTTTGTTTCTAAGATAGCTACCCGTCTAATAAAATTCTATCAGATATTCCTAAATTTAATGGAAATCCGGGTGAAGATCCGTCGAATCATGTGATGACCTTTCATCTATGGTGTTCCTCCAACACTCTAAATGATGATTCGATTAGGCTTCGCCTTTTTTAACGAACGTTAACTGGTCTGGCAGCAAAATGGTACATCGAATTGCCTAGAGCTTCATTTGATAACTTCGGTGCCCTTGCCACCACCTTTTTAACCCATTTTCAGTTACCAATAAGGTACGAAATAGGAGCAGAGCTTCTTACCAATTTCAAGCAGACGATGGCCACTCACATATCTGATCATATTCATGAGTGGAAATGTCATTGTAGAATGGTAAAAACATATGTTCCTGATCAGCTACTAGCTGAATGGTTTATCAAGTCATTGTTACCTTCTATTACAAAAGATGTGGCAAAGGGAGGAGTCTTCACTTAAGAGCAAGTCATTGCTCATGCGCAATATCTAGACTTGATCTATACTTAATCTGGCATGCTCTATGACAAAATCCCTGATGCTCCCAGACCAGAATTTTCCGTTCCTCCTCCTCCTAAATCAAACAAAGACTCTCGTGCTGGCGATGCCGTGATAGGTACGACCAGCACAAAATCCACAAAGGCTACATCTAAGAAAGCCCGTAAGGTTTCTGGTCAAAATGCAAAGGAAGGGGGTTTCAACAGTGGTCTACTGATCAGAGACAACAAAACTCCTGAATAAAGCTGAAGACAATGAAGAAGAAACCAAAATATGGAGGCAGAAACAGTCTTACCTGATCATCACACCTGTAACACAGGGAAACAGGGATGCATCCTACCTACTGCACATGTGAGGTGCGATGCATCCAGTCTGCCAAAAGGAGACAGTGCGATGGTCCAGGGACGAGACTTTAACTTGGTTTTTGGTCACAGTTTGCAGCTTAGTTCAGGGATTTAGGTCGAGTTAATGATAGTCAGTAAATAAAAAGTATACGGGCTGGAATTTTGTAATTTGCAAGGAAGTGTTGTTGGTTTCTCTTTGAAGACATTTTTGGGTGATCTTGCTTTGTATGAGGTGAAGAGGGCTTTCATGCTGGGAGGATGGCACTAGGTCAGACCAAGTGGTTGTAATCCTCTCTTCTACTACTTCTATCAATAAAGTTATTTGAGTTTTCCTCCATATTCTTGTATATCTCTGAATCTTGTGTTGATATATGCATTTATATGGTCAATATATATTTGATACTATATTGTTTATGGTGATAGATCTCTATGCTTTGATGGTATTATGCTGCTTTGACTCTACAGGTGCTCTTTGAAGCGGGACAAGTAAGGAAGGAGTGGAGAGATTCTGTCAAAGGGGAAAGGAAACAAGCAAGGAGTCAAGCGAAAGATTAAGGTTGGTACTCTCTGCTTCTTTCTCATCTATCTCTCGTAAAGGAAAACACAAGTGACTTTAGTTTGTTTGTTTCTAAGATAGCTACCTGTCTTAGTGGGACTAGCAGCTCTAAATAGACACTAGTTTTCCCGATAACAAAATGGTGACTCCAACCCCAATCATATATGTCCATAAACCAAGGGCTTATAAGTCCCTAAAAGTGTTGTTTCATACCCTAAAGGAGCAAGGTCAGTGTTGGTATCATCCTAAAGCCCTTTTTCCTTCCCAGTTTCACATCATTTATCCATACATTTTCATCATTTACCCCTCAAAATCCTTGAATATTGATTATTAATTGTTCTATAGTTATTAAATTGCATAAGAATTAATTTAGGAGTTTTATGTTCCAGAATTAGAGGTTTTTGATGACTTGACTACAGGAAGTACCCACAACCTGTAATGAGTTTACCGCTTGACATGTGGCGCAGCGGATGAGCGAGAACGAAAAGCATGGGTGAGAAGTGGAATGTCCAAGGATGGACAAACACCTATCTTCCATCCAAATCGAGCCTCCTATGCATGCGGTCAACTTCAGTCAAAGCAGGGTACTCTGGCGCATAAAAGCAGCAACAACATTGTTCTATTTTCATTTTGATTTTTGTTCTTTTTGAAACTTATGGTATGGAAACATTTTGCAAAAAGACTATGTAAAAACGCGGCAACAACACTATGTACATTCACTGCATTGATGACATGGCTGTATGTACGCATGTGTAAATACAGTTAGTTAAATGTTTTGAAGGTTAATTAATCAGTTGTTGAAAACATTTTGCTCAGAACAGAGTTTAGTTAATACACAGAACCGGTTACAGTCCCAACGTGTGTTCACTCTTTTGCATTGGTTGATTGCTGAACGGTGGTAGTCAGTATACCCTTAGGCGCAGACGGGCCCTGCGTCCTTTGTTTGGTATACTGCTCTTCGTTTTGTTACATTTCATTCAGTTTATATATATATATATGTTTTCACAGCATTGTATTAGTTTCAATCTATATGCTTACACAACGTTGTATTGGTTTCGATTTATGTATCACATAGGTTGCATCATAGTTCGATTTACATAACTGTTGATTCACATAGTATATACGCTGCAGTCATCTGAGCTTTCGATTCCTTTATGTTTTGAGTTTCATTACATGTATATGGTGTGCGCATCCGAAGGGTTTATTTTTATGTTGAATGGTCAGTACTAGGATCTGGAACGAGAATCTTGTAAGGGATTTGGTCCTTGTGTGATTTACAGATGCATGCTCATAAACTCTGCCTTATTTCACTATCTATTCATGTTCTTTTTATATAGTTTCATAGTGTCAATATCTTGCATGCTGTGTGTGTTTTAAGCAAAGGTTTTCTGAGTGATACCTCTGTAAGGGGGTTAGAATCATTGCCACAATCATACACAGTCTTTAGATTCACAGGTTGCTTTGATAGATGCATGTCATAACCAGCATTGTAGTCAGGTACATCAGTAGGGTAATCTAGGTGTGTGAAGGATAGGCTGCATATCACGGTCTTCCGTAAAGAAGCCTTGCAATTTACCTCATAATCACCTGGGCGGTAATTCTTTATGTCTATATATTTTAGACCACGCCTCTAAGCTTACGCACCTCGGTCGATATTAAATATAGAGTCCAGTCTAGCACCCTAGCTGGAACCACTACATTTTGGCGCCGTTGCCGGGGAGGCGTACGTGAAGAATTCAAACAAAAAGGGAAAAATAAAAATTTCAATACACAAAAACAACCAAAAACACAGTTAGAATCATGTTCATATATGCCTAGGCTTAGGGACAATCAAGGGAGATTTGTGAAACCCCCCCACCATCTTAACACTAATCCATCATCATCAGGAGCAGACTCAACACCAACTGAGGAGGATATTCAAACATTAGCTGAGAAATTTTATTCAGGACAACACATTACTCTTGCTGAGAGAGAAATTCTGTTTGCACATAAATCACAGCAGCAACCTTTTCCTAAATCTTCTACCCAAGGGAAAAGTAGCACCATTACCAAACAATATTCCTTTCTCTCTTTTCCACCAAGAGACACTAAGAGACCAAGCAAAATGGCTGAGGAGGGATCTGGATCAGTTCCCCATCAAGAGGAAGAGGAATCCACTTTTAAATTCCCTATACAAGAACCACAGGAGGATGAGGAGATTAAAATGAAAAATATACCCCCATCCGTGTTACCCAATTTCTATGGTATGGCATCAGAGGATCCGGACTCATTCTTATTTGAGTTCGACATTGTGTGTCGCACTTATGGTTATACAGATGATGCTCACAGACTGAGATTGTTTCCAGCCACATTAAAGGCAGCAGCCTTGAAATGGTTTATGGGGCTAGGGGAACATGCCATAGTAGATTAGGATGGCATGAGGAGGATATTTCTGAGGAAATATCAGCCTTATTGCAGATCCAAAGACTCTAAAGATGACATCTTTAGAATGAGTCAGCAGGAGGATGAAACCTTAGAAGAATATCTAGAACGGTTTGTCTATAACTTGCAAAAATCTAAACACCGAACCATGCCTCCTGATCTAGTTCGCACAATCTTTTTGAAAGGTATCAGGGAAGAATACATGGATGATCTCAACTTAATGGGCAAAGGTGATATCTCTGCCCTACCCTTTGAAGAAATAGCTGAACTTTGTGAAAAATATTCAAGAAGTAAAGCCAAAATGGGAAAGAGGACCTTGTCATCTAGGGTCATAAAAACTGCCTCTGCTAGTGTCACCCGGGCTGAAATTGGTAATCTTTTAGAAGAGTTCAAAACAGATTTGTTGAGTACTCTAGGAAATCAAATTGATACTTTAAAAGCCAAAAAGAAACAAGAGGAAGAAGACAATATCATGGCCATTTTCTGCCCCAAGTGTCGCAAGAAGCATGCATTAAAAGACTGTCCTTTAGACAATATACAAGTATGTGCTTTCTGTACTGAGCATCATGATATATTTGACTGTCCTAAAGTTAAAATTGTGCAGAACTGTAACATGGCAGCCAGCACAGAGATGGAGAACGTGTACTACATGGGTGCAAAGCGACCATGGCAACCAAGGCAAGCACCCCAAGGTATGTTTCCTAATCAAAATATGCAATTTCCTATGAATGATCAGATGTATGCACAAAACTCATGGAATATACCTATGCCATGGCAACATGGAAACCAATCACAAAATCAATGGAGACCATCTCAACAATATCCCTAATCCTACCATCAGTATCCTCAATCATACCCACCTTACTCACAGCCATATCAGCAGTACCCTCAGTCATATCCATCACATTCACAGCCATATCAGCAGCACCCTCAGCCAGTTGTTTATCAGCCCCAACAAACTTTGCCTGCTCCTCCACAAATAAATGTCCCACAACTTCAATTTCCAACTAATTCACCACCTCCCAGACCCACACAAATACCTGCTCAAACTGTCCCAAATCCGAACAATAGAGCAGAGAGGCCAGCTTATAATGTAGAGGAAGGAACTTCCTACTCCACACTGCCTTTACAAAACATTAACCTGAGGTCTGGTAGGGTCCTCCAAAAGGATTCTCCAATAACAGATCAGCAAGGAGAAAACTTAGAAAAAGAAAATGAAATGACAACTCAAACACAACCAAGCAGTGAAACCAGAGACAAACAAATGCAGTCACTGCAACCACCTTTTCCGAACCGTTTGGTCCAAGTCAAACCACCATTGCCTCCACCACAATTTGATGTCTTGGATGAACTTAAAAATGTCTACATAAAAATCCCTTTGCTGCAAGCTATAAAGGACATTCCTATTTACACCAAAGCCATCAAAGATATGTGTCTAAAGAAACCTGCTAGGAAGAGGATTGATCCTCAGACCATTCATGTTCTAGGAAATTTAGCAGGCCTTATGACCAATACCATCTCCATGGAGAAGTATGTTGATCCGGGCATTCCAAAAGTGACCACCATCATTAACAACATACGGATCCCAAACACTTTGATAGATCTTGGAGCTGCAATTAATGTCATGACCCTTGAAACTATGAGAACACTCCAGCTTGTGAATTTGCAACATACCACAATTGTTCTTGAACTAGCTGATAGGTCCAAAGTCATTCCTGAGGGGATTTTGGAAGATATCATTGTTTCACTGGACTCTTGGGAGTATCCGGTGGATTTCCTAGTCCTTCAACCCAAATCCAATCTAGGAGGACATCCTATCATTCTAGGCAGAACATGGTTAGCGACTGCTGATGCATTTATTGGATGCCGATCAGGTAACATGATTATCTCTAGAGGGACCGAAAGGAAACAGCTCACCCTCTATCCATCAGCACAATCACCTGCAGTCACACATAACTTGTGGCTTGATGACAAATTTAATGACAAAGAGGAGGTACAATCTGTTTTTAGCATTGACCAGATCTATGATTTCCATGAAGATAATACTGATTTGGTAGAATTATTTCTCTCACAGCCTGATATATCTGAAAACTTGAGAAATGAACAGTATAATGCTGCAGATGTACTTCTAGCTCAAAACTTTCAAGAAACATGTACTATCCACTCCTTGCAATCTACATTTCATGACATCTTTCCAGTTCAATCCATCACCAATACTCAGAGTCAAGTCATAGAGATCAGTCCAGGAAAAACTTTAAACATAGGCAACCACCTTGACTCATCTCAACAAGAAAAATTGATTAGACTCTTGATAAAGTACCAAAAAGCCTTTGCATGGGATTCACCCCGACACATGCACTCACCACATTTACACTGATAGCACCATTAAACCGGTGAGGCAACCGCAACAAAGAATGAACCCCATGCTCCAAGACATTGTCAGAGAAGAGTTGCAAAAACTCTTGAGAGTCAACTTTATATATCCTATTTCTGACAGTCAGTGGGTATCCCCATTGGTTATTGTGCCTAAGAAGAATGGAAAGTGGCGTATCTGTGTTGACTACAGACAGCTGAACAAAGCCACACTCAAAGACTACTTCCCACTGCCATTCATTGACCAAGTGTTAGACACCCTAGCCGGCAAATCATCGTTTTCCTTTCTTGACGGTTTCAGTGGCTACAACCAGATCCGGATTGCCTCTGAAGACCAGGACAAAACCACCTTCACCTGTCCTTGGGGCACCTATGCCTACAATGTTTTGCCATTTGGACTTTGTAACGCTCCAGCTACATTTCAGCGAGCTGTGTTAGCTATCTTTGCTGATTTGATTCATGATTGTGTTGAAGTGTATATGGATGATTTTTCAGTATATGGCAATTCTTTTGAACATGCATTAGAAAATCTAGAAAGAGTTTTGAAAAGGTGTATTGAAGCTAACCTGTCCCTCAGCAACGAAAAGTGCTTCATGATGCTAAATGAAGGGATAGTGTTGGGCCATTATATCTCTTTTCAAGGCATCCAGGTTGACCCAGCCAAGATACAGATTATTGCCGATTTGCCTATTCCACAGAACCAGAGAGAGGTAAGAAGTTTTCTTGGGTATGCTAGCTATTACCGCAGATTCATTGAACATTTTAGCAAGATAGCCTTACCTTTGTTTAAACTTCTTGCCAAAGATGTACTTTTTAATTGGACTGAGAATTGCCAACATGCATTTGAACAACTTAAGAAGAAACTATCTACTGCACCAGTCCTGAGAGGGCCTAATTGGAGTTTACCATTTCATATTTTTACCGATGCATCTGACACTGCCATAGGTGCATGCTTAGGCCAAAAAGAAGAATCTTGTACATATGCAATTTATTTCATTAGTAAAAATCTCACACCTGCCGAGCTTAACTATACAGTTACAGAAAAGGAAACACTTGCCATCATTTATGCTGTGAACAAATTTCGCCATTACATAACTGGTTATGAAGTCTTTGTACATACTGATCACTCTGCCATTCGACATCTCATGAATAAACCAATAACTAGTGGCAGAGTTACCAGATGGTTACTATTGCTGCAGGAATTTAACATCACAGTGCTAGATAGACCAGGCAAAGAAAACCAGGTGGCAGATTTCCTCTCTAGACTGCAAAATCCAGGTGAGATTGTTCCTGTTGAGGACTCTTTTCCGGATGAGCACTTATTCGCAATTTCCATAGTAAATCCTTGGTTTGCTGATTTAGCTAATTACTTGTCTACAGGTAGGACACCTCCACATTTCACTGCAAAGGAAAGGAAAAGACTGATCAAACAAAGTGTTAGATATTCATGGCTCAATGGCGATCTCTTTTACACTGGTTTTGATATGATCATTAGGAGATGTGTCCGAAATGATGAGGTAATTGACATTTTAAAATCTTGCAATGATGAACCGTGTGGTGGGCATTTTGCAGCGAAGCGGACAGCCTTCAAAGTTCTTACTCTTGGATACTATTGGCCATCCATTTTCAAGGATGCCAAGAAGTATGTAAAGAGTTGTGACAGCTGCCAAAGGATAGGCAGACCCACAGCTACGGATCAAATGCCCCTTCAGCCCCAAGTTCACTTAGAACCATTTGATAAGTGGGCTCTGGACTTCATAGGACCAATCAACCCAGCCTCTAATGGTAAGAAGTACATCTTAGTGTGTACTGATTATGTCACAAAGTGGGCAGAAGCAAAAGCACTGGTAAGAGCAACCGAACACACAGTAGTCAATTTCCTTTTTGAGGAGATCTTTGTGAGGTATGGAGTGCCAAGAGAAATTGTCACTGATCAAGGTACCCAATTCACCTCCAAGCTCATGAAGGACATCACAGACAAGTACCAGATAAAGCATAGGAAAAGTACCCCCTACCATCCACAGGCCAATGGGCAGGTGGAATCAACCAACAAGACTTTGGAGGGGATCATTACCAAAACTGTTGCAATGAACCACAAAAACTGGGAGGAAAAGCTCAAGGAGGCACTCTGGGCTTACCGGATTACTTGGAAAGATACCACCGGATTTAAACCATACCAGTTGGTGTATGGTAAGGATGTCATGCTTCCTATTGAATTCCAAATTCACACTTTTAAATTAGCTGCAGATTTACTAATTGATTTGGATCAAGCACAGAAAGAGAGAATCCAGCAGTTGAACCAGCTGGATGAGATGAGGCAACAAGCAGAACAAACCACCACCCTCATGCAAAAGCACAGGAAGCAATGGCATGATTCACACATTAAGAAGAAGCACTTCAAAGAAGGTGACTGGGCTCTGCTTTTTGATTCAAAATTCAAGGATCATAAAGCTAAGTTCACCACCCATTGGATGGGCCCTTATGAAATCGTTCAGGCTTATGACAATGGATCAGTAAAACTCCAAACTATTGATGGCAAAGGTCATTATTTCACAGTCAATGGTCATCGCCTGAAGCTGTACAACAAGCCCATCAGCAAACAAGATTTTCTCAATACATTATCTCAGCAAGAAGAGGTTGAGGTACTGCAGCCCTCAGCTACAGTATCACTGCCTTAGTTTCATTTTCTTTCAATTTCAAAATAAAAAAAAAAATAAAAAAACAAAAAAACAAAATAAAAAAAAATTAAATAAAAAAAAAAACTCAAAAAAAATAATAATAATGGGTTAGCTGTGAAAACCAGTATCTGGCACAATCTAACCCCGAATTCCTACCTGAAAACCAATTTATTGGCGGGTATGAATTCTATTTATGTTGTTTATTGTTTCATTTCTCAGTTGCATCATGACTTGAGGACAAGTCAAACTTTCAGTCGGGGAGAGGGAGACATCTGTTCTGTTACTTTTATCTCTCCCTTGTAAATTCTTCAGATTTCTTATTCTATATTTCACTGTAAATTTCCAACAGCAGCTTGTTACCAGCATTCTAGACTTTAACAAATAAGTTGTTCTGTCATGATTTTCAGAGGGACCTGGTTATAAATAGTTTGCAGGGGGACCTGTTTTGTTCAGACACCTATGCTATCAACACCATCAGTGTAATGGGACCTGTTTAAGATATTCAGAAGGGACCTGTTTTAAGCAATTGACACCTGTTTGAGACATTCCAGCCAGCAGTAGGGACCTGTTTAAAACATTCAGTTGGGACCTGTTAAAAATTTCTTGACATCAAAGGCTACTTCAACAGACTTCCACCAACACTCCAGCAAATTGCAAGCTCAGTAAACTTGTAATAATACAAAGAGCTGCATGAACATCTTCAGTTGTTCAAGGGACCTGTTACAGTTTTCTCAAGGGACCTGTATCTTCAAATATTCCTAAGGAACCTATTGCATCTTCAGTTTTCACAAGGGACCTATTACATTTTCAGTCTTCAAAAAGGGACCTGTTATATCTTCAAAACTTTTCTCAAAGGACTTGTGTATTCAACCTCCCTCAGAGGACCTGTCAAAAGAACAGTCAAAAGGATTAGCAACTCAGCATGTCAAATGATCAACAAAGGAGTAATGTATTTCTATTCTTGGGCATTTAATTTCCTAGATTAGTTTTAATGTAATTTTGGTGACTATAAGCTGTTGTAATTAATTTCAAGGACACCTTCATACATCCACTTACCACCCTTTATCCCACCAAGTTTCATCATTCCCTACATCCACCTATCCCTAACACCCATCACCAACACATATACCCTCCAGGCATACCAACATTCTCTACATGATTGAATATAATTGAAAAGGACACGTGGTGAACTGTGTGTTTGTTAAAAAATACAAAGGATGAGATAGAAGCGGCCTATATATATATTCTTTACTCCATACAGTCGAATCATAACAAACGGCCTATATGTTTTACACCACACACACACCCGAATTATAACCTCGCCACCCAGCATTGCTACCCAGCATTATAGCTCAGCCCTTTCGGTACGCTCTCAGCGTCCTTATGCTAATATGCATACAAGCGTACAACCCTCTGTTTTTAAATTGTATGATTACATTGTAAGGCGAGTACAGGGTATTTCACATCCTCGGTTCCCATAACTTACAAAGAGAAAGTTTGAAGCAAGGGACGCGAGGAGATTGTCATCATATGGGTAGAGTTACAACGTAAAGGAGTGAAGCAAGGAACGCCGAGGCGATTGTTACCATTTGAGTGGGGTTACAAAGTGAAAATTTGAACAAAGAGCGCAGAGGAAAGTATCACTGTTTGGGGTCAGTTTACACAGTGAAACCGGTGAGCGCCGAGAAGGGAAGCATCACCATTCTACTTCTAACACCCACAACAGTCATATCGACCAGCTAAGCACCATAATTGAAGATTGAAGGAAGCTACATATACCAGGTAACCGACTTGACATCTCTGTGTTTAAATTCTAAAAGTGTAGACAGAGAAAGGTTAGAGGCATAACCCTTTGCCATCACCATGACTAATAGAGTTGAACCTAGTACATTCGATAGCTCACAGTACCATAACGATTGCATTGAGATTCTTCAAGAAGCACAGTGGTTACCTTTTCTGGAAAAATTCCATGGGAGCAATGAAGAAGTCACAAAACAATTTGCCTTTACCTTCAATGGAGAAAAGGCCCTAATAGGCACCTTCTCCTTCAGAATCTCAGAGGATACCATAGCTCAGGCAATTGGACTCAGCCCTGAGGGAGAAAAGTACTTTAAAACTAAACAATTCAAGGAGAAATCATGGACACAGTTCATGTCCAGGTCTAGAGTTTCCTCAGTAAACTGGAAAAAGGGAGTTCCAAGAAGCTGGTTAGTTCATCCTTGGGATGAAATGGTCTACATTATCCAAAAGTTTATAATATGTGAAGGTAGATACAGCATTGTTTATCTCTATCACGTCAAGCTACTCCTCCATCTAAAGAAACAATGTGTAATCAGTGTGCCATATTTTCTGCTGCAAAGTTTAACAAAGATGGCCAAAACTATCCAGAAACAAAAAGGGAATGAGGACAAAAGTCTATACCATTTTGGCCTGATTAAAATCCTCATTGAACATGAGTTGCAGAAGCGAGGGAAGCCATGGAAAGAATTCTTAACTGACAACCAGATCAGAGATGAGGAGGAAAAAGAAGAGCTGCAAGAAGATTCTGGGTTTATGAAGGATATAGATGAGGAAATCCCAGTGTCCAAGGCCAACAGAGCACCTCAACCAGAGGGCAGCATAAGGACCAGAAACATGCAAAAAGAGGATGTCAAGAGAGCTGAGAAAGACAAAATCTTCACCACCTACTCCCGAAGATCAAGGAGGACATCAAAAACTCCGCTGCAAGAAGACCAATTTGAATCTCCTGCCCCTGCCCATTTGGATGTTGAAAGTGGTGATCATTCACCACCAGCACCAAAAGTTGACATAGAGGTGGAAAGCCATAACTAGCAGGAGAAATGTTCACCACCTCCTACCAAAAGACAAAAGAAGTTAGAAAAGCAAATTGAGGAATTAAAAGAAGAGCTCATGGAAGCTAACATGTTGGAAAAGGTTATCAAAAGAGAAAATGAACTGCTTAGGGCACAAAGCAAAGAAGTACAGAAGACAAATGAAAAGCTAAAGGAAAGGATTAGTGAGTTAGAGACTGAGCAATCTGAGATTTCCAACTGGGCCACTAAATGGTACAACCAGAAAAAGGCTCTTAAAGAGAAATATAAAAAGCTGAAGCAAGAGCTCAAGGGACAAGAGGATCAACAGGTGGAGAAGAATGTAGATACCCTGCTCAAGGCAGCAGAGATCCATGCAGGCACAGAGTTCAAAGGGAGTACCTCTGGGGTAGCATGAGGACATGCTAAGTCCTTAAGTCGGGGAGAGATGTTGGTATCATCCTAAAGCCCTTTTTCCTTCCCAGTTTCACATCATTTATCCATACATTTTCATCATTTACCCCTCAAAATCCTTGAATATTGATTATTAATTGTTCTATAGTTATTAAATTGCATAAGAATTAATTTAGGAGTTTTATGTTCCAGAATTAGAGGTTTTTGATGACTTGACTACAGGAAGTACCCACAACCTGTAATGAGTTTACCGTTTGACATGTGGCGCAGTGGATGAGCGAGAACGAAAAGCATGGGCGAGAAGTGGAATGTCCAAGGATGGACAAACACCTATCTTCCATCCAAATCAAGCCTCCTATGCATGCGGTTAACTTCAGTCAAAGCAGGGTACTCTGGCGCATAAAAGCAGCAACAACATTGTTCTATTTTCATTTTGATTTTTGTTCTTTTTGAAACTTATGGTATGGAAACATTTTGCAAAAAGACTATGTAAAAACGCGGCAACAGCACTATGTACATTCACTGCATCGATGACATGGCTGTATGTACGCATGTGTAAATACAGTTAGTTAAATGTTTTGAAGGTTAATTAATCAGTTGTTGAAAACATTTTGCTCAGAACAGAGTTTAGTTAATACACAGAACCGGTTACAGTCCCAACGTGTGTTCACTCTTTTGCATTGGTTGATTGCTGAACGGTGGTAGTCAGTATACCCTTAGGCGCGGACGGGCCCTGCGTCCTTTGTTTGGTATACTGCTCTTCGTTTTGTTACATTTCATTCAGTTTATATATATATATATATGTTTGCACATCATTGTATTAGTTTCAATCTATATGCTTACACAACGTTGTATTGGTTTCGATTTATGTATCACACAGGTTGCATCATAGTTCGATTTACATAACTGTTGATTCACATAGTATATACGCTGCAGTCATCTGAGCTTTCGATTCCTTTATGTTTTGAGTTTCATTACATGTATATGGTGTGCGCATCCGAAGGGTTTATTGTTATGTTGAATGGTCAGTACTAGGATCTGGAACGAGAATCTTGTAAGGGATTTGGTCCTTGTGTGATTTACAGATGCATGCTCATAAACTCTGCCTTATTTCACTGTCTATTCATGTTCTTTTTATATAGTTTCATAGTGTCAATATCTTGCATGCTGTGTGTGTTTTAAGCAAAGGTTTTCTGAGTGATACCTCTGTAAGGGGGTTAGAATCATTGCCACAATCATACACAGTCTTTAGATTCACAGTTTGCTTTGATAGATGCATGTCATAACCAGCATTGTAGTCAGGTACATTAGTAGGGTAATCTAGGTGTGTGAAGGATAGGCTGCATATCACGGTCTTCCGTAAAGAAGCCTTGCAATTTACCTCATAATCACCTGGGCGGTAATTCTTTATGTCTATATATTTTAGACCACGCCTCTAAGCTTACGCACCTCGGTCGATATTAAATATAGAGTCCAGTCTAGCACCCTAGCTGGAACCACTACAGTCAGCTGATTACATCATCTCCCAGAAGTTCTCCATGAAAAACTACTCAGAATTGGTCAAAGCAGGACCATACACACTGCCCAGTGCTAAGGGTGTGATGCACAAGAGACTAGTGAAAGACTGAGGTTGGTGCTCTCTGCTTCTCTCTCATCTATCTCTCATAAAGGAAAACACAAGTAACTTTAATCTGTTCGTTTCTAAGATAGCTACCCGTCTTAGTGGGACTGGCAGCTCTGATTGGACACTAGTTTTCCCAATAACAAAATGGCGACTCCACTGGGGAGCGAATAGTTTGATTTCTTGTCTCTATTTGTTTGCCTCATAAACTACAGACGGAGACTGAAGTTAAGCCAGCTAGCCTTCGAACTACATTTGCTATGCAAGTGCAAATTAGATCAACGCTGCTTCAGTCAATCTCTGGGTTTGTTTATGAACTGAACAACTGACTTGCAAACATCCTAAGTGCCCTAGTGGTAGCTCAAATAACCTCATTAGATCAGCCCTATACTTTGTGTTTACTGACAATCATTAGCTCAGCCTAAATCCCTAAACTTAGTTGCAAACGGTGAGCAAAAACCAAGTTCAGTCTCGTCCCTGGACCATCGCATTGTCTCTTGTTGGCAGTCTGGATGCATCGCACCTCCCGTGTGCTATAGGTGAGATGCATCCCTGTTTCCCTGTGTTACATGTGCAATGATTAGATGAGACTGTTTCTGCCTCCAGATTTTGGTTTTTTCTTCATTGTCTTTAGCTTTATTCAGTAGTTTTGCTGTCTGTGATCAATATATCTCTATTGAAACCATCTTCCTTTGCATTATTCAGCCTCCATCGATAAAGAATTGTGAATGTTTTTATGTATTTTTCGTCATTTACAGTTCTCTTGTGCAAATAGTAGCTTAATCGAACTGTCGTCTTTTGATTTGAAAGTGTCGTTTTCAGTCAAGAAAAAGAGTATTACAAAGCATTCCTCTTTTAGACAGTCGATTACACTTTTTCCATTGTATTTGATTTGAATCATTAGTATTTCAAGTGTCGAAAGCAATTTTGAATTCGAAATCGCAAAGTGTCGTCTTGGCTTTACTTTCGTTTTTTGAAAAGAAAATTGTTAGTACTGTTGCTTTGAAAGAAGATAGTTCAGATCTATACTTAGTGTTATTTTTTTCATTCACACGTTAAGAAAGCAAAAAACAAATACATGCATGTGCATTTTCATTTAGACTGCTTGTGGAAATTGATTTAGGAAAAGTGCATCTAGTGTGTGCTCTCTACTCTATGTTGAAAGAATTTCGCTTCTCTTTCCTTAGTAGCTAGGATTTTCCTTGCAAAAGAAAATAAACGATTGTTTATCATCTCAGATTACATATTTAGGAATTGTGTATCTACATCACGCTGTGAACCTTAGAGGCAAACTTCTTAAGAAAGATCAATTGTAAAATAAATTCAATGAACATAAAAATGCTTTGGAACCTAACGCACAACATCTAGAAGTCTAGGCTAGAGATGTATTCCAGCGTTGTAAAGCCTGGTAACTATCGCTTTCATCGTAGGTTAGATGATTCCTCCTCTTTGAGATGACAAGTGCCAGTACGGACTTGTTCTCCCACGTACCATCGATTATATATTGGGAGACCACAATAGGCTACATCTTTTATCCTTAGGAAGCCGTGTCTGCGGCCCTATCGATCACAATGCACTGAACACAACATTCGGGAAGATTGACTGCCATACCGTAAAAGTATTCTGCAGTTTTGCGATTGGTTTGGTAATCCCTCTATCTAGATTTCCAGAGTAGTCACTTTCATTCCTTTTCAGACTCCTTAAAAGAAAAGGTCCATCTGAGCATTTGTCCCTTCAGGCTCATTAAAAATCGAAGGTGACTATAGTCATCTTTAGCTTTTTCTCGACTCTTAAAAATTGAAAAAGCAAGTTGTGTCAAAGCGTCATAAAATTTATTTTAATCAGAATAACATCACTGTTCCCTCATTGGTCTTTAGGTTGAGAAATGGAGTCTACCAATCAAAGATTTCCCCTTGGGGGAAATCCTAGTCCCTTCTCCTCTTGAGGGGATGTTGGTGCTCCACACATGGCCACATTGTCCCTTCTAGGACTCACAATTGGCCTGTCCGTATGGCTTTTCTCGACCTCTATTGTTCAAAACACCAAAATTCCTCAGCAACCAGATGAAGTTGCTCCCCCACCTTCTACTTCGTTTGTTTCTCCCTCTCCTTCTTCCTCCTCGCTTGGTCAAGCTAGTAACGCTAAAAACCAAGTAACTGAGAAGAAGAAGAAAGGGAAAGAGAAGAAGAAGAAGAATCCAATGACAAAAGGGGGAAACCGTGCATCATCTAGCAAAAATCCACACACTGCACCATCCAAACCCAAATCTCCATGTGTCATCTGCAAAGGGGACCACTATCATCAAGATTGTCCTTGCATCCCACAGATCTTAAGGGACTGGTCTCCCTGCTTGCACAATCCAGTGTCGTCAACCTCTGACGATCATGTTGAGAGTACACTGTCAACTAGTGAAAATGAAGTCACCAGACAAAAAGGAAGATCTAAATTTCCTTGCAGACTGTGTGAAAGTGATCATGCCCTCCACCGTTGTCCCTTCTTGGACGAAGCTAAAAGAGTCTTGGATAACCGTCCTGCATCCCCGCAGCGTGTTGGGTCCCTATAATACTAGCGATTACCCCATTACTATTGTAGTTATACCCCTTATTTATATTGTTGTGCCCCTACTACCCCCATATTGTTATTTTTGTGCCCCATAGAATCCCTCTATTGTTATTTTTGTGGATTTATATTATTATGGTTAGGTCGGCTGGATTATATTGTGACTCCTTAGATTCCTATATATAGAAAAGAGGTCTTGTCATTTGAATCATCCAAGAATTGTTCATTTATGTAATGTAAAGGAGGTTTCCCCCTCGAAGAGGCTGAATTCTAAGGCGTTGATCTATCTTTTCTTGAGCTGGTTTCATAACATTTGGTATCAGAGCTTTGGATTCTAGGGTTTCGCTGCTCCAAACAGGTCATCGTGGAATTTTCGCTATAAATTTTTTTTCTGTGACGTTTCAGAAGTCGCGGAAAAAACCTATTTGAGAAGAAATCGCGCTGAACCTTGGGTCCAAATTTCAGAGCTTTTCGCACGATATTTTCGGAGATATGATCTGAGGAAGTTGGTCTTTTTGCAGACTCCTGAATTACATTCAAAACAGGTGACCTGGGGGAAATCGTCATAACTTTCTCTCTGAGGATCGGATTGAAATTTCATAAGAAGGTACAGAAAGAGGACGGAATGTAGTTTCTTGTATGCATTTTTCAGATCCATAGGTCGAAACAATGACTTGTGGCACGTCGTACAAGTTTTCTCTACTGAACTAGTCTATATGCGAGTCACTGTGGGAGATTTCGCATAACTCTTCCTTGGAGAAACCAATTTAGGTCAGACTTGTGGCATTGGAAAGAGGACTCAGAAGGCTACTACAGGTCAAAATTTCAGAACTGAATGATCCGAAATTACAGAGACACATCAGATTCAATATCAGGCTTCTACAAAGTGAAAAAAGGTGTGTAGTTTTTTTTTTTAAATTCTGCATAAGCTTGGTCTGAAGGAATTCAAAGGGCATAGTAAATCATTATTATCGGTAACTGATGCCCCGAGGAAAGAAAATGCAAACACCTAGTAAGAAACCTGAAATCTCTAGCATGACTCATGAAGAAGAGGAAGAAATGCTACATGATATATCAAAATTACAAGAACAAGTGCAACAAATATCACGCTCACAAAGCTAACAGAAGCTAAGATAAATGGCGTGGAATCTAAGATAAAGGGCATGTAAGCTAAGATGGATGATTTGAACACAGATTTGAAGAGAGACATGGCAGATTTGAAGACAGACATGGACGAATTGAAGATAAATATGAATAAGTTGCTACAAGAAATGGGCACTAAGGTGAAAGGGTACTAAAGGAAACTCATGATGAGAATAAAAGAAATGTTAATCATGATTCCATAGATGCTAATGTTGGATCGAAGACTCACCATATTCCAAAAATCGATATGAGGAAGTTTGATGGCAAGGATCCTGCCACATGGATATTACAGATGGAGCAATTCTTCGATCTCAATAATGTGCAAAACACACAAAAGGTACGTATGGCAACTGTATATTTGGAACCAAATCAGTTTGTATGGTATCAATGGCTTTGCTCTCGTAAACAATTTATCACTTGGGCAGTTTTACGGAAGAATTGATAGCACATTATGAGGATACAAAAAGCAACACTTTTTTTAGCCAATTGATAAGTCTCAAACAAAAGGGTTCAGTAATGGAGCACATTGAGGAGTTCCAAAAATTGAACATAAGGGTAAAAGATATTCCAGAGGAGCATAGGATTGATGTGTTCATAGGGTCTTTAAAGGATAATATCCAACATGATGTTCGCCTTTGGGAACCTGATTCATTAGAGAAGGCATTCAGGTTAGCAAGAAAAATGGAAAGCAAAATTATGGCAACCAGGAAGCATACCACTCACAACTATAAAGATGGAAGTGTTGTTGCCCCTAGTCTTCCACAACCTATAAGGTTGACACCACAAAAATTGGAAGAAAAAAGAGCAAAAGGGCTTTGTTACAGTTGTGATAGCAAATACACTAAAGGTCATAAGTGTGCTGAGAAGAAATTATTCTACATAGATTGTGAAGAGGAAGAAGAAAAGGAGCAAGAAAGGTCAAAAGAAGAGGATATACTCCAGGAACAAAGCCTAGATGAAGAACAAATAAATCCGACCATATCTTGTAATGCATTGGCAGGAATTACCACTCCTCAAACCATCAAGATAGAAGGACAAATCAAGAAGAAAAAGGTAATAGTGTTGATTGATTCAGGAAGCACCCACAATTTTATTCATTGTAGGGTAGCAAAAGAATTGAATTGCTTCCTATATCCAGCACCAGAGTGTCAAGTGATGATTGCAAATGGAGGAACAATAAATTGCTCTGGAAGGTGCCATAATATCAAGCTATCCATGGAGAATATGTATTGACTAGCCCAATGCTTTCCATTCCAATGGGAGGTGCTGATGTTGTACTAGGAGTCCAATGGCTACAATCCTTGGGTACAATAGCTTTTAATTTTCAAGAACTTTTCATCAAATTTTCTATGGAAGGAAAGGAAGTTGAATTAAGGGGTATTGCAGGGAAACCAGGAAAGATAATCAGCTCTAATGGTATGACAAACTTCTAAAAAAGGAGCAAAGAGGTGTAATTGCACAATTATGTTCGCTAGATGTTTCCACATCGGAATCATCTATTTCTCCAGATCTCCAAAAAGTCCTGGACAATCATTCCAAGGTATTTGAGACTCCCAAAGGTCTCCCACCTATGCGTGATCATGATCATGCTATTCATCTGATTCCAGGAAGTGTTCCTCCAAACATCAGGCCGTACAGATATCCCTATGTCCAAAAAAGTGAAATTGAACGTATGGTTGCAGAAATGCTAGAGGCTGGTATAATTCAACCGAGTCAAAGTTCTTTCTCTGCTCCAGTAGTATTGGTGCACAAGAAGGATGGATCATGGCGCATGTGTCCGGATTATAGGGAGCTCAACAAGCTCACTATTAAAGATAAGTTCCCCATTCCTGTCATTGATGAATTACTGGATGAATTGCATGGATCAATTTACTTCACCAAGTTGGATCTTCGTTCGGGATATCATCAAATCAGAATGAAGATTGAAGACATTCCGAAAATGGCATTTAGAACTCATGAGGGTCATTATGAATTTTTGGTCATGCCTTTTGGCCTTACCAATGCACCTTCAACATTTCAAGGTTTGATGAATTCAATTTTCAAACCATTCCTTAGAAAATTTGTGTTAGTATTTTTTGATGATATACTAATCTACAACAAGTCTTGGAAGGATCATGTTGAACATGTTGACAGGGTGCTACAACTATTGGAGGAGAAACAATTATATGCAAAAAGATCCAAATGTTTCTTTGGAGTCCAGGAGGTGGAATATTTGGGTCATATTGTATCTCATGAAGGAGTTAAGGTAGACCCTAGCAAAATTAAAGCCATTAAGGAATGGAAAATCCCCACATCCATAAAGCATCTGCGAGGATTTCTTGGGTTGACAGGGTATTATCGCAAGTTTGTTAAGAATTATGGGAGAATAGCAGCACCTCTAACAACATTATTGAAGAAAGATGCATTTTCATGGACTCCGGAAGCAACAAAGGCCTTTGAACATCTTAAAGAGGCAATGTGCCAAGCACCGGTCTTAGCTACACCGGACTTCACAAAAACCTTTATTGTGGAATGTGATGCTTCAGGAAATGGAATTGGTGCTGTTCTAATGCAAGATGAAAGACCCATTGCTTTTGAAAGTCGTCCAATCAAGGGAAAGTTTTTAAGCAAAGCTATTTATGAGAAGGAAATGTTGGCAATACTCCATGCACTTAAGAAATGGCGACCCTACCTAATGGGAAGACACTTCAAGGTAAAAACGGATCATGATAGCCTTAAATACTTTTTAGAACAAAGATTATCCTCTGAAGAGCAACAAAAGTGGGTCACAAAGATGTTGGGTTATGACTTTGAAATCATCTACAAAAAAGGGAAGCAAAATGTGGTGGCAGATGCACTCTCAAGAAAGGATGAGGATGTGGAAGCATTGTTGTGCGCCATTTCTATTATCCAACCAGATTGGATAAATGAAGCAAGGGAGGAATGGAAGAATGACGAAGAAGTGTGGGCACTTATTCAAAAGCTACAACAAGATTCCAGTATGTCTGATACATTTAGCTGGCAAAATGATTCGTTATGGTACAAAGATCGCTTATACCTCTGTAAGAATTCCCAGCTAAAACAAAAGATTCTTATGGAATTGCACACTTCTCCCTTAGGAGGGCACTCAGGATTTTTAAAAACTTACCACAGGGTTAAGAAGGAATTTTTTTGGGATGGCCTTAAATCAGATATTCAAAAGTTTGTGGCGGAATGTTTGGTTTGCCAACAAAATAAAGTTGAAACAATTAAGACATCGGGTCTATTACAACCTTTATCCATTCCAAGCCAACGTTGGGAGGAGGTTTCAATGGATTTTATCACAGGTTTACCCAAGTCTGAGGGAAAAAGTGTCATCATGGTGGTAGTTGACAGACTTACCAAGTATGCACACTTTTGTGCATTATCACATCCATTTAAAGCCAGTACAGTTTCTACTGCATTTATGGAAACAATTCAAAAGCTACATGGAAACCCAAAGATTATTGTAAGTGACAGAGATCCCATTTTCACTGGAAATTTTTGGACAGAATTATTTTCTTGTCTTGGTACTCAGTTAGCTCATAGCTCATCTTATCATCCTCAATCTGATGGGAAAACTGAGATAGTAAACAAATGTTTGGAAGGATATCTTCGTTGCTTTGTATCTGATAAACAGACACAATGGGTCAAATGGTTGCCTCTGGCTGAATGGTGGTATAACACTTCCTTCCATACAACAACAAAAATGACCCCATTTATGGCACTTTATGGGTATCAACCACCATCCATCACATCATATTTAAGAGAAAATTCTAAGGTTCAGGCAGTGGAACATCACATCGAACATCAACAACAAGTCCTCCAACTCTTAAAGGATAACCTCGTGTTGGCACAAAATAGAATGAAACAACAGGCAGATCAACATCGCAGTGAAAGAAGTTTTGATGTAGGTGATTGGGTATTCCTACGGCTACAACCATATAAGAAAATGTCCCTAAAGCAAGCTAAGAAGGATAATAAATTATCACCAAAGTATTATGGTCCGTACAAGGTGTTGCAAAAGATTGGTACTATGGCATACAAATTGGAGCTTCCTGCAGCTTCTCGATTGCACCCAGTTTTCCATGTTTCATGTTTAAAGAAGGTTATAGGCGACAAGCTCCCAGTTCAAACAATATTGCCAGAACTTGACGAGGAAGGAAAAATTATATTGGAACCGGAAGCAGTCACAGAAACAAGAACTCGACAGCTACGAAATCGATCAATTTCAGAGTATCTTATCAAGTGGAAGAACTTATCCGCTGAAGATTCCACATGGGAGGATGAGAATTTTATGCAGAAGTATCCAGAACTACTCAAGCGTTGAGGAAAACACTTTTTTGAAGGAGAGGGGCATGTTGGGTCCCTATAATACTAGTGATTACCCCATTACTATTGTAGTTATACCCCTTATTTATATTGTTGTGCCCCTATTACCCCCATATTGTTATTTCTGTGCCCCATAGAATCCCTCTATTGTTATTTTTGTGGCTTTATATTATTATGGTTAGGTCGGCTGGATTATACTGTGACTCCTTAGACTCCTATATATAGAAAGGAGGTTTTGTCATTTGAATCATCCAAGAATTGTTCATTTATGTAATGTAAAGGAGGTTGCCCCCTCGAAGAGGCTGAATTCTAAGGCGTTGATCTATCTTTTCTATCTTTTCTTGAGCTGGTTTCATAACACAGCGACTTCCTCCTGGATACAAGAAACTCTTGCCGAGTCCATTGCTAGTTGAAAATCCGACTGACAAACCTTTGTTGTCGGTCGAAGCACTTATCACTGAAGATAAACCCTCTGATTCCACATCGGACCAAAGTCAAAAGGTCGAGACGGCAGTCAACCCCATCTTGTCTTCAGAGGATTTACCTTCAGATGATACAGTCACCAAAGAGAATGAGAACGACACCGTTCAAATTCTTTTCATAAACACGGACTCCGATGAACATGGGGTCAATCTACCCATTCCTTTACCGTAGGAAGGAAGTTCGTTAGAGATGTATCCGGCCATTTATTTGGTCCCACCTCCAAGCTACCTAGTCGTCTCCTTCGATTGGAATCTACTAGGTAGACCCCGTCTACCATCTAATGTACCATTCCAAATCATAGTGCAAACCTATAGAATGTCATGGTTGGTACCATCATAGATGAAGGGGCTTTTGTGAGTATCCTTTCCTCAACTGCTTGGAAAGCGCTTGGTTCACCATCGCTTTTTCCTGAGATGCGAAATCTGACAGGCTTCGACAAAGGAACCAGTCGACCGTTAGGGATCCTTCCAAATTTGCCTATAACTTTGAGAAGAAAAACCATTTATCTGAATGTAATGGTAGTCCAAGGACCTTTAGATTATAATCTACTCCTTGGGCACGACTACATTTATAACATGGGAGCTATTGTTTCCTCACTCTTTCGAGTGATGTGTTTTCCGCATGAAGGCAGAGTGGTCCAGCTTGTAGACCAGCTTTCATTCCCCAGTTCACACATAGCTAATAGTCAAATGCCATCCCTAACATGTATTTTTGCACAAGGAATGTCTCATCAATCTCCAGTTTGTCCACCTGATGAGCGCGAGTGATTCGATGGTTGTGACTGAAACCCAGGGGGCATGTACCCTGGCCTTCTTCGGCAGGAAAACTTTAGGTATAGGGTAGGTTTCCATGGAGGATGTCTGACTGGTCTGACACACCCGTCCGTTTAGGAAAATGGGATTAGACTGGAATAAGATACCTCTGTCAGAAGGTATGCCTTTCCCGACAGAGCAAATGTTTTGTCTGAAAATTGAAGGGTAACCTGGAAACTCTACTTCGCTATACCTGGGGGCATGCAAACCTTTTTGCATGAAAGTGAAAAGCGACCATTTATTTTCTTAGTTTGTAGGTTATTAACCCTTTAAACTCATAGGATTGGTCGTTCCTAGCTTACATAATGAAAGGATCCGGAGCAAAATTTTGAATGGGGCAAGCTCCCTAAAAAATGAACCTATCGATGAGACATCCTTATTATACGACTGGCATGAGCAGTTTTACGCGAAGTTCAAGCTTGTTAAAAAATAAACCTAGCGATGAGCATATGTTCCACCAACGTTTAAGCTCGTTAAAAATGAACCCACCTTCGGTAAATAACCATTGCGATCGCATTATTATCCGCTTTTGAGCCTTGGTCGTGTTCTTACCATCACCTCCACTCTTTTTTAGTTGATCATACACCTCCATTTGATTGTTTACCCCTTTTGAGGAACAACTATGATGAGTGATCCTATTAGCCACCTTCTTTACACTGCCATGATTGAAAAGTTCCAAACATTACCTGGAATCAGCTGCTATCCAAAAACACCACTCGTTCCTAAAAAAAACGAGTCTCCTTTAAGCTCTTTTCATCTGACTCGTAAAATATGAAAAGATTGCCAAACAATTGGCCTCTCCAGCTCGTCAAAGTGATTGAAAGTGCCATCCCTCCTCTAGATTTTAATATTTTTGGACTTGAGGTATTATTACACAAAAAGATCGAGCGTTTGTCTTGTTCGGCCCATTAAAACTATCGAAAAGTCATCCCTTTCACATTGTTTTATACTTTTTCGGACTTAAGGGATTATATTACGAAAAAGGAATATTGGAGTTTCCTTTCTGTCTCTTTTCAAACTCTATAAAATTGAAAAGAACCTAGTTATCCTTGTCGTTAAACTCATTAAAACAATAGTGACAAACTTGTCCATTCAGACAAGAGCGAGTCTCACTGTCGCTAGGCTCGATTAAAACATAGCGATGGGTTTGCCCAAAGGAAAAATTATAGAAAAAGCTTATGTTATCCTCCTCAATCTTGACAAAAATAAAGAGGTACTGGTCAGAAATGACTGGGGAAAATTGGGAAGAAAACTTGAAGAAACTTTATTGGTAGCAGGTTGCTCTTGAACATGACACTTTCACTCCATCACCATGATTGAGTCGGGATGGGTTATTCCATTCACTGGTCATATCACCATTGGTCCACCGCACCATCCACTTTTGGGGTTAATGCTACCAATCCATTTTAGTGTCGTCGATGTGTTCAAGAGAAGTCTCTCAGAGAATTCACCTACCCAGCTTGTGTCTCATCCGCTGTAATACCTTCACGCTTCATTCTTTCATGAACGCCACCCTGAACCTTGTATCATCAGATTGTTTTCACCTCCACAAAATCATTTGCTCTGTTCCATGTCATAGATGTGGGATTCATTAATGCCCTCCTACGATGGGTCACTTCTTGTTGACATTAGCTCATTATCCAAGAAGTCGACTTAAGAACAACCCTTTTAGTACTTTGAAGCTTGCATGCGTCAATGGCAAGTTTCTCACTTCCGGCGACAGGTTTACATTAATGGCCTTCGATCGAAAGATTTTACATGGTGTTCGACATCGACTCATGTATTCACACCACGTGGATTGTACTGCAGTAACTTGAGGGTCATCATCATCATTGGTGATTCCTCTTGCGCCTGTTAACAGCTTACATCATTGGCTGGTAATCAGGTGATGTCTTTCCATGTTCGACATCAGAACATCTTTTCACATGGACCGACTTGTACTTTCGGGCAAAGATTGAACGAGTTTTGAAGACCTCGGATCTAGTTTCATCCATCTGGGCTGCAATATATACAGGAAAATAAAGACATCAAATGTACATCATTTCTGCACAGATAATCATCCAAACCAAAGGATGATGGCTCTACCAGAATCATCGGTCTGCTACACAAACGGTTGTCTGTCCTATGTACATGAAAATGAATTTATAAAGCTGAGCATGGGAATGCCCACCTCAGCTAGATCATGAAAATATTATGAAGCTAATGTATTGTATTGCATCTTATTACAGGTCACCTTCCAGTTCGAAAAACCTCGGATCCTCATAATAAAGCATTTCACCCGACATAAAAAAGATTTACGACCTCATGCTTTAGGGGGCAACTGTTATAGAAATATTGGGCACTACAACCCCAATCATATATGTCCATAAACCAAGGGCTTCTAAGTCCCTAAAAGTGTTGTTTCATACCCTAAAGGAGCAAGGTCAGCTGATTACATCATCTCCTAGAAGTTCTCCATGAAAAACTACTCAGAACTAGTCAAAGTAGGACCATACAGATTACCCAGTGCTAAGGGTGCGATGCATCTCACCTGCCACATGCAAAAAGTGTGATGCATACTGGAAATCCCTTCTGTAGGGTGCGATGAGCGAGAGCAGACAAATGGCACAAGCAGTTTGCTAGGTGGAGACCCTGAGAATCTTCTAGAAGCTGCTCATTTGACACTTGCCTCTCTGAATTCGCCCAATGATGAGTAAGAGATCATGAAATCTCCAAGTGGAACCAAGAACTATCAAAGAGATGACACTAATCAAAATCCCAGAAGCTGACTCACCCCCCTACAAACATCTATATATGGATCCCTCATCCCAGAGATCCAGGGGCTGAAATTTTGTAATTTGCAAGGAAGTGCTGTTGGTTTCTCTTTGAAGACATTGTTGGGTGATCTTGCTTTGTATGAGGTGAAGAGGGCTTTCATGCTGGGAGGATGATGCGGGATCAGATAGCCTGGTTGTAATCCTCTCTTCTACTACTTCTATCAATAAAGCTATTTAAGTTTTCCTCCATATGCTTGTATATCTCTGAATCTGGTGTGTGTATGCATTTATATGGTTAATGTACATTTGATCCTACATTATTTATGGTTATAGATCTCTATGCTTTGATGGTATTTTGTTGCCTTGAATCTACAAGTGTTCTTTGAAGCGAGACAAGCAAGAAAGGAGTGGCGAAATTTCTATCAAAGGAGAGAGGAAACAAGCAAAGAGACTAGCGAAAGACTGAGGTTGGTGCTCTCTGTTTCTCTCTCATCTATCTCTCATAAAGGAAAACACAAGTAACTTTAATCTGTTTGTTTCTAAGATAGCTACCCGTCTTAGTGGGACTAGCAGCTCCGAATGGACACTAGTTTTCCCAATAATACACTCCAAAACTTATATATACCCAAGATCTATGTTTATATTGACAATTTGTGGAATAAATAACTTGAAACAGGTGTATGCTTATGTTTGTTTTTAGACTGTTTATGTGCTTTGTGTTCTTTGCTTATGCTGATATTTAAATACATGCAACAGTAAATAATGCAGCAAATAAGAAAACACGAAAGACAACAATGTAATATGGAGTTCACCCTGATATTTTGGGCTACGTCTCCTTGAGCTCTAATCAACTCAACCAGTCTCTTTGGGATTATGGTAATGCTTCTTTTACGAGTTCCACACTTAACTCCATTGGTTTACAACTGCACCTATGGGTTTAGAATACCATCTTATCCTGCTAACTATCCATACTCTACAAATAGATCTAGGCTTCTCTGAACTGGATTCCTTCAATCAGCGCTCCGACCTATCTTGAACTCTTGGCTTGCACCAATTCCCTCATAATTCTTTTACTATCTCTAGAATTCCTTCTTCTATCTTCAGCACACTTTGGACATCAGCAATAGCTTCATCCTTTGACCTCTTTGCTTTTCTGAAACATCGTTGCCACTCCATGGCTCTTAGAAGTCTTCAGGATTTTCTGAACTCCATCTCAATGGGTTCAGCGATCCCCTACAGTCACCTCGACTATTGGAACCTTGAGAATGAACGTTGGCTCTATTCTCTGCAACTACCTCCAACCTCTAGTGGCCTCTGCTTCTGCTCTCAGCTCTGGGTCTTGGATTTGGCTCTTGGCTTTGGCTCTTGGCTCTGGCCCTCAACTCTGGCTCTCATGAGCTTCTGGGTTCGCTTGACCTCTAAGCAAATCTGCATCAATTGAGCTCTCTGGTTTCACTCGACCTCCAAACGACTCCAAAAACTCCCCTGTCAATTGTGCTCTTTGGCTTTTGTGCGGCATCCTTCCAGCTCTGCGACTTCCTGTCTGTTTCTCTGTGTGTAATCATTCCTCTTCCTCTGCGTTTCTTTGACTGGCCCTCTGGCTCTCTAGCTCTCTGGCTCTGCGACTGGCCATCTGGCTTTGTGGCTCTGTGGCTTTGCGGATTTCATAATGCATCATTGTTACAAAAAATCCCACTGATAGCATGGCATAAGTGTGATCGCTGTTTCCAAATGGAAATGAACCGGCGGGCATAGGAAACCTAGTCGTTCGGCCTTCCTGTGCAGAAATCCTGAATTAGGCATATAATGGAAATACACAGGCGAAACTCACGAAAAAACATCATGAGTCTTTAAGTCGGATCTCAAATTATATGAAATCAAGCTTATAATCCCATCAGGTCCGCCTTTGGTCGCAATATCGCAATTCGCACAGGCAAGAGGTCAAAAACATCACTACATGGGAAATACATAGGAAATCCACAAATCCAAATTTCAAATATTATTCAATCGCGTTCATAAACCTCATCGGGTCCATGCCTTGATCGCTAATCGCAATTGCACGTTGCATGGGTCTGGTGCTTCCGAGTTCTTTGCATTCCCCAATCTCTAATCTCCGATCGCCAATATCGCACATCGCATATTGTTGTTTCGACATAATGGCAGTAACTGCTTCCATGGTCCGCAACCCTTAAGCTTTCCCAATTAGCGATCTCCGATCAGATCCTGACCGTTGATCCGCGATCTCTAATCCGACGACTGACAGTCTTTTCGGGTGCACAACTTGCACAGGGATTAACCACTCGAAAAATCGGTTTCCTCTCTCCTCCTTGCTGCTACATGTCCACCGCTGAATGGAATCGGGTTCAACCCTTCCAATACCATTTAATGCCTGAAGCTTGCCCGAAATACCGTTTACCACCTTCCTTCGGAACTCAAATGGTTTTAGCTCGTTTTATATAAATTCTTAGAATCCGCCTGGTCGAGACTGCCCATGTGTTTTTCCATGTAAAATGTTCTTTATAAAGGTTTAGCGCTTAACAAATGTTTTTAACGGATAAGGCTAATATTAACCCTTAGGCCAAATTAATAAGAAATGCCTCCTTTTCTAAGGACATTGGGCAAATCTTCTTTTTACAATAACTCTTTCGTCCGGAGTCCGTTTTGGCCCGTTCAAATTGTGTTGGATTTAGAATGAAACAATCTACGAAATGAGACTATTTTCAAAATCATCCAATGACTTTCATTTTTCGTCTGTGAGGAGAATTCGTAGACTTAGAAGTCTATGTTAGATCCATTTTGGATCACGCCTTCCCACTAAAAAGATTTTGGACTCCAAAAGAATGATATACTGATCTGATCAGTAAATGAGAGTACCTCACCCTCTTATTTCAGCCTCCATACACTTGCCTTGCATAGTGCCTCTGAACCCAAGCTTTTGAACACTTCCTTCCTGGATGTGCCTGTCCTCCTGGGAAGAATTGTCTTCCTCCTTGACTTCCTGCAGAACTCCTGCTGAGAAGCTCACAGAAGGTAGTTTGAACTTCTCTGTCTTGATCATTGATCCAAGGTGGCTCAAACCAATGTGAAGTTACACCTGCTTCACAAAATTTTCATTTGTACCTGTTTGACATACTGTCAACAACAACTATTAACAACAACAGGATCATAGACAACAACTGGATGGCCTAAAATCTTGCTTCAACAAAAGAAACAGATTTCCACATCTTGTGAATTACCTCCACGTCTTTACATTTGCATACAAATGGTTGACTAGATAACAAGCCAATAAAACATGCCTTTAAAACAATTGACCCTTCAATTCAAGCATGTAGAAAAAGAATTCTACAGTTCTTTTTCAAAGATGAAACACTTCATCAACATCTCCATCTTGGAGACCAAATCAACTTTTCCCAAGCCAATATTGCATTACATGCATGCTTACAACAAAGTAATCAACGCTTCAAGTTAATCACACATACATGTTCGAATACAAGGAAATCATCAACATCCTTGTGTTCATGCACATCATTCTCATGCATGAATTTCATCCTTCAACTTTCGCTTAAGTACACTGTACTTTCAAAGCTGAAATGTATATAATGTTTGTTACACAAAAATATCGTCACCATGATTATTTGCAGTCAGTATGGGTCTATCATCACTTGTATTGTCCTCCTAAGCAAGTCTCAGACCTCAGCTCTTCAAATCAAGCTTTGGAAATGAGAGAAAGACATTAAAAATCAATGTAACTCTAGTTCCGCACTTTCTCTCATGGTCACCTGCGGTCCCGCACCTTCTGTGTACAAAAGCTGCGGACCTGCCTGCTCTGTCCCTAACGGTGTAGGTGCGGACCCCTGTGAAAGTCAAAAGGCGCAAGTTTTAACTTAAAAAACTCACTTTGGGTTAATTCTAGAGGTTTCTAGAAGGAATTTTGACGTGGATTGTTTGCTCTGAGGTGGTTCATGCATCCCAAAAGAGAAGGAGCTAATCCCTTGATGAGAGGAGCTATCCCTTTGAAGGAGGGCTTTATCCCTTTGAAGGAGGACCTAGTAACCTCCCTCCATTGCACTATAAATACAGGCATTGGGCTGGTTGCTGGGGAGGTTGGAAGCTGAACATTTTTGAGGGTAAATGCTGGTGAAATCAAGACTTCCTAGTTGAGCTTAAGAGGAGAGATCACACATATTTTTGGCTTCATTGGGGAGTGAGTGAAACTTTTCAAAGTAGAGGAGACTTCTTGCTGGACCCTGGGAGGAGCTTGTACAGCGTCAAGGCAAAGGTTGTAAAGTTCTTCTTCTTTTGAATTAATACAATCAAACTCATTTTTCTCAACAAGTATCTTATGTTATTTGTTTCATGGACTCCTTGACTTTCATGTTAAATATGTTTTATGCAATTGGATTTTCAGGTGCTATTTAATTTGTTTGCCTTGTTTGTGTTTACAGATTCGCGAAAAAGGAGCTCATTTGGATCGAAGGAGCGAGGGCATCCACAAGCTTGCGTTGGACCTAAGGTAGGCCCTAAAAACACTTGTTTGCTATTGTTTATCAAAGCATATTTAGAGAAAGATAGTGTCTGGTTGGTTTGCTTGTCATTAGGTCTTCTTTAGATTCTAGGAAGGTCTATCTTGTCCGCAAGATCGACTTATTCCGTGTGACAAAATGCCGACTCCACTGGGGAATTGATTGTTTTCCTTGTTTTTACTTTAACCTGAGAAACTCTATTTTTGTTTCTGTTTTTGGCTTGTTGTGTGTAAAATTGGGTAGAGTTTGTAGATCCAGGGTTATTTTTCATTTTTCATAGCTTTGGGAGAGGACCGCACCCTAGCCGTTTGACACAATGCGTACCTACCCGCAGCTTGGCTTTTAGCATAGAGCGGGACCACACTTGTGCCAACTGTGGGCCTGCGGACCCTGTCAAAATTTTGAAAACCCTAAGATTTCCTCTGTTAGTCAGCTTAGTTTGTCTTTAGGAATTGTTATCCACTACCCAGACCTGCATATAACTTGTCAGAAGTTTTCCTTGGATTGATTTCGTTAGTGTTAGGGTTTTAGGTGAAATTCCTAGGAGTTTTGCTTGTTGGGTTTGTTTTTCATTTTGGTTGTGTAGTGGCTCTGAGCTTAGAAGTTGTAGGGACTTCAGATCACCTTAGTGTCTACCAGCTTTCTTATGAGTCTGAACATTTAGGAAATCTCCTCTTGTTTGAGGAATCCGCTTTGAGTTTTCTCTTTACAAAACTTCGAAAAGCTTGTGTTTGAGAGTTTGGATTTTCATTTTCAAAAAGAAAACGAAATTGGTTGTTCTTGACTTATTTGTGATTCTGCATAAATTGGTCCTTAGCTTATATCTAGCTAAGTAAAACATCCTTAAAAAAGACTTTTAGTAGGCTTTGACTTCAAATAGGTTTTATAATTTGTAGATCTCAAAGTTAGTCATTTTCATTAGTTTTGAGTGTTTTATAAAAAATACAAAAAATCTCTTTTGAAAAAAGTTTGTTTTTTGTAGTGATTGAGTGTTTTGAAACGAAAAAGGGAAATTTTTGTGAAATAATTAGTTGTCTCGTTTTGAGTGCTTTGGAAAGGAAAAAGCTCTTCTTTTAATTTGTTTAATTGAGAAAGATTTGTGTTTACAAAGCATTTGCATTCTCAAACTCTTTCTTAGTTTAGAAGTTCATCAAAGAGAAAAAGATTGTTTAGATCATCTTAGGTGCATTTTTAGTGATTTTGAGTCGAGTCTTCATACCACGAGTTTCATCTCCGCACCTTTGGACTTAAACAAAAACCACTAAAATTAACGCTTAAAGTAAAATTCACCTAGTAACATTTTTATTTCTAGGGCTCTGATACACCAACTTAGCTTAGGCTAGTGTCTTGGAGTAGGAGAGTAATTAACTCTCCAAGACAGTAAAAACAAACAAGTAGTTGTATCTTGTGGTAGGGAAGAAATCCAATTGTTGCATTTATGCCCTGGGAAAGCTCCTCTTAAAGGAGAAGCACGAGATCGTGTCCGAACCAGTGTGGGAATCAATCCTTCCTCATTGGGAACGACTTTAGATCACCTTAGTGTCTACCAGCTTTCTTATGAGTCTGAACATTTATGAAATCTCCTCTTGTTTGAGGAATCCGCTTTGAGTTTTCTCTTTACAAAACTTCGAAAAGCTTGTGTTTGAGAGTTTGGATTTTCATTTTCAAAAAGAAAACGAAATTGGTTGTTCTTGACTTATTTGTGATTCTGCATAAATTGGTCCTTAGCTTATATCTAGCTAAGTAAAACATCCTTAAAAAAGACTTTTAGTAGGCTTTGACTTCAAATAGGTTTTATAATTTGTAGATCTCAAAGTTAGTCATTTTCATTAGTTTTGAGTGTTTTATAAAAAATACAAAAAATCTCTTTTGAAAAAAGTTTGTTTTTTGTAGTGATTGAGTGTTTTGAAACGAAAAAGGGAAATTTTTGTGAAATAATTAGTTGTCTCGTTTTGAGTGCTTTGGAAAGGAAAAAGCTCTTCTTTTAATTTGTTTAATTGAGAAAGATTTGTGTTTACAAAGCATTTGCATTCTCAAACTCTTTCTTAGTTTAGAAGTTCATCAAAGAGAAAAAGATTGTTTAGATCATCTTAGGTGCATTTTTAGTGATTTTGAGTCGAGTCTTCATACCACGAGTTTCATCTCCGCACCTTTGGACTTAAACAAAAACCACTAAAATTAACGCTTAAAGTAAAATTCACCTAGTAACATTTTTATTTCTAGGGCTCTGATACACCAACTTAGCTTAGGCTAGTGTCTTGGAGTAGGAGAGTAATTAACTCTCCAAGACAGTAAAAACAAACAAGTAGTTGTATCTTGTGGTAGGGAAGAAATCCAATTGTTGCATTTATGCCCTGGGAAAGCTCCTCTTAAAGGAGAAGCACGAGATCGTGTCCGAACCAGTGTGGGAATCAATCCTTCCTCATTGGGAACGACGCCAGATATTCACATATTAAAAATGGTAAACCTCGGATTAACCATTGTTGAGGAGCCTGGGGTCACTTGTTGGTAAACCTTGGATTATGTCAAGGAGCCTTCAAGGGGATTGAGCTTGCTACTCTGCCCTTGCATGCGTATCGAATCGTAGACTGTTCCCCCAGGTGTATTTGTCTCAGTTGGTAACCTTAGTGGCCATATTCTTTAGGACTCTTCCTGAGGTGACAGTGGTGGGAAGATCCCACTGTACCTGGAGTAGACGTCGGCTAGACTCACTTGGATTTTCTGGGGGGTTCACTTCACTCGAGATGGTTAAGTGGAGGAACTTGTGCCAGTCTATTCATTAAGCAGGTTGCAGGGGTAACTGTTCCAACCGCCATTTCTGTATTGAACTCTGTGACGTTGAATTTCATCACCAACTAGTGTTTTTAGTCCGGAAAGTTACTGTTTGTGTGTGTTTGATCTCCTAGATTCTTTAGGCGTGTGATTAAAATTTGTTTGGTTCTTTAGAGACTTTAGGTGCTTTTCATTGAGATTTTACTTTGTTTGCGTGTGAAGTAGTTAAAAGTTTTCAACTGTGGCTGAATTACCAAGACAGTCCCGTAGACTTCGGGGCTAGTCTCCTGAGTTTGTAAACGTGGCTAAGTTACTGAGGAAGTCCCGTAGACTTCGGGGCCAACCTCCTGAGGAAGTACCGAGCCAGCGTGAAGGCTTAAAAGTCCTCGTAATTCCTAGAGATAGTAGAGTTGGGTCACCTGAAGAAGGAGAATCTTCTTTGATAGTATATCCTGATTTTCAACCATTAGTAGCAGATTATAATTTGCAGTCAATGTCTGTTTCCGAAATTGCTGGTAGCTTTTCATCTACTAGTGATATAGGTGAGGAACCCGAAATATCCGAGCCTGAAAGTGAATTTGCTGCTACTCCGACATCGGGGTTTGTTTCCCCAACTTCTAGTGGTCCTGGTTCACCTAGGGTAGAAAGAGTAATCACCCAAGATCTTCCTTCTGGACTTATTGCTATTGAAGAACTTGCTCCGGAAGAAGAAGTAGGCATCCCTATCCCTGAAAATCAACCTGTTATTGAACTAAGGGAGCGTGAATCAATTTTTTACATTCCACCTAGGAGTAGTTCTTGGTATCTTTCTTTGACTAATTTTCTAGAAAACTCAGGGTTAAGTTTTTCACCACCTCGTGCTCCTTATCACCCAACACCTAGAGGTTTTTATACTCCCGTCAATATGGCAGGACAGTCATCCATGTTTACTCAATCGCCCAAATCTTTTTTGTACGACGGTCCTTCTATTCCCTCCGGGTATCAGTCACTTTCTGGTACTTTTTCGGGAGCATCTCCTCAACCCATTGATCAAGGGTTATTAACTGGAAGCAATGGTACTAAGCCGTTGAGTGTAGAAGACATTCTTATGATGTCAGGTTCTATTCCCAATCCTCAACCTCAAGGTGGCCAGTTACCGCCTGGGGGGCAACCTCAAGGTACACAATTTGCATCTGGGGGGCAACCTCAAGGACAGTACATACCTATGGGACAGTACGTTCCTCAAGGTCATCCCCAGACTCAATTTATACCTCAAGGTCAACCCCAATATCAATTTATACCTCAAGGTCAACCCCAGTATCAGTATATGCCTCAAGGGTATCAACCCCAAGGTCAATACTCGAACCAAGGTTTCCAACCACCCCAAGGTCAAACGTTTGTTCAAGGAACGGGAAATGTACCTTTCAATTATCAATCCTACCCTCAACCCGGTTATGGTCCTCAGTATTCTCAACCAGTTATGGGTCAATACCCCGGAATGAATATAGTGTGCGATCCATCACAAACCCAACAGGTGTTGCAGCCAAGTGTACAGTTGTCATCTCAAACTGGACAACCCTTAGTTTCTGGTACACCCCAGCAACCAGTCCAGTCTAACATTCAAACTTCTGTACCTTCGGTAGTTTCTCAGCCTGGGCCTAGTACACCTCGTACTCCGCCTCAAACGACTGCTACAACTGCCGCAACATCTGTTCAATCTACCCCACCTACTTCTAGAGTATCGACAGCTCCGGTTTCTAATGTTCCTGTATCTACTCCTCAAACATCTTTACCACCGTATGGATCGACCATTCAAGCTTCAGTTCAGATGCCTGTAGGACAACCTGGTTCAAGTACGGTTGTCACAAGTCAACCACAATTCACCTATCAACCGTACCAGAGACAGTACCAATTCGGTCCTGCTGTGCAACAACCAGTTTATCAGTATCAACTGTACCCTGGGTACACTTATCAACAACCCCAACAACCCCAATACGGTCTGGTTAATCCTGGTTTTCCGGGAGGATACAATATCTCGAACGCCATTCCCATTCCTAGTTATCCTGGATATCCTTCTCCTGGGGCTGGTCTCATGACCCAGAGTTTTAGGGACCCTAATCGGTAGTTACCGTTTATCGCAACTTTGGACTTACTTGACTTGTCGCACCTAACGAACGATCCCATTAATTATCTTCTGTTTTGGCCGCCAATGCCGAATAAGTTGCCCAGTGACATTCCCAAGTTCAAAGGTAAATCAGGAGAGGACTTGTCGAACCATATGATGACTTACCACCTCTGGTGTGCGTCTAACTCCATTACAGATGATTCAATCCGTCTCAGACTTTTCCAGCGCACTCTAATTGGTCTCGCGGCCAAGTGGTACATTGAGTTACCGCGAGGCACTTTTTATAATTTTAGTCAGTTAGCTACCTCGTTTTGAACTCATTTTCAATTGCCAGTCCGATATGACAATGGCACAGAATTGTTAGCTTTGCTAAAACAATCGACTTCCACTTACATTTCAGATCATATTCATGAGTGGACACGTCGACGACGTTTAGTGAAGGTATTTATTCCGGATCAAATCTTGGCTGAGTGGTTTGTAAAATCTTTGTTGCCAAAGATCATTGAAGATGTTGCTAAAGCTGGAGTTGTTACTGAGGAGCAAGTCATTGCTCAAGCACAGTACCTTGACTTGGTCTATACTCAGTCAGGTACGTTACACGAAAAAATCCCCGATCTTCCCAAGCAAATTCAAATCACTGCAGCTCCTTCGGGATCTCATGCCGCCGATGGTATGATTGGCACAGTTAACACTAAAAGTAAGAAGAAGTCTTCTAAGAATTCTTCTCCCATTATAACCTTGCCTGATTCCCCAACAGGAGATTCTTCTGCAGAGATTTCCGCCGATATTCACGTTGTAGAGTCATCTATAGCCAAATCAAAATCCGGTGGAAAGAAAAAAGGAAAGAAGAAGAATAAAATGGACAAAAGTTCAAAGGAGAAACCTAAAAAGGCGGAATCCAATGATGAAAAGCGCAAACCTCGTTATCCTTGTCTGTTTTGTGACGATGAACATTTTACAAGAGACTGCCCTCATCGTGCAGAGGTTGCAAAGATTGTCAAGGGTTCCCAAAATCCTGCTGTTTTGAAGGATCCTTTTCCGGCTCAAGACACTAAGATGATAGGTTCATCCTCGAATTCCAATGAAGAACCCATACTGATGATGTCCCATGTTAGGATTGCGACTCGATCGCAAGATTATGGTAGTAAGAGTCCTGTTGATGGTAAAGAAGCAGAATCTTCTCATTCTAATCCATCAACCTCAGCTCCCGGTTCCGATCCACTACAGATCGAGAAACCTAATCCAGACTTGGTAATCAAACCGCCTGCCAAGGGTATACTTCGAAAGTCAGATTTCAATCCACATGCGAGAGCGGCTCAGAATTATAACATTGTTGAGGATTTAACTGTTTCACCCTCAGCAATGTCGGCTTTGGAAGTGCTGCAATCATGCCCAGCACAACGTAAATTACTTTTGTCGGCTATAGGAGCTGTTGATGTTCAAGACCCGAACCCAATAATTTTCGATCTAGAAAACAGTACACCACGTTTGCCTCATCAAATGGCTTTCCAGATTCCAGTGATAGTCAAAAACAGGCCTATTCATAGGACTGTAATTGATGAGGGAGCCTCAACGTGTATTATGTCGATACAGTGTTGGAGATCGCTTGGTTCTCCTTCGCTAAATCAATCCCCGACAATTTCTTCTAAAGGCCTTTGATGGCCGTGGGTTTCATCCTTTTGGCATTCTACAGGATTTGCCTATAGGGGTTGAAGGAAAAACTGTTAGTCTAGATGTGGAGGTGGTTGATGCCCCTCTAGACTACAACCTTCTCTTGGGTCGAAGTTGGTCTTACGCTATGACAACAGTCGTTTCATCAGTTTTTCGAGTAATAAAGTTTCCACACAATGGAAAGATCATAACAATAGACCAGCTGGCTTACTTTTCATCTGACCCAGCCTCTTCGGAGAGTATTCAACATGTTGGTAAAATGACTATCCCATATAAGGATGTTGGAGTAGGATTAGTTAAAGATGCCCGTTTACTGGGAACTTTTCCTTTTCCTCCGATCAACGCATCATCTTCATTTGCAACCATTCATATGATTACATTAGACACCATTATTTACGATGATCCTTGGATCGTCCCTTCTGAATCTGAGATAGACTCGTTTGGTAATGCCATGCCTTTGAGTCCATATGAAATTGCCTATGAAGCTGTGCAGTCTTTTGCCGACCCATGTTCAACCAAAAATGACTTAATGAATGTGGTCCGTGAGGAATCACTTTTCACATCAACCTCTGATTTAACTACGTTTTCTGAATTTGTTCACTCTGATGAGCAAATTCGTGAAATCCTATGTGTAGATGATTTACCATGGGAAGATCTCCATCAAAGATCTTCGTTTTTACCTGAGGATGATCATTTTGAAAATGATTTCTCATCAATTTTTACAACTGAATATGTCAAGAAACCTCAGAATCCAATGAAACATCCCGATTCAGAGTTAAATTTGGGAAACATCTCTCGAACTATTCCTATTGACATTTCGGTTAAGCCCGGAATTGTTGAGAACATTCATATAGGTGCCTCGTGTACAGATGACGAAATTCAATTATATAAGGCCCTATTTCAAGAATTTCACGACGTGTTTTCCTGGTCCTATGAGGAAATGTCAGGAATTGATCCTGCGATTGTTGTTCATGAAATCAAGACTTACGCGGATGCTAAACCCGTCCGGCAACGTTTGCGTCAGATTCACCCACGAAAAGCTGCTGCAATTAAAGCAGAAGTTGAAAAATTATTGAAAGCAGGTTTCATTTATCCGATCTCGTTAACGGATTGGGTATCGAATATTGTTCCGGTTAACAAAAAGCAGGGAACAATAAGAATATGCATCGATTATAGGGACATTAATCGAGCCTGTCCAAAGGACAATTACCCAACTCCCTATATCGATCAAATCATTGATGATTGTGCTGGCAGCGAAATATTCTCCTTTATGGACGGTTTTTACGGATACAATCAAATCAACATTCTACCTGCCGATCAACTAAAAACAGCTTTCATTTGTCCATGGGGGACATTTTCTTATTGCAAATTACCTTTTGGGCTTAAGAATGCCGGAGCAACTTTTCAAAGGGCGATGTCTTATGCGTTTCATGACATCAAGCACATTGTGCAACCCTATCTCGATGACTTGCCTTCTCATTCATTACATCGAGCTGATCACCTCGTCCATTTACGAGCAATCTTTATGAAGTGTAGGCGTTATCGTATTCGGTTGAACTCACACAAATGTGTCTTCTGTATAGAAATGGGTCGATTTCTGGGTTTGTAGTTTCGAAAGCCGACATTCCCGTTGATCCCTCAAAGGTCGAAGCTATCATCAAATTGCCTCCTCCTTCGAGTCTTTGCCAACTCCAAAGTTTGCAGGGGAAAGCAAACTTTTTACGACGATTCATTCCTAACTACACCAAGGTTACAAAGGGTTTTACCTGATTGTTGAAGCAAAACACTCAATTCTATTGGGATGAGATAGCTCAGAAATCTTTTGATGCACTCAAACACGCGTTGACCCATGCACCGTTGTTGCATCCTCCCAATTACAACCAGGATTACTTCTTGTATCTCGCCGCCTCTCATTCCACCATTGGAATGGTCTTAGTTCAGGAAGATGAATTCGAAATGGAACATGTGATATATTACCTTAGTCGAACGTTAAATCCAACTGAGCTAAAATACTCACATGTGGAGAAATTGGCATTGGCAGCTGTTCAAGCTGTCCAACGTTTTCGTCACTACATTCTACTATGTAAAACTCTGGTAATTTCAGATTGCAATCCTATGATCTACAATTTGACCAAGCAATTGCTAGGGGGAAATTACTCTAAATGGATCATTATCCTGCAAGAGTTCGACTTGGAATTTGAGAAATCTAAGTCTAAGAAATCTTTAGTTTTTGCGGAGTTAATGTATGACTTCCCGCGTGCTGACACGGAAACTGTGGCAGAGGAGACCATTGCGGACGAATCCTTGTTTCTAATCAGCACTTTAGATCCGTGGTATGGGTATATCATCGTTTATCTCCAGACCCAATCCTTTTGGCCAGAAATTTCAAGGTCAAAACGTCGAAAAATTCGTTTTCAGTCCCAACAATTCAGGATTATTGGAGATACTCTTTATCGTCGTGGGGCGGATTCTGTTTTTCGACATTGCTTAACTCACGAGGAAGCTGAAAGGGTTCTAAATGACTGTCACTCTAGAGCGTGTGGCGGTCATATGTCTGGGTTTGCCACAGCCCAAAAGATATTGCGCACTGGCTACTTCTGGCCGTCTTTATTTAAAGATTGTATTACGACGGTCCGAAAATGCCACAACTACCAAATTTTTTATCGTAAAATGCGCGCTCCACCTGCTCCTCTCCACCCTATAATTTCCGTTGGTCCTTTTGCCAAATGGGGTATTGATTTTATTACATGTAACCCTCACTCAGCCGGGGGGCATGCGTATATCATCCTTGCGGTAGATTATTTTACTAAGTGGGCCGAGGCGATGCCTACATTCGAGGTAGACGGCAAGACAATTGCAAATTTTGTGTTCAATCATATAATTGCTAGGTTTGGTGTCCCACAAGCGATAGTCACTGATCATGGGCGTCATTTTCGAAACGTTCTGATGACCGAAATTACAGGCCAGCTTAGTTTACGTCACGATTGTTCAGCCCCTTATTATCCACAAGCGAATGGTCTGGTTGAATCCATCAACAAAGTTTTAGTTATCATGATCCGACGAATCATTGGGATTCATCGGTCGAATTTGCACAACATGTTATTTTCAGTGCTTTGGGCATACCGAACTTCAGTAAAAACATCAACAGGGTTCAGTCCTTTCCAACTAGTCTATGGTTTGGAAGCCGTGTTACCCATTGAATGCGAAATCCCGTCACTACAAATGGCCATCGAGTTACTTCCAGCCACTTCTGAAGAGGAAAAGCATTTGTTATACTTGGCTCAATTAGATGAGAATCGACGTGATGCTGCATTGGCAATCGAGACTCACGCAAAACGCATGAAAGCTCAGTATGATCGAAATGTGACCCCTCGAAATTTCTCGGAAGGAGATCTAGTCTTAGTTTATGATCAAGCTAATGATAAATTAGGCGCTGGAAAATTCGTTCCTATGTGGCATGGTCCCTATGCTGTCAAGCGAAAGCTAGCCAAAGGGGCCTATGAATTGGTAGACTTTGATGGGGACTCTTTGGGTAAACCCAGAAATGGCCTTTACTTGAAGAGTTATTATGCTTAAAAGAATGGGTATGGACATTTTTAGTTAGGATAGTTCTTTCTTTCTAGCTGGTGTGTTTTAGTTTAAACAATGTGCTTAGCTTAGAGAGTGTTTTTTTCGTCATTATTCTTGCTCATCTTGGTTTTACTCTTGATATTGCAGATGTCGATGCCTCTCCAAACATACATTGGTTTCGCTGATGGTGCTTGTCGTAATACGCGGAACATCTCTTCCGCAGCTTGGGTTATCTATTCGCCCTCTGACGAGTTAGTATCTATGCATGGGGTAAGCCTCGGTCAAACAACGAACAAAATTGCCGAGTATAGTGCAGTGATTGAGTTATTGTTTGAATCTATTTCATTTGGGATTCAGAGTTTGATAGTGAGGTTAGATTCTGAACTCGTTGTATTACAGCTTAATAGAGTGTATGCCATTAGAAATCCAGTGTTATTAAGATTATTTTTGAGAGTGTGTCTCTTGGAACGTGAATTTGATTATATTGAATATCAGCATATTCCAAGGTCTTTAAATACATTAGCAGATGCAATTGCTTCTCGAATGTTAAATAGACATTTGCAATAATTATACATGTAAATTTAAAACCATTCCATAACATGATTTACAAGATAAGCCGGTAATAGTGATATATATATAGGAGTGTGTCAAAAAATACAACGTCCTCGATCATAGGTTGAAAAACACCTTATGATCGGCAAAAATGATAAGTACAAAAAACAAAAATGTCATATGTGCCCACAATAGGCGATCATCCTATCAGTGGTGATGATATCTATAAGAAACCACTGCTCGGGCCACCTTGCAAAGGAACCTCCTAAAAGGTCCCGGGACTCCAATCACATAGCGCTGAAGTCGACGAGGAATGTCATCTATAGTGGTCTCAGGAATATCTCCTCTCAAGCGCTCGAGATGACCCTCCAACTCGGCCAAAACCTCTGCTGATTCGTCCTGTGGGGCTGGCGCGGGTGCAACTAGTTGCCTCCTCTCGTAAGGCCGGAGAGCGGCCGGTCGCTGTGGACCCACATCTGCATTTGAAATTTTTACTCTCAGTTTTGAACGATGAAAAAATAACAAAAAAAAATAAAATAGAAAAATGTTGAAAAGGATTTTACCTGACTCGTCCCACTGCTCTCCTGGTGGAAGAACCATGTCTGGGTCACCACGAAAATCTATCCCAGCGTAAGGGAAGTCCTGAATAGAAAAGACCTGGTTTTCCAGCCATTGGAAATACTCAGGTTTGAATCGAGCAACCTCTGTCCTCTCGTCCGGGTGACGGGCCATGACTGCGACCCATCGCATCAGTTTGGGCTCTCGAGGAAGCCCAGCTCCAACAATAAGGTGCTGTGGGATCAGCATAGGAACCCTCTCCAGGCCAAAACTCACGACCAAAGCCCCATAACTAAAGGTCTTTAGTTGTCCGTTCTTGGCTCTGGTCAGTTGGCCCTTCACATTGGCCAACACGGCATCGCACCAGTTGAAGATGGTGCCTCGAAAGAAATCAACTGCCATACGCATCTGGGATCTGGTGGCAATATGTAATGCGGCAGCTCCGCAAAGTCTGGTGACATTGAATGCAATCACCATGAGCTCAGGACGGGATATCGTCTTTATGTCTATCCCTTTGTCTCTAGCCTGGTTGTTGCAGTACTCTAGCCGGAGGCTATCAACAGACTGGCCACCTGGCCTAGTCCCGTGCAGAGTCAAGTCTTCGACTCTCTTAGGCAAACCAGTCAAGAAATATATGTCCGCCAGCTCGATTTCGAGCTGGTGGCCGCCGATGAAAAAGCACTGGTCCTGTATGCTCCATCTGTCAACCAGCCACTGTAAGAAATCCACCTGAGCCCTCATGCTAGGAATGGCCCAGAATTTGTACAATCCGCACGCCCTCAAAGCATCAAGTGAAGGCTGATGATTCCATGCGGTAGCATCCACGTCCTCATGCTCTCATTCACGCCAATCTAGCATGATGTACTCTCTGCATCAAGTATAAAGACAAATTAAAATGCTAGAAAATATTTTGTGTGGTCCATTTTTGAGAATTTTTGGGTTCAAAACCCTTGCGACGAGGCCCGCACCTTCCAGGTTAGACATAGTGCGTGGGACCACACTTTGTCTACACGGAAGGTGCGGACCCCGAGCTTTTTCCCAATGGAGAAAAAGTCGGGGTCCGCAGGCCCGCAATGGTAAACCTGCGGGCCCCCGTGCGCGGGTTTTGCGCCTAAAAACCCTCCCAAAAATGAAATAAAGGACTAAAACAAAAAATTAAACGGTTAAAAATGAAGAGTGGGATGATGTGGATTACCTGGAGAAGACGACATTCGATTCCGACGGTTGGATTTTCCGCAATCTTCACGGGAAGTTTTTTGAGCAAAGGCACTATTTTCTCACCCAAACTCGAACAGTAAAAATGAATTGACAAAGGCCCTTTTTATAAGTTTTTTGAGTAAATAAATTGCAAATTTGTTTATGTTTCACTTTGAAAAGGTATTTTGCGACATTTTTATCCATTTCAAACAGGTATGAGTAATGTTTGTGTTTTTGTGCAGAATAAAGGATTATTCAGGCGAAATCTATCATTTTCAACGAAAAACATGTAGAGTCATCTTTAAGCTCTTTTCTGACTCCTAAAACATGAAAAGATCGCCAAGTGTTTCTTTTGAACTCGTTAAAACGAAATTAAAAGACGGTCCACTTACAGCTCTTTTCCGACCGTAAAAACATGAAAATATTGTCGGATTTTTGTCGTTTTAAATTCGATATCGGTCATAAAACGACGTGTCATTGATAGCTTTTTTACTTTTTCGGGTCAAGGGCACTAATAACGAAAAGTACTCCTTGGTCGTAAAAGATCAAGCGGTTCTCTCAAGTATTATTTTATACTTTTTCGGGCTTGGGAGACACAAATTTACGAAAAAGGTCAACCCTGGAGTCTTCTTAAGTTTTTTTTTTCAGACTCTCTAAAATTGAAAAACGCCGAGTTTCTCCTATACTGGACTCGTTAAAATTTCACAGTAAAGGACCTGTTCAATTACAAACAGGGACGAACCACTCCTTCTTAGGGTTCGAATTTAAACTAAGTTGGACTCATCCGAAGGATGAGCTTATAATCAAGCAAATGTTATCCTCCTCAAGCTTGTCAAAAATAATGAGGTACTTGCCACAAATGGTGGGGGAAAAGAGAGGAAAATGAGCCTGTTTGTCATACTTTGTAACCACTCTTGAACACGACACTTTCATTCACCTGGGTTGGGAAATCCTTTGCCTAATAGTTGATCAAACCACATTGAAAGTCTTCAGCCGGTTTCTGGGTGTTAACTTTGGGTCAATTGTCACCAAGCCACTTGTCGTGTTGTTATGTGTTCAAGAGGTCACTGCCAATAAGCCATTCATCTGCAAAATATCTGTCATCCATCTTGACCATCCCTGAGTCAGTCCTTGCAACTAAATTTCTTCAACTTGATCTATGATTTCGTGTTGTGGGCTTGCCTACGACGGATCGCTTTCTATCGACATTAGCTCATTATCTAGAAAGATGGTCTAGGAATCGTCAGTACCTTGAAGTCTGCATGCCTCAATGGCAGGTTTCTCGCCTTTGACGACAATTTACATCATTGACTTGCGATCAAAGGATTCCGTGACATGTTCGACATCAACACATTTATTCGCATCTCATGGATTGTACTGGGTACTTTGAGAGCCATTGACATCATTGGTGGCTTCTCTCACACTTGTTAACAGTTTACATCATTGACTGGTAATCAAGTGGTTTCTACCATGTTCAACATCAACACATTTATTCGCATGGATAGAATCGTACTATTTCGGGAAAGTAGAAATGAAGACCCTGGATCTAGTTTCCACAATCCAGGCTGCGAGGAATTTTGTATTCATTATATAATGGACTATTCATAAACAGATGGCTGCGCCCATACTGTGTCCACATGAGTCTATACTTGTGATGTTTTACAAGATCATTCCTGTATCAGAGCAATAGTTAGTTTTTCTAGTCAGTTTTGATCTGAGCATGGGAATGCCTACCTCAGCGATGATATGATCTCATATATATATCTTGCATTGAATGTTTTTACAGGTTCCAACCGGGTTCTCCACAAGATGATCCTCGAAATGATAAAGTACTTCACTCTTCCTAAATGATAAGAAATCCTCATCTACTACAAACTTCGCACTTTAGGGGGCAATCTGTTACACAAAAATATCGTCACCATGATTATTTGCAGTCAGTATGGGTCTATCATCACTTGTATTGTCCTCCTAAGCAAGTCTCAGACCTCAACTCTTCAAATCAAGCTTTGGAAATGAGAGAAAGACATTAAAAATCAATGTAACTCTAGTTCCGCACTTTCTCTCATGGTCACCTGCGGTCCCGCACCTTCTGTGTACAAAAGCTGCGGACTTGCCCGCTCTGTCCCTAACGGTGTAGGTGCGGACCCCTGTGAAAGTCAAAAGGCGCAAGTTTTATCTTAAAAAACTCACTTTGGGTTAATTCTAGAGGTTTCTAGAAGGAATTTTGACGTGGATTGTTCGCTCTGAGGTGGTTCATGCATCCCAAAAGAGAAGGAGCTAATCCCTTGATGAGAGGAGCTATCCCTTTGAAGGAGGGCTTTATCCATTTGAAGGAGGACCTAGTAACCTCCCTCCATTGCACTATAAATACAGGCATTGGGCTGGTTGCTAGGGAGGTTGGAAGCTGAACATTTTTGAGGGTAAATGCTGGTGAAATCAAGACTTCCTAGTTGAGCTTAAGAGGAGAGATCACACATCTTTTTGGCTTCATTGGGGAGTGAGTGAAACTTGTCAAAGTAAAGGAGACTTCTTGCTGGACCCTGGGAGGAGCTTGTACAGCGTCAAGGCAAAGGTTGTAAAGTTCTTCTTCTTTTGAATTAATACAATCAAACTCATTTTTCTCAACAAGTATCTTATGTTATTTGTTTCATGGACTCCTTGACTTTCATGTTAAATATGTTTTATGCAATTGGCTTTTCAGGTGCTATTTAATTTTTTTGCCTTGTTTGTGTTTACAGATTCGCGAAAAGGAGCTCATTTGGATCGAAGGAGCGAGGGCATCCACAAGCTTGCGTTGGACCTAAGTTAGGCCCTAAAAACACTTGTTTGCTATTGTTTATCAAAGCATATTTAGAGAAAGATAGTGTCTGGTTGGTTTGCTTGTCATTAGGTCTTCTTTAGATTCTAGGAAGGTCTATCTTGTCCGCAAGATCGACTTATTCCATGTGACAATGTTGCAGCAATAAAGTGAGTCTCCTACTCAACTTTTTCCATTCACCTTCTTGGTAAAAACCTACAACTTGCATAACATTAACAAAGAAATGCATTCTATTGATTTGATGCATTTTCAAAAGACATGCAACCTTAATTGGATAAGAACTCTAGCCATTTCTTGCCAATCCATTTCAATGGTTCTTCCTTTGTCTGCACATCAACATCAACATGTGAATCATCCTGAAACACATCAATCATGGGATCTTTCTTCCCATTCCTGCCATTTTCTCTTTCCACCTTCTTCAAGTTTCGTGGAAGCATTGTTGGATTCAAAGTCCAACACTTTTCAACAATATGTCCTTGCATATGGAAGTAAGTGCAACACATGTGCATCCTCTTGACAACATGATTTGCCTTGTCCAAGGGACCTCTGGCTTCTTGCTTATTTTCCTTGCAAAGTTTCCTGCATGTGGCCATCTTCTTCCAATAGCTAGAAACATTATGGTTATCCCAACCACAAAAGGAACATGCAATTCTTTTCCAATGCTTATATGGAAATTTACCATGCTTAACATAATAAAAAGGAATATAGTTACAACCAGATTTATACCTTTCTCTTTCACCTTTATTGCCTTCATGAGGAGGTGAATTCAATGAGGAAGTGGCTCCCTTTGGAACACCATCAATCTCTTCACTGCTTTCAGAGTTTCCACAACTCTCTGGTTCAAGTGCATGTTGATATACACCTTCCTTCTGCAAAGTATGCTTCACACTATTGCATTCCCCAAGAATACAATCTTTACACTCTTGAGGTAGAAGACCTGAAATGAAACTCCTTCTTGGAACTGTTTCAATTGTCTTCGTGGCAGCTTTGGAACTTTCTCCATAAGATTGTCCATAGCCAAGACCCAAATACTTAGGCATTTCCTCAACCATTATTGGCTCAACAATACCCTGTGCATGTTTGCCCAAGCCTTTTCCTTCATAGCCCATCTTGGACATTAACTTAGACCCTATGCCTCTAGTATGTTTTTCAAAAGAACCAACATAAACATTCTTAGAAGAATTTGAAGAAAAACAGGAATTGTTTACCTCTTCTTCAAGCTGATACTTGACCAAGGCTTCTTTGGAAACAAGGAGCTGTGTCTCCAACTCATGCATCCTTTCCAGGTTCATATTTGCAATATGAAGTTGCCTCTCCATTTCTTGCAATTTGTTAGAAAGCAACTGCTTCTCTTCCTTCATGGAATTCAACTGCTCTCTAAGTATGATGCTCTTCCTTCCATCCTCATATATTTCTCTCACCATATCCATCATGGTGAACAAGTCTTGCTTCTTGTCTTCATCAAAGACTCTTGTGAAGAAAGAAGAATTTGAGGACTCACTTGTAGAAGTTGTCATTATCAAAATGAACATAAGAACTTCAAACATGATTAACAAAGAGCTTATTCAAGCAACCTTTTGCAACAAATCTCTTGTGCTTCAAGGATTTCTCTGAGGTCCTTTGGGATAAGAAGAATGACTTCAGCCCTTCTTCCTTCTTGTCTTCTCCTAGACTTAGCTATCAATAGCTTTCCCTTCACCTCTAAAAACTCAAACAATAGTCAGTTTACAAACAATCAAACAGAAAAATCCTTGCTCCTGTTTGAACACCTTTCAAGTCAAACAAGCATATGGATTGCTCTGTCAATCAAGCATCCTAATCTAGTACCACTTGTATCATGATACCACCTGCTCTGGTATAACTTGCTCTGATATCACCTTCTCTGAAGGTGGGATTAATCAACCTGATGCTCTGATACCACCTGATCTGAAATGGGGCACTAAAGGCTTCTTGTCAACTTACAAGAACCTCTCCCACTCCAAAGCTTATATATACCCAAGATCTATGTTTATATTGACAATTTGCAGAATAAATAACTTGAAATAGGTGTATGCTTATGTTTGTTTTTAGACTGTTTATGTGCTTTTTGTTCTTTTCTTATGCTGATATTTAAATACATGCAACAATAAATAATGCAGCAAATAAGCAAACATGAAAGACAACAATGTAATATGGAGTTCACCCTGATATCTTGGGCTACTTCTCCTTGAGCTCTAATCAACTCGACTAGGCTCTTTAGGATTATGGTAATGCTTCTTTTATAAGTTCCACACTTAACTCCATTGGTTTACAATTACACCTATGGGTTTAGAATACCATCTTATCTGCTGGTTGTCCATACTCTACAGACAGATCTAGGCTTCTTTGGACTATATTCCCTCAATCAGTGCTCAAGGCTATCTTGAGCTCCTGGCTTGCACCAACTCCCTCAGAATTCTTTTACTGTCTCTGGAATTCCTTCTTCTATCTTCAGCACACTTTGGACATCAGCAATAGCTTGATCATTTGACCTCTTTGCTGTTATGAAACATTGTTACTACTCCATGGCTCTTAGAAGTCTTCAGGATTTTCTGAACTCCATCTCAATGGGTTCAGCGGTCCCCTACAGTCACCTCGACTATTGGAACCTTGAGAATGAACGCTGGCTCTATTCTCTGCAACTGCCTCCAACCTCTGGCAACCTCTACTTCTGCTCTTGGCTCTGGCTCTTGGTTCTGGCCCTCAGCTCTGGCTCTCACGAGCTTCTGGGTTCGCTCGACCTCCAAGAGACTCTCCGTCAATTCAACTCTCTAGTTTTGCTCGACCTCCAAGCGACTCCAAAAACTCCCTTGTCAATTGTGCTCTCTGGCTTTTGTGAGGCATCCCTCCAGCTCTGCAACTTCCTGTCTGTTTCTCTGTGTGTAATCATTCCTTTGCCTCTGTGTTTCTTCGATTGGCCCTCTGGCTCTCTGGTTCTCTGGCTCTACGACTGGCCATCTGGCTCTGTGGCTCTACGTATTTCATAACACATCATTGTTACAGAAACACCCATTGATAGCGTGGCACAGGTGTGATGGCCGTTTCCAAATGGAAATGAACCGGTGGGCACAGGAAACCCAGTCGTTTGGCCTTCCTGTGCATAAATCCCGAATTAGGCATATAACGGAAATACACAGGTGAAACTCACGAAAACACATCATAAGTCTTTAAGCCAGATCTCAAATTATATGAAATCATGCTTATAATCCCATCGGGTCCGCCTTTGGTCGCAATATCACAATTCGCACAGGCAAGAGGTCAAAAACATCAATACACGGGAAATATATAGAAAAACGCAAATCCGGATTTCAAATATTATTCAATCGCATTTATAAACCTCATCGGGTTCGTGCCTTGATTACTAATTGCAATCACACGTTGCATGGGTCTTGTGCTTCCCAGTCCTTTTCATTCCCCGATCTCCAATCTCCGATCGCTCCGATCATCGATCTTGCATATCACATATCGTTGTTTCGGCATATCGGCGGTTGCTGCTTCCATGGTCTGCAACCCTTAAGCTTTCATGATCAGCGATCTCCAATCAGATCCTGACCGTTGATCCGCAATCTCTAATCCGATGGCTGATAGTCTTTTCAGGTGCACAACTTGCACGGGGATTAACCACCCAAAAAAGTGGTTTCCTCTCTCCTCCTTGCTGCTACGTGTCCACCGTTGAATGGAATCGAGTTCAACCCTTCCAATACCATTTACCGCCTAGAGCCTGCCCGAAATACCGTTTACCGCCTTCCTTCGGAACTCAAAAGGTTTTAGGTCATTTTATATAAATTCTTCGGATCCACTTGGCCAATATTTCCCATGTGTTTTTCAATGTAAAACGCACTTTATAAAGGTTTAGCACTTAAAAAAGGTTTTTAGCGCATAAGGCTAATATTAACACTTAGGCCAAATTACTAAGAAATGCTTCCTTTCTAAGGACATTGGGTAAATCTTCTTTTTACAATAACTCCTTCGTCCAGTGTCTGTTTTGGCCTGTTCAAATTGCGTTGGATTCAGAATGAAACAATCTACGAAATGATACTATTTTCAAAATCATCCAATGACTTTCATTTTTCCTCTGTGAGGAGAATTCATAGACTTAGAAGTCTATGTTAGATCCATTTTTGGAATTACATAACTAAAATGGATTTTAAGAAGTTATGAAGAATGAAAAGGAATTAAAAAAGAAATTATCATTTACTATAACACATAAACATACCGCCTTTCGGAGTTAAACATCTATAAAGATCAAAACCGCAATCAAAAAGGCAGTAAGCTATGTGGATTCTTTTTTCCTTTTACCGTGAAAACTTGAGACCACCATTATGTTCAAAATCAACTTATACACTCGGAGTTAAACATCTATAAAGATCAAAGCCACAACCAAAAAAGACAGTAAGCTATGTGGATTCTTTTTTCCTTTTACTGTGAAAATTTGAGACCACCATTATGTTCAAAATCAACTTATACACTCTTGAGTTGATAACCATTTTTCCAGGTAACTGTTCCACTGATCAGAAAACATTAAGATCGTTGGCCTCACTACGTGTAAACTAATAAAACACATGTCATTTCTATCATCCTACAAGTTTTTTTGTTGGAAATTGTAGATTCTCCTGGCAGAGTAGTCTAAATTTAGAGTGTGACTTAATTGAGTCAGGTGTGAGTGAGTTCGAGTTCAGTCCTATTTTGCGTAAAGTTGAATTTAGAGTTTGTGTGCATGTTGAAGTTATTTTGAGTGAGCTTCTAGTCGAAAAAGTATAAATATCCCTCACCGGGTTCATTGTAATAAATTAAATTTTGTGTGATCAATAGAGAAGAGCAACAACTCATGTGTTTTGTGTGGGTAAGTTTTGTGTTTCTCCTCTCTACCTTTCCTTCAAATTGGTATCAGAGCTGAGGAAGGAATACGAGATCTCTGGAGCCTGCAGAGCCAACAAGAAGAGAGCCAAGTGAAGAAGGTTGTTGATTTAAAAAAAAATGCTTTATAGAAGTGTTTCATGTTTAAAGTGTTAAAAGTGTGACAGTTTGGTGTGACAACCACACGTTGGTAGTGCAAAAGGACCGAAAAATTGGGTAAAACAAAGTGGTTTTTGCGTCCTTGTCACAGGTTCACATTGTTGGGAGGTGCGACAGAAAACTATTGTAAAAAAACCATTCATAACAGGTTAAAGCGCCTTCGCTTCAAAGTTTGTTAAAAGGTCATGGGTTTCTTTTTGGCTTATATGAAATTTTGTTCATACATGCATGATTTTTAAAAGGGACTAGTCTACCCAGGTCGCAAATTTACCCAAAAATTACCATTGGTCGGAAAAGAATCCATCTCCAATGATGAAGAATGACGAGGACATTTTTGACACCTCGAAGTTTGGATCACGTTGGCAGAAAATTCTCTAGAAAATTGGCGACCCATCTCGTCTGTGGTCCGTTTGGCTTCGTCACTCCATTTCCTTCGCCATATATGTCTACAAAAGCACGTGAGATTGAGAGGGCAATGAAAAATAAAATTTTATATTTTAAGTGTGGTAGGATTCAAGCATTGACCGACCACCCTCTACTCAAAGAAATTCGTTGGAATGAAATGTTTTATGAGATTGAGGCTGGCACCCCTGCCAGCAAGAGGGTATAAGAGAAATGACCTGGGAATGGACATAACTCTTATTCTTTCCACCTCTCATTGCAAGAAATTGGTGAGTACCAAGGGATCCAAAGTGACAGGTGAGAAGTGCACCATAGATCACATCTTCGAAGCTCAGGCCAAGTGCGAAATAAACAAAGACAATGGCCTTTACATCGTGGAGAACTTTAATGTTGCAAGTGAATACATTTTCAATGCTTGGGCAGAGTTTTCTGACTGAGCATATTTAAATTGAATTGGTGATTGGTTTTGGTGGAATATCTATGTTTTCTATTTTTGATTTTGGTATGGTGGCTAGACTACTCCGAGATCATGACGTTGTTCCTTCCTACTCTTTCCAATCTTAATCTTAATCTTTTCCAATTCCATATTGTGGTAATTAATTGAAAAGAATGTCGATAATTCCCATCTTTTTCAGTAGGAGGTCATTCGAACACTTCTCTTTGGAATTATGGGATCCTTTCCAAGCATTCAAAGATTTGACCAGTAGGGAAACATCAAGGCAATTTTTAAAGGAGACTTATGTCGTTTCCAATACTCAAATCGATTGGAAGGAAATGCCAGAGGCACACATTTTCAAGGTCGATCTTCCAGGGCTGAAGAAAGAGGAGGTGAAAATAAAATTGGAAGATGGGCAATGAATTTTGCAGATAAGCAGTGAGCGCAACAAAAAAGAGCATAAGAATGACAAACAAATCACATTGAGCTATCTCAGGGAAAATTAATTTGGCATTTTCAGCTGCTGGAGAATGCAAAGGTTGAAAACAGTGACAATGCCGAAGTAGGAAGAACTCCAACATCCTCAACCCAAATCCATTGAGATCGTTGGCTGACCTTTCATTAGGTACAAATATGTCAATTTGGGCCTATTGTTGTTGTAGATCCGACTACATAATGTGTAGTTATATGCAGTAAGTGGCCCTCATTATACAATAAACACATTCATCCCCATTCGCTTTGATGTTTGTATGTGTAATGTATTTTTCCATAATAAGAAGAAGCAAGTTCAGGGCTTTGCTTTGTTGTTTAAAAGGTTGTCACATTATTTATTGATTATCATTGTTATTACGTGCTTCTTTAATTGGTTTTGGTATGTGACAATAATATGGATAATAAAAATACCCCCATATTTGATTACACGTTATTACAATTTCTACCTTTACATTCGGCTTCTCAATTTTGAAAAACATAAACATTTTTACGAGGGTTTGAATTTGTTGCACAAGAAAATACGTTTATATAAGGTAATGGTTCAAGATTGAGACAAAGTTTATTAGTATATAAACGTTAGAGAAATTTGAGGTCTAAAATGGGCCTCAAAACAAAAATTTACAATCAAAATCAACTTTATAAGAACCAATATGATTCGAGATGATGATGTCAACCATGGGGGATGATTCACCATTTTTGGAGTAAGAAAGTAAAAAGATTAAAAAATATAAAAATATAGAAACTATTTTTTCAACTTATCTCCCTACAGTGTTACACAAATTTCAAGATGAGTCACTCGTTAGATGTATAATTTAATTTTTCATCCAAGGAGTACCCATGTTGCATACTTTTGATGGACCCTCCTACACGAAAAATGAGAAATACATGAAAAACCTGATTGCAAATGAAGCCAGAATTACCCTTTCTTCCCCCATGGACATTAAGAAAGATGCATATCAATACTTCAAAAACCAATTCATGGATAGGGATGAAGCACATATGGTCGATAAAATGGACTTAATAAATCATTTTCTAGTCATGGTCAAAGAAGATGATCCATTACTCATGGATGCAAAAATTACAGAAGATAAGTTGCTCTAAATTCTCAAGATGTCCAAAGATAAGAGCCCCAGGCTTGAAATAGAATAGATCATTGAAGTTTTTTAGGTAGGCTCCGAAGGAACCGGGTGACTCGAACCCAAAACCTGCTAACCCATGGCTCCCGCGGTGGTTTCAATCTCCAGTCTGAGTGAGGGTTGCAGAAACCCTGAAATTTATGTGACGGATTCGACCTCGGCCCCCTCTTTTTCTTTTTCCGCAGCGGTAGAAAATGTGGCCATTTCTTCTAGGCAGTTCTGGAACAGAAAAACGGCAGTGAAGCAGAGAGAGCACGAATCCATGGTGGAGCTATACAACGGCTTCCGTCGTATGGTAGATCTCAGACGGGTCTTGGAATTTCTGGGGAGTTTGAAGAGAAATACGGATCTGTTAGGGTTAGAACCCATAACGGATTCAGAGCCAAGGGCGACAGGGAGCGAAAGGAATGTAGATGGAGACGAGGCCCGGAATGAACACGTTTTCTGGGTTACAACGAGCATTCTCCGCCCTACATTCACAGCTGAAACAGAGTTTGGGCTCAGAACACAAATTGGGGGCCGATTTTTGTCAGAAATCGGCATGATATACACAGGATCTGTCAGCTTAGTGTTAGGCGAAGGGCTGCAGGGGGCAGAAACGCTTCTGTACTCATTGGCATGGACGGATCCCTGTAGATCCAGACCGGATCTCCCAAAATCGAGCACGATGCAAGTCCACCAGGAGCTCTGGCAGCTGATCGACGGCTATATGCAGCGATCCAACAGAGGTTTGGCCGATCGCGTCAAGCAAAAGGAAGAAGGCATCAATAGAAGCTCAGATCTGGAAGACCGTCGACAGTCAGATCACAAGGCAACCACCAACGCCATCGTTTCTAGCAGAGCAGGAACTCTGCGAAATTGCAGACATCAGGTAACAAAAACTTGTTTTCAGATTTTAAAGAAAACCCCAGAGTTGAAATTTTCTTTAGTACCCCTTCTTGCGCTGGAGAATCAACCAGCAGAAGGAGCCAGGCAAAAAACAAAGGGAGCAATAAAAGAATCCGATCATGAAACGTTTCAAATCTTCATCAGAACCCTGTCTGGGAACACAATCTGCAAGCAAATAAGAACAGGGATGCTGATAAAAAATTTAAAGGATGAAATCCAAGAATTAGCAGGAATACCAGCAAGACTGCTGAGCTTGGTATATGCAGGACACATTTTACAGGAAAAATTATCAGTGCAGCATTATGGAATAAAAAGGGATACAACAATATATCTGAGCATGAGGCTGAGAGGAGGAAGCTCTGGAGCTAGCTCAAAGGGCACAACCTTTCGTGATGCAGTCAAGGGGAAAGGAAAAATGCAGAACAAAACTAAGTCACTACTAGAGCAACCAGGTCCACACATAGTAGAACAAAAACTGGAATACACAGTGCTCAATGTCACTATACCAACGGTAAATGCACTTTACTCTGACTTCTCTAAACATTCTGTCATATGTAGATTTAATGGCTTTTGGCCAAAATCCGATGCTTTACATCAATGGATTTATTCCAGCTGGACACCAGAATGTAACATATACCTATGTTCAAAAGGTTTTTTCATTGTAACTTTCCACACAGAGGAAGAAAGGGATAGCATCATCAAAGAGGGACCATGGTTCTGGGGTAATGCAGGCCTCTTTGTTACCCCTTGGTTCACTGATTTCGACGCAAACACGATGAAAATCTCATCAACGCCTGTTTGGGTAAGGCTTCACAACCTCCCATTACACTTCTGGAACAATCCAGTATTATCCGCCATAGGGAAATCCTTGGGGAAATTCCTAAAAATTGACGAAGATAGAGATAGCAGAGGAATTTACACTTTTGCTAGAATTTGCGTCGAAGTGGATTTGAGTCAGGGGTTGCCTGATCGAATCTCCTTAATCTACAACAATTCGGAGTGGATTCAACCACTGGACTATGAAAACACGGCATTCAGATGCCGCAGTTGCAGACAAACAGGACACCTCCAAAATACATGCCCACTGGCCAGAAAGAATTCAAAAGGAAACAAGAAACAGCAAAAAAAGCCAAATGGGTGGCAGCATATAGAACCGTTGGAAGAAGAGGATACTCAGCCAGAAAACACAGTGCACCAAGAGGAACCGGACATAAATATGGAACAGAAGGGCACACAGGAAGACAAAGTACCAGACCCTCAAGGGGAGGACCATTTTCAGCGGCAGCAAACTCCACAGTTGGAAGTTAGCGGCAATAAAAGAACTCATGGATCTGAAGGATCAGAATCTGACAAAGAACCTCCACAGAACACCCAAGAGAATCAGCAGGCCATCATTGTTCCTCCACCTGACTCACAGGGTTGGCGATGGGTGGAGAAGAAGAAGGGCAGAAAAGTATAGGCTTGATGTTTTTAATTTATTCTTTATTTTTATAGTGTACTTTGTCCAATACATGGACAGCTATCTGCATATGCTCTAAGCATATACAAAATGTAATTTATCTCACATATGAATATAAATTACGACTTTTTTCTACGTGAAAAAAAGAGCCCCAGGCCCGATGGTTGGCCTGCTAAGTTCTTCCTTCACTTCTTTGAGTAGATGGGACCCTCCACGCTGCTCCTTCACTCCACCACCGTCCGATCTAATCCATCCAAATCCAACGGCCCTCGAAAAATTTTGGGTTGACTCTCTGTACGGTCATTACCCACCCGAAAAGTGGTTTTCCACTGTCCTCCATTACTACGTGTCAGGTTCTGGTTGTTTCGGGTGACTTCCTCCCAAAACCGCACGTGCCTCATTAGCGGGCCGATGAAAACTGCCTTCCGCAAAATGACAAATGGTTATTGTTCACTATCGCGCCATATTTCAAAGGAAAACTGTTTTTCCCGTTTAAATGCCAAAATGACCATTTTTCCTCTGTTTTCCTGTTTTACACAACGAAGCCCCAATAAGCTTATGTGGCCATTAAATCCATTGTTTGCCTTCCAATATGCCCCAGACTCTTTCCGATAGCCTTTCAAACTGAGCAAAGCCATTGAAGACCTTCTATCACCTATGTTTTTCTTAAAAGTTTCTATGTTTTGCAGGTAAAGACTGTTGTTCCAGGTTTGTAAAGAAAAAGCCTGTGAAACAGTTGGAAGACAAATATGAGGATTTTACTATTGAAAAACACAATAATAAAACTGGAATGCGCAGTAAAGGTATAAAATATCACAGTAAAGGTCACTCAGCCAGGTCAAAGCATATTAAACAGAGTTTAAAGCATTATCAGGTAAAAATGAAGCAATCTGCTAGCGTGAAGGATACCAACAATCAATCAGCCAAAAGGGAAAAATATCAGACAAACAAAGCCAGCAAAACCTAAATAAAAGGGACAACAAGAAGCAGTTCAATAGTTGCCCCTATCTTCTTGCATGAAGATATTTTCCTTTCCTAGAATAAATCTTAATCAGTTTTAGGATATTTCTTAGTTTTATTATTGTATAAATAACTGTCTTCTCAAGATGTTATGGGTTCAGAGTTCAAGATTCATAATTCATTACTTGTAAAGTCTTGACTGTTAATACTAGTTTGAACTTGGAAGCAACCTTTGAAGGAAGCTTTTGCAGACACTTTATGTACTCAGTGTTTCTGGAACCTTCACACAGAGCAGAGGATTCTGATTCTGGTTTTACATAGTTTGTGTTATCCTGTAAGTTTTTCCAGTTTTCAATCATCATGTTTTTCTTCATATGCTTATGACTTAGAGAGATATCTAGGTAGGAACAATTTGTGTTTCAATTGATTCCTATAAGCTCTTGAAGTGATCATCTATTAAGAGATTGGGTTAATGCCACTGTCTGTGTAGTTAATCCCCTCTAATCAATAAATCATTAGCATCTTGTGTAAGCTTAAGTATACTACCTTGAACCTTTCGAACATAGTTTAGAAGGTTTTCCAACTTACGATTGTTCTGTTTTACAGTCTGGAAACTGTGATAATCATATTTTTGTTGTCTTCTATATCACTGTGTAATGCTTCATAGCAGCCCTTTGCTGAAGTATTAATATAACCCAAAGGATTAATTACTTTAATTCTGCATCTATCTTCATTCATTGGTCTTCCAAAAAATAAAACCAAAAACCCCAAAACAATTATTTTAGATGCTCTGGCATTGGTAACCTGACCTATTACTATCTTAGAGGTACAACATCAGACTAGTGCCATTGCCAGGGATTCAAATTTCATTTAAGTTTTCATTGGGACAATGATATTCATTCATTCTTATCCTTTAAAGGTGATTAAAGAGTTTCGAAAGTTTAAAATCACTCACCTAGGCGACTCCACACTCCCAAGCTGGCACCTTATAAACATACCAGATCTCATTCAGAAGCTGACATAGTTAAACCTCTGTCAGATCCTGAAAGGCTTCTGAGAAAAGCCAGTTCTAAAAGGGGACACCAACCATCTTCTTCTTCCTCTTCAGTCCTGCAATCTGAAGAATTAGAATCATTTGACCCCTATAGTAATATCCCAGCTGATCCTGATTACTCCCATTTATCACCTAGGGTTGCTGAACTTCTAGATAAAGGAGTTGATTTTAAGTCAGCCTACCTTATCCATTCATTAGAAACTCATCCAATACCCACACTACCATCAGGGTCACCTAAAACTAAATCTGATTTGGGTGTCAACCTACTAGAATATAAACCCCTATCATTTTCCTTCCATTTTTGACCGACCTGAAGCTTATTCTTCCAAAGAATCTGAGGAAACCTTTTCTATATATTCAAATCCTCTCTTTGAAACAAAAGAATGTATTCCTTTACAGGTCCCAAAGTTAGTTCTTAGGACTCCTTTGAAGTCTTTCAGGAGATCTCCTCATTCATATCCTCCTTCACCTCCAACTAGTCCATCAACCCCTGAATCACCATCTTCTTCCTCTACTTCTTCTTCATCCTCTACATCCACACAAACACCTCATACACCTCATACACCTCAAAAACCTCATACACCACCTGCTGTCATGGCTTTCCGACCTATTGTACAGGCTAGATATGCTGCCTTAGTCTTACCTAATAACCTTGATGCATTCCCACCTGGATACTTAAAATACCTTCCCAAGTACAATGGAGAAACTGGTCCCTCAGCTGAGGACCATCTTCAAGCTTTCCTTGACTTTGCAGACAACATGAATATTGAACAAGAAAATGTTTATATGAGATTGTTTGTACAGTCACTTGAAGGAAATGTGAGGATTTGGTTTAGGTAGTTACCAACAACTACCATTATAAATTGGGAAGAGCTTACTACCATATTTAAAAATCAATGGGGTGTTAAAAAGGATCCTTTTTACTTCCTCACAAAATTTGAAGAGCTTAAAAGGAACTTCGGTGAACCAGTATCCGATTTTATCAAAAGATTCAACAAACTCTATCACAAAATGCCTACTGATTGTAAGCCTCCTGTAGCAGCAGCTAAGTCTAGATTTTCCAAAGCTTTCGATGATGACTTTGCTGTTATGCTACGAGATAGAACTTCAAGAACTCTTGGAGATATGCAAACAAAAACTATAGAAGTAGAAGCGAATAGGGCAACCTCAACTTCTTTAAAACTTAAGAAAGAAAAGGCCCAAAGAAAACTCAAAACTATTCAAGAAGCCTCTAGTTCCTCTAAGACTAAATCAAAAGACTCAAAAATAGATGAAATAACATCTATTCTTAAAAACCTATCAAATAGGATTTCAAAGATTGAGACTCAACCTAGAACAATACAAAAAACAGTTACTAGGCCCCAAAACCAAAATCAAGGTCAGTATAAAAGAAACCAACCACTACAAATTCTTGAGAGACCTACAAATGATCAACATGTTCCTACTCCTCTATTGATAGATGACGAACAACCTGATGATAATACTATGACAATTACTGAAGATATTAATAGTATGGATTCATCTTCCAATCAAACAGCCATCATTCCTATCTCACAACAGAATCAGGTTCAAGAAGATCAGGAAGCTTCACAAGTCTCTAAATATCATGCTTTTTTTGAATTTTTAATTGCAGAATTAAACAAGAGGTATGATCTTAGGCCTAGGCCTAGTCCTGGGAGACCTCCAAAGGAAACTCCAATCATTGAACCATGTACCAAAATTGTTGAAGCTCAAACAACTCTTATTCAACCCTTAGATCAGTCAAATGATATTACCCAAACTGGTAAAAACATTTTGACTGCATTTAATGTTGAAAAAGCATTAGAGAGGGTTAAGATCCCAATTCCACTGTCAGAACTTTCTAAAAACCCTGGTTACAAAAGCCAAGTGACAAAATGGATTCAAAATACCTCGGTTGATGCAGAAGGTGATGTCATAAGTCTACAAGATGAAAAACCAGCAATAGTTTTTGGCCCTAGTTCAGACATGATTAATGAGATAGTGCCTCCTTTCTATGTAACTCTTAAAACAAATGATTCCATGTTGTATAATTGTATGCTTTATTCAGGAGCATCACACAACCTTATGCCAAAATCCATCATGGACCATTTGAAGCTCGACATCACTAAATCCTACCATGACCTTTACACATTTGATTCTAAAAGAGTGCCCTGTTTAGGATTGATCAAGGATTTAGTGGTTACCCTTGCCCAAATTCCAGTGAAAAGTGTAGTGCTTGATATTTTTGTTACAGATATCCCTCCCAAGTTTGGAATGCTCCTTTCTAGGTCTTGTTGTGCCAAACTAGGGAGAACTCTATAGATGGACATGTCATATGCCAATATTCCTGTTTATGGAGGAGAGCAGTTAACATTATATAGAGAAGTAAGATTTATACATACTGTTTATAAAATTGACCAGCCAAGGAACCATCCAATTTATGCAATAGATCAAGACTTTGGTTTTTTTCAACCCACTTCAAAACAACAGAAAACTCAAGTCAAAATTGAAGAGGTAGTTGAAAGTTTTGAACCAAACCAAACCGATATTTGGAAACTGTTCTTTGATGGCTCTTTCACAAAAGATGGGGTAGGAGCTGGAGTAGTTTTAATTTCACCTGAAAAGGAAAATATAACCCAATCATGTAAATTAGACTTCGAAGTTACCAATAATGTTGTTGAATACGAAGCTTTCCTTTTAGGATTGCAATTGGCCAAAAGCTTGAAAGTTCAGAACTTAAGTGTTTTTACCGATTCTGAACTTATTGTTAAGCAAGTAAAGAATGTTTGCCATACCAAGCAACCTAGACTTAGGTCCTACTGAAATGAGGTATGGGATTCAGTTGAAAATATTTTTGATGCTTTTAATTTGACTCATATTCCCAGATATCAGAATATTCACACAGATGCCTTAGTTGTCTCTACTTCCTGTTTTAAAATTCTTGGTTGTACTGATGTACTCTATCAGATACAAGGTAAATATAGGCCGTCTATCCTAGATAATCTGAAACATTGGCAAATATTCGAAGATGATGAACAATTGAAATTGTTTCTACAGGTAATAGATGATTTTTCATTTCTGCAAATTGATGATGATAGAACTGAAATAAGTGAAAACGCAGAAGGAAATGATACTTCAGATTTTAAAGCCCAGATTGCTAATCACGACATTATTCAATTATCTAATAATTTTATTCCAAAGGGACTCATTCCTTTAGAAAAATTATTCGATCAAAATGATGTTTTCCAAAACCTGCAGTCCATTTCTTCAGAAGACGACGTGGAAGATATTAACATTGGAACTGATGAAGATATAAAAAACATCAAAATATGCACATCTCTAGACCCATAAATCAAAGCTCAATATCTAAAGCTACTGCAAAATTATAAAGATGTTTTTGCTTGGACTTATGTTGATCTAAAGACCTATGATACTTCATTAATACAACATAAGATTCCTTTGAAGCCAGAAGCAAGAAGCTTAGAAGGATAAATCTAGCCCTTCTACAAACTATAGAAAGGGAGATTAAGAAAATGCTAGATGCTTAGATCATCCTTCCTCTTAGATATTCTAATTGGGTTGCAAATCTAGTTCCTGTTAGAAAGAAAAATGGAGAAATAAGACTCTGTGTGGATTTTAGATATTTGAACAAAGCATCATTAAAAGATAATTATCCTTTACCCAAAATGGATCAATTATTGCAAATGGTTTCAGGTGCACAAATACTTTCTATGCTTGATGGTTTTTCAGGTTATAATCAGGTGAACGTTGATACAACAGACAAAGAGAAGACAACTTTTACTACACCCTGGGGTACATTCATGTACGCAAGGATGCCATTTGGCTTAACCAATGCTGGAGCAACGTTTCAGAGAGCTATGGACATAGCTTTCATGGGTCAGGTAAATAAATTTGTGGTTATTTATCTTGATGACATAACTGTTTTTTCTAAATCTGATCAGAAACATTTAAAGCACTTGATGAAGGTTTTTGACAGGTGTAGAAAATTTGGAATATCATTGAACCCAAAGAAGTCCTTATTTGCTGTCAAAGAAGGAAAACTGTTGGGCCATATCATTTCAAAGGAGGGAGTAGTAATTGACCCCAAATGAGTATCTGCCATTGAATCATTGACCTTGCCTAGAAACAAGAAGGAGATTCAAGCTTTTCTAGGCAAGATTAATTTTTTAAGGAGGTTTATTCCAAATTATGTAGAGATTGTAAAAGACATAACTGACATGCTCCGAAAGGACCATGAATTTAAATGGACTCCCACTTCTAGGCATGCATTTGAACAAATAAAAAAGGTTATCTCTGAAGCTCCCACCTTAGCCAGCCCTAATTATACTAAGCCATTTAGTATTTTCTCTTTTGCCTTTGAAACAACCCTTGCTGCTGTTCTGTTACAGAAAATGAAGATTCCCATGACCAACCCATAGTCTTTCTCAACAAGGTTATGAGAGATGTTGAGCTTAAGTATGACATCATTGAGAAGTAAGCCTATGCCCTCATTCAAGCCTTGAAGTCATTTAGGATGTATATCTTACATTCACCTATTACTGCTTATGTCCCTAATAGTGCTGTGAAAATTTTCCTAACCCAACAAGGCACTGATGGGAAAAGAGGTAGATGGATCACTCAAATTCTGCAGTTTGATCTAACTATCAAAACTACCAAGCTAGTAAAAGGTCAAGGATTAGACAAGCTTCTAGCTGAATCCAACTGCAAAGTACTTGGAATCAATTATGTCTTAGAAATACAAGGGACGAATACACAAGAACCTTCCCTTCATCCTCAAGGGAAGAATACACAAGAACCTTCTCTCCTTGCAGAAGGGGAGAATCCACAAGAACCTCTACCTTCAGAGCATATCAGTCCTATACACATTGATGAAAAATTCTTGTTGTCAAATTGGTATCAAGATATTGTAAATTTCTTGATTCATTTTAAGTGTCCAGCATCATTCTCCAAAAGCCAGTGTAAAATCCTTAAGTTAAAATCAGTCAAGTACTGCATTATAAATGCAAATTTACACTGGAAATATCCACTAAATATTTTGTTATTATGTTTAACAGAATCAGAAACTGTAGGAATCATTGATCAGTTTGATACAGGATTTTGTGTGGGACATTATGCTTGGACAGCAACAACATACAAGATTCTGAGGGGAGGATTTCACTGGCCCACATTGTTCTTACAAGTAGGGGCAAAGGTTAGAGGTTGTGTACCATGCCAAATGTTTGCTAGTAAACAAAAATTAGCAGCTCTTCCACTCGTTCCATCAATAGTTTCAGAACCTTTTTCTCAATGGGGATTAGATTTTATTGGAGAAATTCACCCCACTTCAAATAATCAGCATAGATGGATTCTCACTGCAACAGACTACTTTACTAAATGGGTGGAAGAAATTACAGTCAGAAATGCTACTGATGCAGTAGTAATTAAGTTTATTGAGGAGAATATCTTATCTAGATTTGGTTGCCCAACTCAAATTGTCACTGATTATGCAACTACATTTTCTAGTATTAAATTGATTAACTTTTGCCAGAAATATCAGATTTTGTTACATCATTCAACTCCATACTACCCTCAAGGTAATGGCCTTGCATAATCATCCAACAAAAGCCTGGTAAAGGTAATTAAAAACACTCTAGCTGATCATAAGAACAACTGGGATTCACATTTGATTTATGCAGTATGGGCAAGCAGAATTACTCCAAAGAGATCAACTAGAAAATCTCCATTTTAGTTAGTCTATGGGAAAGATGCAATCTGCCCTACCAATTTGGCATTCCCTTTTTTAAAATTCTTGCAGGATTCAACAAATGAACCTGATGATTTTTCAAGAAGGATAAATCAGATTATTGAACTTAATGAAAATAGAGATGAAGTTCAATACAAATTGATGAAATATCAGAATAAGATGAAGACCCTGTTTGATAGAAGAGCCAGGGAAAGGGACTTTAAGGAAGGTGATCTAGTTCTAAGATGGGATGCCAGGAGAGAAGAGAAAGGGAAGCATGGCAAATTCGACAATCTATGGTTTGGACCTTTAGCAATTTCTGAAGTAAAGGGTAATAACACTTTTGTGCTGCAGAATCTTGAGGGGCTATATTCCACTTATCCTGTAAATGGAAGGTTTCTAAAACATTACATTCAGTACTAAGAAGTTGAAATAGTTTTCATTGTAAATACTTTGGTTTTCTTTTCCTTTCCAAGATGTCAGTGTGATTTTCTTACAACAAGGACTCCATATCCTAAGGAGAAGGCACATGTATCTGCAGGTTCTCTGCATTCTACAGGAGAAAGCAGTCCCCAGATGGAGCCAATGTTGTAGCATTTTTTGGTTTTGATAAGATAAAATATTTGAAAAAATGTTAAGTTATGATATGGACATAATAATAGTGAATAAATGTTAGTAAAAGAAAATATCTTGATAATGATGTCCATATCAAAGAAAATGTTAGGTAGATGCTCTAAAAAATTAAGGCAAAAAGAAAATGTTAGGTTAGAAAGAAAACAAATAAATTCTGAAAGTGAGCAAGTCTAAATACCACTACTTTTTCTGCAAAATAATGGTTGTGTGCAGCTTGTCTAAATGCCACAACCCATGACAGTCAAACAGTTTAATCTTGACTGCTTCATGCTTTAAATTTGATGTTATAGTTAGAGAATAAAGATCTTGCCAAACTGTTTAATCTTGGCAGATCAGTAGTTAGGTAGAGAATAATAAGGTGCTCACTAGTTTAATCTAAGCCCTTGGAGGTTATAAGGGTAGATTTAGATAGCTTGTTTTTGTTAAATAAGAAAAAGGGAAAGGGTTTTCTAGCTTAAATGCACCCATTAAGTGAAGAAAAAATGATAGGACAAGCAAAGGGTAAGTAGAGAAAGGTTGTAGAAGTTTGATTATTCATTGAACAAAAAGTACATTTATCATGTTTTTATGTCCATGAGGCAATTACACAAGGCAAATGAAGGTCTACTAGATCGATTAATTAACTTCCCATTCATCCTTATGCATCCCTATATTCACTAATTTCCCTTCCTACCTTCATACATTCATATTCATTCATTTTCCACTAAGAACCCCTTTTCCTAAGGTTAAAACCCTTTTTTCCTAAGAAAAGTGAAAATCCCATGTAAATCCCCTTTTACCCGAAAAACCCACAAAAAGGTGTTTACCCTAAGTATTGATGCATATATATGAAAAGCAAATAAACTCATAAAAAGCATAATACTTAGTGTTTTCCCCTTTTCACATATATTTCCCCTTTTCCGCTATATTCCATATTAACACTAACTTATGTATTAACCCCTTAAGATTTCCCTTTCCCGTATATATTAATCCCTTATTAAAATACTCTGAAAACCCTTAGTTTTATTAAAAACTATGTAGTTCATATCGCATCGCATCGGCGGGATCACAAGCCTTTTTACATGCATTACTCCCCGCATTGCGAACTCTGATTGCGATATGCGATGGGAAGCCTGGACCCGATGCTATATATATCGCAATCTATTCCCATATCGCGTCCGCCTCCATCGCAAAGTCCCAGCTATTACATATATCCTCCGCATTGCGATAAGCGATGCGCGACGGACTCGACTCATTATATATCATAATTCATACCACATCGCATCCATCCCTCATCGCAAAGTCGCGCTAATAAGAATTCCCCTCCGCCATTGCGAAATGCGATGCACAATAAGTCGGGACCCGATGCCATTATATATCACAGTCTATCGCCATATCGCATCTGCCCCCATCATAAGTCCTGTCTAATGTATACACCCCCCGCCTAACTTCGATTGCGATATGCGATATTAGCCTGGAACCGATGCCATTATCTGCTCGACTTAATACAATTTCAAGTCTGATATTAGTGTTTTTTGAAGGTTTTCTTCGTTAAATCATTTTTATGGTTAAAACGAAGAATTAACCAAAACCTCAAATTTTCCATAAAACTTCGCTAAACTTAGTTTTAACCATAATACAGACATTACCGCCATATTTAATCACCCAGACCCTCCACGCTGCTCCTTCACTCCACCATCGTCTGATCTAACCCATCCAAATCCAACGGTCCTCAACAAATTTTGGGTTGACTCTCTGTACAGGCATTACCCACCCAAAAAGTGGTTTTCCACCATCCTCCATCGCAACGTGTCAGGTTTTGGTTATTTCGGGTGACTCCCTCCCAAAACGGCCCGTGCCTCGTATACGGTGTGATGAAAACCGCCTTCCGCAAAACGACAAATGGTCACTGTTCACTATCGCGCCATATTTCAAAGGAAAACTGTTTTTCCCATTTAAATGCCAAAATGTTCATTTTTGCTCTGTTTGCCTGTTTTAGACAGCGAAGCCCCAATAAGCCTCTGCGGCCATTAAAACCATTATTTACCTTCCAATGGACTCTTTCCGATAGCCTTTTAAACTCATCAAAGCCATTGAAGACCTTCTATCACCTATGTTTTTCTTAAAAGTTTCTGTATTTTGTAGGTAAAGACTGTTATTCCAGGTTTGTAAACAAAAAGCCTGTGTAACAGTTGGAAGACAAATATGAGGATTTTATTGTTGAAAAACACAGTAATAAAACTAGAATGCACAGTAAAGGTAGAAAAGATCACAGTAAAGGTCACTCAACCAGGTCAAAGCATATTAAACAGAGTTTAAAGCATTATCAGGTAAAAGGTTAAATGAAGCAATCTGCTAGCGTGAAGGATACCAACAATCGATCAGCCAAAAGGTAAAAATATCAGATAAAGAAAGCCAACACAATCGGAATAAAAGGGACAACAAGAAGTAGTTCAATAACTGCCTATCTTCTTGCATGAAGATATTTTCCTTTCCTAAAATAAATCTTAATCAGTTTTAGGATATTTCTTAGTTTTATTATTGTATAAATAACTCTCTTCTCGAGATGTTATGGGTTTGGAGTTCAAGATTCATAGTTCATTACTTGTAAAGTCTTGACTATTAATACTACTTTGAACCTGGAAGCCACCTTTGAAGGAAGATTTTGCAGACACTTGATGTACTCAGTCTTTCTGCAACCTTAATACAAAGCAGAGGATTATGAATCTGGTTTTACACAGTTTGTGTTATCCTATAAGTTTTTCCAGTTTTCAATCATCATGTTTTTCTTCATATGCTTATGACTTGCAGAGATATCTAGGTAGGAACAACTTGTGTTTCAATTGATTCCTATAAGCTCCTGAAGTAATCATCTATTAAGAGATTGGTTTAATGAAACTGCCTGTGTAGCTAATCCCCTCTAATCAATAAATCATCAGCATCTTGTGTAAGCTTAAGTATACTGCCTTGAACCTTTCGAACGTAGTTTAGAAGTTTTTCCAACTTATGATTGTTCTGTTTTACAGTCTGGAAACTGTGATAATCATATTTTTTGTTGTCTTCTACTCACCACTATTTTTCATCTATATCAATGTGCAATGCTTTATAGAAGCCCTTTTATGAAGTATTAATATAACCCAAAGGATTAATTACTTTAATTTTGCATCTGTCTTCATTCATTGGTCTTCCAAAAAATAAAACCAAAAACCCCAAAACAATTATTTTAGATGCTCTAGCATTGGTAGCCTCACCAACTACTATCTCAGAGGTACAACACCTTGATACCCAAATTCGTGCAAAGCAAAGGGTATGCAAACCAATGGTAAACTCGGCACATCTTGGTCCCTTCCCTGCTGCAGTGTTGTCCACTTTATGTATTTATCCTCATAGCTCCTGACAGAGTAGTACTATTCCTTGATGGCATCCCGAAACAGATTCCAAATGGGTGCGGCTGAAAACAATGAGGTTGTACTTTCATCATTCTTCTCACAGTAGGTTTCCCACCAGTCCTTGACGTGGGGGTCGACTTTGAGAAGAGCAAAAGTAATCTTTTCCCAGTTGGAAAAATCATGAACATAAAATATCCTTCTAGCAGATTTAACCATTTATCTATGGCATCTGCATATATTTGGCCCTCAAATATGGGAATGTCAAGGTTTACTTATTCCTTAAAAGGAGTGGAGCCTCTAGAGTGGCTGCTGGATGTGGATGCACTGCCGGTGGGACACTGTTGAAGAATTTGAGCAAATTTATCCATCATCACGTTCCTTTGTTTCTCGAAGGCCTCCTCGAGCAATATTTGGATAGGATCTCCTTCCCCTTCGTCTTTATTTTCTTCCCCCATGGGCGGTCGTCGAGGTTTGTGAGGCTGATCTTGCAAAGGTTCAACCAGATCGAGCCCTAACTCCTTATATCCCGACCTTGTTGGGGACATGCAAAGAGAAATAGAGAAAGAGAAGACCGCTATGATATCACTGATCCGGATTTAAAGAGGAACGCAACAAATTACAGATATAGCCATAAATACAAAGATGCAGTAGAAATAACACTTCATTTCATTAATATCAAATACTGAAATATGCTTACAAATAGAATGGAAATAAGACTAGCTCAAGCGATGGTAGCTTATCTTTGAGAAGAGATGTTGTGGATACATGCCTCTGAACTTTGTTACAATGAGGCTCAAAGGCCTATTTATTATTGAGAAAAAATGGAAAACCATAAACATCCAAAAACCTAACCCTCAGAGATGAAGTGCCAAACTATGGGCCACGTTTAGGTCAATTGGTACATCAACTTCCCAGGGTCGTAACTTTGGCATACGATCTCCATTGGATGCGTACAATACCTCGTTAGAAAGATATATCTGAGGACTACAACTTTTGAATAACCAACATAGAACAAAAATTGATGTTGGTCCTAGCTATCCCAAAAAACGTCGTTTGGTGCCTCAAAATGGCTCTGGAATAGGTGGGGTTCCAAGTGGAATAGGTGGGTGACCACCAATATCCACCTGGATCAATAAGGTTGTGCATCCTAGGGTTTTCTCTGAAGGTGACCTTGTCTTGGTCTATGAACAAGACAAAGATGCCTTGGGGGCAAGTAAGTTTAAACCCATGTGGTACAGTCTTTTAATATTTAAAAAGGTCTTAAAAACGGGAGCTTATGAATTGGTTGATTTTGACATAAACGAGTTGTCGGAGCCCATAAATGGGCTCTATCTTAAAAAGTATTATGCCTAGGTTTATGCCTAACATTTTCTTGGTTGTAGATATTGTATATATTTTTTCAGATCTATCTATAGGTTTCATAGTGATATCGATATATTTGATCTGCTTTGGAAGGTATCGATGGATGATTTGGTATATCTAGGGTTCGCCAATGGTGCTAGTCGACATACCCGGAACTTGGCTTCCGCGGCTTGGGTAATTTACTATCCATCCGGTCAATTGTTGGTTTCAAGAGGCATATGTATTGGCCCTGCTTCAAATAATGTTGTCAAATATACTCCTGCGGTTAACCTACTATCTGAAGCAATGTCTCTTGGTATTGATTCGTTAGTAGTATACTTGGATTCACAATTGGTGGTTTCTCAGTTAAATAACATCTATCATGTGAGATCCTTATTTATATCACCAATTTCTGAGAGTGCGTTTATTACAATGATCATTTAATTTGATTACATTTATTCATATTCCATGATCAGAAAATTCATTTGTTGATTCCATAACTAATCAAGCATTAGATTGGAATATTAATCATTAATCACATTAAAAATAAAAAATAATCAAACATCATTTGTATATATGATCATCACATTGTGAAACCGTTTGTATATAGATAGAATTTTTTGTTCAAAATGTTATACAAAATCGGAACAAAAATGTCCAACAAAATTAGGGCTTAAGCCTAATCATTCCTATGAAAATTTGTACATCTCTAATCTATATCTATGGGTCCATCCCCAGATGTGCATTTTGGAAGAAGATGATAGCATTAGCCACCCATTGAAAGAGTCGCACCCAATCTCGTGGTACTCCCACCATGCATCTCTGCATAGCCTCTGGTAGATCCTCTATCGCTGCTATAGGTATCTGGTTAGTTAACCTCTCTAAGATCCTATGTGCGGTATGGAGGAGTCTCTTGGTCTCAGTTGTGGCACTCTTTGTGTCTCTTCCATGATGCCTATGCCTGGGTAGACCCTCAGGTCTTACTGGTCCCACATCTCTATCATGATTAAATAATTTTGTAAGAATATTTGTCTCATCAAAAATAATTTCAATTCATAATTTTTTGAAATCCAAAAAAAATCAAATAACTTTACTTATGGAAGCCCATGCAGCATTTGGTTGAAGCACTAGATCTAGATCCCCTCTTAAGTCCATGCCTTCATAGGGGTAGTCCTCGATGGCAATGACTTGTTGTTCCCACCAAAGGAAAAACTCATCATCAAACATTGCTCTAGGGACCTCGCCACCCCCTAGTCTCTTCATCAAATTAACCCATATACCTATACGTGGATCCCTCGGGTTGCTGATGGTAGAGAGCACTTTGGGTCGAAGCCCTGATATCCTCTCAAAGAAGAAAATAAAAAGGATGGTGCCATACCCAAAATGTCTGGTATTACTCTTTTTGATAGAAGTAAATTGATTCTTCAGATTGATCAGGAGGGTTGTGCACCAATCAAAGATTGTGGTGAGGCAATCCACTGCTAGGCTCATTGGAACATGCAAAGCTTGGTGCAATGAAGTTGAACCTGCTACCCTTACAATAGTAAAAAGGAGAATTTTGAGGGGTAGACTCTCCACATTCTTTATTGGGATATGTGTCCCTACCTTCTCATTATTTCCGGGGAAATATATGCAAATATGATCATCTACGTTGAGACTGCCTCGGGCCTTCCCTTGCAAGTTAATTGGCTCCCCTCTTCAGGAAAGTCTAGTGATGAAGTAGATATCTTCTACTTCAATTCGAAAGGGCATTTGATCAATCATAAAAGCATGCTCTTCTTGATCCCAGTAATTCACAAGCATCTCTAACAACCTTGTGTTGGTTTTCATATTAGGCATTTTGAAATTTTTTAACAATCCACACCCTCTCAATGCATCTAGTGATAGTGGGTCTTTCATTACTTCATTGTCTACTGCACTATGCTCTCTTTCTTTCCATGTGATAGTCATCCGCAATTCAAACATTTTCATCCATTAAAAATCATAATTTGATATTTTTCACTGCGCACACGTCGGTTCACTTCATACATAGTCGCGTATAGGGCTTACTCATACGCGACTTCGATATGCCCAACCTGCGTATGCGCAAAGAAAAAATCTAAAAACAAGACCTTTACAGTAAAAATATTGAAAAAATGCTTGAAATGTGCATAAATGCATTAAAATATCAAATTTGAGGAATACTTGGATGTTTGGTAACTGTTCGGGCCAAGAATAAGGGTGGATTGTGGTTGATGGTCTTCACTCCAGAGCTCCTTTTCTTAATCGTTCAAAACACAAATGAGGTTTGTTGGGCCAAAAGGTCTATTTATAACTTATAATTTGAAAAACTTTTAAAAACCCACTTTTACAAAGTTTATCTTTTATTTTTAATAATTTTATAAACTTTGTGACCTTTTGGCTTTGAGTGTTGGGATAGGTTGTCTATCAAGTTAGATTGATGACTTTGAGATTTTTTTCTACCGCTTTGATTCCATGACCACTGACTCATCATGGCATGTATTGTTTTTCGTCATTGGCATATAGTTAGGGAAGACCACTTTTTCATTGCATTATGCATTCTAGCCTCCATAATGTGATATGTTGCCTTAGGGTCGACCCCATTGTGTTATGATTCTTAAAACCATTTTCACTCGCCGACTTATAAAATCATGACATGATGGTAGAGCCTTCCTTTACATGGGCTTCCTAGTTAGATCCTCACTGACATATGTTTCCCATGCTGCAAAGACTGAGTAGGCTCGGGAGTTCTCTTTAGTCCCCCCATGACTTTTTGCGACGAAGCTTCATTCTCCTTCTTCTTCGTTGTCTTTTTAGCTTTATACCCTAGAGGCTCCCACATGTTGAGTTATATCGCTGCATTGCATGTTGACTATTTGTACCTTTTTGCCTTAAGTTGGCTTCACTTGGACTTGTGTATAAGCCACTTTTTGACCATGTCTTTTTGCAAAATCAACCTCGCAACCACTTAGCCTCTGCAGCTTGACACCTTTTTCTCGTGGAAAGAACATTCCTTTGAGTGTCATTGACCAGTTCCGTCACCTTGCATTGAGCATAGGAATGTTTCCCTCCTAGGAACTAGAACATCTTTATTTTGACACTTGTTCTTTCCACTGTACCATAGGCATTCATTTATTCCTTTTCAGGCTTTCCAAATATGAAAAAGACAAAAAATATATATATTCCAAGAAACGAGCAGGAACGGGACTTTACTTCCATCGTTTTTTACAACAAGAGTCAGTTGTGTCGCCCTTAAACAAAACACTTAAAATGAGTCAGTACTCCTCTGGTTGGTTATCTCTTCCAATCATATGGAGAGTTTGTTTATGCCTCCTACATGACAAACTTATACAAAGTTATCATATGCTACCATATAGTCATAGTTGAGTCGTGCTTTTTTTCAAGGGAAGTAAACCTGAGTCGACCTTTCTGCGGTGTCTCTTGATTCATATTTAGTCAACCATACCTGGTTTGTCAGAGTTATGTTCAGTATCACATCATCTATTTGGTCCTTTGCTCGTGCTAGTTTGAGAAGGTCTCCATTGACTTCTTACTAGTGGGTCTTCTCTTATCGACTTCAACACATTCCTTTGAGAGTAGGCCTACAATCACACCCTGGCCCTATTTCCATCATTGATAGGTGACCTTGTACTCAACATCGATCAATGTTATGGGTCTTTGACTGAGTGGTTTCCCTTGTGCTCTACGTCAACTTACATTATCACACATTGGGATTCATGCAGTGCATTGGTTTCCATTTGACCCTATTGGTGGATTCCTTACCTCTCTATCAGCTTTCATTATTGGTTGGTTTATATGGTTTCTATCATACGCTAGCCACATCTTGTGTACCCTAGAAACATGCCTCGGTTTGGTTAATTCATCTTTCTTCACCTGATTCCTTCCACATTGTTGGCCTATGGGTTACACTCGTGTTGGATTAATGTAGGATGCCTTAATGCTTGCCTTCCAACAGATCTTTTCCCATCAACTCTGACTCATTACTTTGGGAATAAGATCTAGAGTCCTTTTCTCAGTACCTTAGGGTTTGCAGTCATTAGTGGTAGACTCCTTCACTATCGATAATGAGAATACATCAATGTCTCTTGATTGATAGATTATCTCAAGTGTTCGACTTCAACTCATTTATTCACACTTTTAAGATTGTACTAGGATACCTTGACTCTGATCATCATTATTGGTGAGTTGTCTCGTGTTTGTTAACAATATACATCAATGATCGGTAATCAAATGATTTCTCACATGGTCGACTTCAACTCATTTATTCCCATATTGTAGAAATGTACCATGACAGTCGGTGAAGACCTCGGGTTGCATCAACATTTCATGGTTCACATGTCAGTCCCTCTAGTTTACTGCCAGTGACACCATCCACCTTATATGTTGCAGTTCATCACAACAACATCCTATATGTTGGCACCCGAGTTGCATCAGTACCATTATTCCACTTTTTGACTTGGTACTTTTGAGGATCAGTTATGTGACTTCAGTGATCAGATATCTACTTCAGCATCATTGATCAGTTCTTCTATATGTGATATTGTGACATGGCCTTGATATGTACTTTTGCGGCTGTGATCAGATGATCCACTATGTATTTCTCAGTGTCCTTTGTTCTTGTATACATATTGGATCTGCTCTACATGAAAACATGCTTTACTATCTCTGAGCATGGGTATGCCCGCCTCATACATGAGCTTTCTTTCTGAGTTTTTCCACTGGTTTCGTAGGCTGGAATCTAGTGATATCCTCCCAATTCCTCGCATGATTATTTCTATACACTTAATACATTTCAGCTATCATGTACCCCTTCTGACCTCATATATTAGGGGGCATCTATTATAGCATCATTTACCACCTTTTTATACTTGATGCTCTGAGTCATGGCCTTGGGCAACCCTTTCCCTTCAGACTTGGTCCAAATATTAAAAAATATTATTTTAAATTCCATACGTGACTCTGCCTTGTAAAAAGTGTGTGCACACGCGGGTTTAGCTATACCCAACCCGCGTATATGATTTAAAATATGAAAAAAATATAAAATACCTATTTTTTGGGTGGGGTTTACAGGTTACACCAGAAGCCTACCTACAGGAGCCCGTGGCCTAACTATTTCCTAACTGAAAAAATTGTTTTGAGGTCATATAAATACACCTCATGGGGAAGGCCTAAGGAGAGAAAGATAGGATATTGATATCATATCCAACTTGTCCCTGATCAAGTTTGATTTATCCCTATGCCTCCTGCACTCCCAGCTATAGTAAACCCCTGTTTCCTCATTCTGATGTCCATCTCCTTTATATGGCATCCATGTGTATGCATTTGAAAGAGGATTGTTGAGGCTTGGGCTCGATGAATCTGGAGGAAGGTTTCACTTGGAGCCGGAGAAGGATCAGGTTGTATTCTTCCATATTCTTTTGTTGTCATCAATAAAGAAGCCATGTCTTGTTCCTGATGTTTAGATCTTAATGCTTTAATTCATGTTTTAATATAACTGATGTACGATTTCATGTTTTATACTTATATTCTTATATGATCTAACACTTATATCATGAACATTCTTTCAATTACTGCTGTTGTATATGCTTTTCTTGAATGAGTTGTAGGTTTAAAGGCATTGGAGGAAGCGGAAGGGTTTATACCCTACAGGAACGACCTCAAACGTAGGACCTTCAGGTAATACTTATTCTTCCTACTTCAGTAGTTTAAGTATTAAGGCTTCTTGTTTGTCTGCTTCTTGTTGGTGTATGCCCTATGTTCTGTTAGGGTGCTCAACCCATACCCTAGGGTGTATTATTCTCGTAACAACGTGGAAGTAGATTTTGGCAAGGGACTATTGGAGGAAATGAAGATCAAGGTAGATAACTGGAATCACATTCAACAACTGGACTACAAACAATTCTTGTTTAAATGCAAGGTATGTCATGAATATGGTTATTTTGAACATATGTTCAAAACAAGCACCGAAGGAGGCAATAGAAACTCAAGAAACACAATGGGAACCAACTAGATGTAAAAAGTCAGGGAAAAAATCATCTAAACTTGCAGCATCCTCTCACCTTGGACCTTATTCTTTGGAAGATCCCCCTTCTATCCCTTCTTTCTCCCAGCTCTTTGGAGCTCCTCCCTCCTCTCATATTAATCATTTATGTTCCTTAGCCCCCCCAATTTTGATCCTCCTCCTGCTGGTGAAGATGGTGAGTTGTTGGTTGTTCCAGAGTAGCTCAAATCTACCCCTTCCCCCTCATCCCCTATTATCACCTAAAAAATGATCATCTAGTCATTTCTAACAGGTGGATCGAAATACACCATGTAGGATGAACTTTGCCATAGTAAAATTACTTTCACCATAAGAAATAATTTAGTAAACCATTTTTATTAAATTATTTTTGTTTAAAATAAAAGAACGCCATGAGAAAAATTGAATAAAGCATCATTTATTTAATTTTCTCTATAAATAATTATTTGATCATTATTTCTTATCACATTTGACTAAATCACCTAATAATAATTAATAAATCACTATTTATTTATTATTCTTTAATTTTATTTTTGGAATAATTGTTAAATCACTATTTAATAATTATTTCGAATTCACACTTTTCTTAATCCTTTCAAAGTGATTAATAGATCATTTTATTTGTTAGTTACTTCAACCATTTTCCAAATAAATATATTTGACCACTTTGAATATATTTTCCCTATCCAAAAAATATAATAAAGTATTCCTAATGGTTGGATATTCATTTTGTTGATAATATTTTATTATTTTCCAATTTATAATTTAGCCCAATACTTTGTTATAAATAAGAGGGTTTTCCATTCATTTTTCACCATGATCATTATCATCATCACCACTATTGTCTTCTCATATTTGAGCTCCCACTTGAGTTTTATCGCGTTTTGGGTTTTTGGCATATTAAGAGAGAGAAACAGATCGCTAAAGCATAAGGACATCAAATGACCCATTCTACGAAGGGGGATTTGTAGACCCTTGTTGTAAACCTCCTTTACTAGGTGTTTGCTAATAAAAATGTTATTCATTTAAAGTCTACTTCTATTGGGTTATTGCATCAATTATTTCTTATTGTTCTATGTTTTAGATTACATATGATATTTTTTGATGCAATGTTTTATTATTTTTTCATTGCAAATATGAAGCATAAACATGCACATCTTGTTGTTAGGGTGACTTGTCACTGGTGATTTAAGTGAAGTATTTTTGGTACACTTGCTAAGAATTTTCAGACTAACAAATGGTAAATCCACTGTATTTAGCTACATAGTCGTCAACAAATTTTGACTCCACTAATGTAGTAATTCAGATCCTTGGTTACTTTCGTTTCAATGTTCTTTAGTGTTTTTCTAGCTATTTTTAGCCTCTCAATTTCTATTTTTAGACCCACTTTATTTTCTAGGATTTTGTTTGGTTTCTGTTGGTTTTCCACATATTTCCATAGGCCACAGGTACCAGCCGAGTAGGAGATCGAAAAATCTGGGTGAAGTCTGTTGAGGAAGAGTTGCCAGAGAAAAAATCACTTTTTGGCCCATTATCTACATTATGGAATGCACTTTTTGGCCCATTTTCTGCATTCCAATGCACTTTTTAGGTTAGAATCCACATTTTGTCAATTTTCAGCATTTTTTTTCTTGATTTTCCAACTGTGTTGCGTGTGTATTAGGAAGGGTTTCTATTCTTTCCTAAGCCACCCCTAGGCCTATATTCTCTTAGTAATTTCTCATTGAGAAAGAAAAAATCCCCCTAGGGTTTAGAGTACACCTCCATCATTTATGAAGAGATTTGTTGAGTTGAGGAGTCTAGTGTACAACACTTTCAGCCTTTGATTTCTAGGGCTTTGTCCACTCCTTTACAACCCTCTTAGATAAGTTTATTCATCATTTTATTCCTTTGCAGTTTTGTGTTTCCTTTCCCCCTTAGGATCCACTTGCATGTCTTAGGTTTTGGAGCTTCCTACCTATCCTTTGCAGCATTTTTCAACTTTGATTTTTGTTGTTTGTCTATACCATTTACAACAGATTATTGCCTTTAGATCACAGTCCCTTAGAAATTAGATTCTTTGGCCTTGATGTGTCTTTGAGTAGCTTGTTATCCTCCTCTTTTTTTAGTTGCTTGATAGCCTTCTTGGGTGTGGGTTTGTGTGCTTGAATTTGCTACTCGTTTTACTATCCATTTTCAACATTATTTACAGTTTTTCATCACTTTATTTTTTAGTAACACATGGAATCATAAAACATGCTCAATTAACTCATCCACTTGACACATAATTTTCACACACATACACCCTAAGAGAATGTGATCTCGGTTAACACCACTAAGCGATGAATTTAAACACTACACCTTAATAATTCAACACACATAGATTAAGCCCACTTGGTCACCAGGGCCAAACAATCTATGTAGTTAGGTGTAGGATCAATGGGATAAGATTCCAATAACACCCATAAATAACTTACATTGAGACATAGAAGTTGACATATCAGGGATCTTAAAATCCTTCACCATCCCATGGTCTAAACATATAGTGTGTCAGAAACCTGATTCAGAGGGGGTTAGGCTAGGTCATTATGTGAGTGGTTCTCCTCGGGGCTACCCAACCTATGGCAAGGAATCTCGTGTGGTGATTGATCACCAAGAAGCTAAAGAATCGACCACCCTCGTGGGATGAAGGTAACTGTAGTGATCAATCATAGGAAAACACCCTATAGGACTGGCTATGGGCATCAATTGGTTATCTACCCCACCTTTCTTTGGACAACTCTACTTGCGGGGATCAACATCCACCATGTAAGAAGTCTTTTGGAAGACCATATAAAACAATATATTTAGGACTTGTTTGAGGATTTAGATCACCTATAGGCTAGAGGTCATTTTTCTTTGATAAGATGCGTTTGATTGAATTAGAGTAGCATATTAATATAGTTAATTTACACCTAGCACCATTGCACTATTTGTTTTCTTACTGTTTTTTTCTCTTTTTCTCTTATCATCCCCTTTTATTCTATTGATTCATCTTTGTCTTGACATCATTGTGCTCCCTAGGTGTTTTTGGTGGAGAGTTCGTGGCCTTTGCCCCCAGTTTCCTTTAGGACATCTTACTCCTCCACATTGAGTTAGATTTCATCCTCTTAGTCCTCCATTGAGTCCTCATTCTGATTCTAGTTCTACTGATTCTTCCAGTTCTTCCTTTGATTTCGCATCTTCTTAACCCCATACCACCACCATGTTAGGAACCCATGTGGGTGCAGGAAACCAAGGTGGTAATTAAGGTGTTAACCAATGTAACCCCATAAGCGGAACCTCTACCGGTATGGTCACTCCTCCTCCATTTATTCCCTTTATGGTTGGTTTGAGCCTCCCTAATTTCAACCAGATCATCAACGATCCTCTTCTCCATGATCCCAGTTGGCCAGCTATGCCTACCAAGCTTCCTTACGACATCCACAAGTTCGAAGGTAATCCTGGAGAAGACCCCACAAATCATGTTCACTCTTTTCATATGTGGTGTTCATCCAATTCCATTACTGAACAATCCATTTGTCTTCGTCTATTCCAATGCACCCTTACTGGAGTTATTGCTAAGTGGTATGTGGACCAACTGAATGCCTCCCATTTCACCTTCACGACTGTAACCGAATATTTTCTCTCACACTTCCATTTACCCCTCTGATATGACACCGGTACCGAACTCTTGACCTCTTTCTGTCAAAATTCTGCCACCCTCCTATTTGACCATGTTTAAGAATAACGTAGAAGGAGGAGCATATGTAAAGCTCCTGAATTTGAAGACCATGTCTATATGGGTTGATTCCTTAGATTGATTTTCGCCCCCATTAGTAAAGATGTCACCTCCCACTTCCCCTAGTCTGAGGAAGAAGTGCTCCAAGTAGATTTGAAATATGACCTAATCTATGCACAATCAAGATATGTTTATATTGTCATTCTCGATCTGCCTCAGCCTTGTGCTACTAATGCGTCAAGGGAATCTCAAGTGATTGATGGTATCGTTGGATATATCTCACACCCTCAACCTTCACCATATCCTCAACCTCACATGAGTTATGGTAAACCCCAGGGGGGGGACTAGTTCCACTTACACCTATCCCCCTGCGTCTCATTCCCATGGAAACCCTTTCCAAGGTTCAAGCACATCATACACATATTCCCATTCGCATTAGTTGATGCTAGGGCCATATTTTTCTCCACCTAGTTATCACAATGTTGCCGCAATTTTTTTCAATCCTTATGCATTTCCCAACACTCCAGCCCCTCTGGCACCAGTGCCCAACCTCCCATTCCTCCTCCGCCTCTACCACAACAAAAACCATTTGCTCAAGGTCAAGTGTATGCTTGGTAGGGTGCAACAAATCCCCCTTACTCCAAGGGGAGTAATAATGGGAAAGGTAACTGGAACCCGCCATATCAAGGTAACCAAGGAAACCAGGGTCCACCATGTAATACCCCTCTAGGTGACCAACCTATTCACGTGATCCAACAACAGAGTAGACAACCCAACCAAAACAATGTTCTTTGTATGAATAAAACTTGTGCCTGTTGTGGAGTATTTGACCATTATACTCATGAGTGTCCCTTGTTACCTTAGATGTTCCAAGCATGGGAAGCTCAAGCAATTACTTCTTGAGGAACTCATCCCATTGCTCCATCTCCTACCCCCCTGCTTCATCATAGCCTGTTGTGTTTACAAATCCTTTTCCCCATCAGGGATATGTAGCTACCCAACCCACAGAGGGTAATGCAACTCCCCATCCTTCACAATCTGGCCTGAACAGTTACCATCTTCTCGTGATGAATTCCAATGTAGTCAACACTAAACAAGTGAACCTTGATTACGCTGAACAGAAGCGCAGAGTTTTTAGTCGACAAAGGCAATAGAAGTCAGAGACTTTGACAACAAAGACATCATTTTGATTTAGGTTAGATGTTTTTTTTGTTTCTAGAGTTGTTGGAGCAACAACACTAGAGAGAAGTCATCAATTAGCTAATGAGGATCAATTTGGAAAGTCATTGACAATTTTTTTTCAAACCACAAAGTCAGTGGTTGATGCTCTGATGTTTATCCAATACCACCACAAAAATGCTACCAACAGTGAGAGACACAATCTTCATCAACCAGATACGAGTTTAAACAAGGTCTCTACCTGAGTTAAAGAACATGACATATATCTACGAGCTGCAACAACGAATGGGAGGACAGTCTTATTCACAGGCTTAAATAATTTGTTACAACAGATTCTAAATTTGTCTCTTTTGGTTTATTTTGGCTATGTTTGTTTGAACCGCCTAAAGTTGTTACTGTATTTTCTAAATTTTTATTTTCTTATGAAGCTATAAATCCCCTCCTTTTGTTATGAGAAGGGGTTTTGAATTTTTGAAAGAAGGCTCAAGCTTGCACTACTGTAACTTCATTTTTTCTTAATATCTAGTTGAACCATCGCCATTTTTCTCATGAACAGAGCAACAATATATCAAGTACTATTATCTGTGTATTATTCTTTTGTTTAAGAGTTGAATGGAAATTTGATATTGTTCATTACATATGTGCTATAGCAATCGTACACCATCACTACTGATACGTTGGATTGGAATCATAAATTGTATGTATGAACAATGAAATCTCATATATGTGATGAATTTATAAGTTGATTTAATTAAATTAGTTATCTTTTTCTATTTAAACTTCATAATTACACGATAATCTACATTGTCATGTTAATTATGAAATCTCTATAATCACATATACAAATAGTTTTCCCATGATAGATATTAAGTCATTAATCTTTATTTTCAGTTTTAGTTATATAAGCGCTTTATACTTTTATCCAATTCATTTCTTATAATTTCATATAAAGGGAAACTAGTCCCATAATTCTAGTCGGATCCATCATCCCAAACGGAAAAGGACTTGCTTTAAGGTCCCGACTAGGTGGTTTCCCCGATGTTGATGCTGAGATTTCAAGCTATCAACAGTTCCCAATCAATATGGTTCCTTAGATATTGGAGCTTCTTTAAGCACAAGTTCAATTTTGTAATTCAATTCTCTTGTTGATGACAATTTTATTAGTTCTTTTGAAAAAATATCCATAAATTCTCCATAAATTCTTTTACTGTCAACAAATGATCTACTTCAATGCTTAATTCATCGTGACACTTCATCAATTTGACTAAGGTAGCCTTTGCAACCTTTCCAAAATATACTTGATTTACATCACTAATATTTTCCTTATTTTTAGTGGGGTTTTAAACCTTTGGATAGTTTTGGTTATGAATTTACCATCTAAATATTCCACCTTTTTCTCAAAGCAATCTATTTTTCTTAGGTGGATCTCTAGCCAATATTATCTAGTTATACCATTATAAGATGATAATGCCAATTCATGGAAATAAATAAGATCAATAAATTCACCCAAATATTTTTCTTAGGTGGATCCCTAGCCAATATTATCTAGTTATACCATTATAAGATGATAATGCGAATTCATGAAAATAAATAAGATCAATAAATTCACCCAAATATACCAGTCATTGATTGATTGCATTGGTGATCCACTTCTTTGTACCACTAACCATCTATACATTCTTAGGAACTTAGATATTTTTGACATTACACTTTCAACTAGACACCACTTTAGGGGAAATAGAATTGTGAGTGCTTTGTAAGTAGGAACTTAGATATTTTTGACATTACACTTTCAACTAGACACCACTTTAGGGGAAGTAGAATTGTGAGTGCTTTGTAAGTCAAATAGACAAGTATATAATTGTAAAAAAATATTACCTTGAGCTTGGATCAAATATGTGTGATGTTATGCTTGTTGTGCCAAGAGGCGCTCTACAACATAAAAACGTAAACATGTAATGTTTAACATTTTACATTTAACATTTTTGATCTGATGTTGATTTATTTAAAAAACAATTTAAATATTATTACCAACACTAAAAAAAGAGGTATGGTAAATAAGAAAAATATAAATAAACGAGAGCTATGGTAAATAAATAAAACCCTTTTTTATATTTACTCTAGAAGTATGGTAAATAAATATTAATATAAATAAACTAGAGCATGACAAATAAATAAAACATATTTTTATATTTTTATAAAACTTGAAAAAGATGTTGTATTTAGGTGAAGCCTATGGGCCAAATACCATGAGACAAATAATTATTAATACCATGGGCCAAATACCATATTTATAAAAGAGTTCTGGTAAATAAATAAATATAAAAAGGGTATAAAGAGGTATGGTAAATAAATAAAAATATATCAAATAGGATTAGAAATCAACATCTAATTATATACCAAGCTTATGAACCAAATACCATGGACCTAATTATTATTAATACCATGAAAAAAATTATTATTAACCGTGAGATTAATATTAAAAGATTAATAATAATAACATTATTAAATCTAATATTCATACTAATATACTATAATATAAATATTATGAAATTTAATAACATTAGATTAATACAATATTTTTTTATATATTATAATATATATTAATATTTGAACTCTAGATATATATGGGAGGGAAGAACAAAGACATAGAGTGATAGAGGTGGAGAGATAGGGGGAGTGACAAGGGAGAGATGGATATAAATTGAAGGAGAGGGGAGAGGAAGAATGAAGAGAGAGAGAGGGAGAGGAGTGAGAGAGGTAGATAAGGGTAAGAGAGGGAGAGGGATACACAAAGATGGAGGGGTGAGAGAGAGAAGGGGAGAGGGAGGGAGATAGTGAGAGGATTGGAGGGCAAAGAGAGAGAGAGAGAGAGAGAGAGAGAGAGATGGGGGAAGAGAGAGGAAGCTAGGAGAGAAAGGGAGAGAGAGGAAGGATGAGAGAGAGGACTTGTGAGAGAGGAGAAGAGAGGGAGGGATAGAGAGATGGAGTTGGAGGGGGAGAGATGGAGGGAAGAAGAAAGTTATTGAGAGTGAGAAGTGGAGAGAGAGGGGGAGAGATGGAAAGAGAGAGTGTATGTTTAAGGGTAAGATAAAGAGACAAAGAAGGAGAGATAGAGAGAAGGGGGGAGAGTAGGAGAGAGAAGGAGAGAGGGAGTGGTATAGTAACATAGAGAGAGAGAGAGAGAGAGAGAGAGAGAGAGAGAGAGAGAGAGATGGGGGAAGAGAGAGGGAGGTAGGAGAGAAAGAGAGAGAGTGGAAGAACTAGAGACATAACTTGAGAGAGAGAGAGAGAGAGAGAGGAAGTAAGAGAGATCAGACTTGAAAGAGAGGAGGAGAGAGGGAGAGAGGGAGGAGGAGAGAGGAGGAGAGAGGGATGGATAGGGAGATGGAGTTGGAGGGGGAGAGAGGGAGGGAAGAAGAAATACATAGAGAGTGAAAAGTAGAGAGAGAGAGGGAGTGACAAGGGAGAGATGGAGAGAGAGAGTGTATGTTTGAGGGTGAGATAAAGAGACAAAGAAGGAGAGATGGAGAAAATGGGGGCGAGAAGAAGAGAGAAGAGAGGGAGGGATATAGTAACAAAGTTGGAGAGAGAGAGAGAGAGAGAGGTGGGAGAGAAAGGGAGAGAGAGGAAGGAAGAGACAGAGGATGTGAGAGAGTGGAGAGAGGGAGGGAGGTAAGAAGAAATAAATAGAGAGAGAAAGGTGGAGAGAGTGAGAGGGAGTGATAAGGAAGATGGAGAGATAGGGAGAGAAGACATCAGGAGGGAAGAGAGATAGAATCGAGAGAGCGAGAGAGAGAGAGAGAGAGAGAGAGAGAGAGAGAGAGGGATATATAGCTAGATTGGAGAAAGAGAGTGCATGTTTTGGGGGTGATATAGAGAGACAAAGTGAAATAATGATATAGATGGAAAGTGGAGAGGGAAAAAGAGATAGACGGAGAAAGGGATGGAGGGAAAAACATATTGATAGATATGGAGTGAGAGAGAGTGTGTGTTTGGGGGGTTGATATAGAGAGGCAAAGAAGGAGATATGCAGGGAGATATAAATATAAATGGAGGGGGCAGAGAGGGAAGAAGATTTCTTACACTAGATGCATTGATTTTAGTGTAGATGGTGATTTATAATCATATTTGATTGCTTGCACTAGATGCATTGATTTTAGTGTAGATGTTGATTTCTAATGATATTTGATTTCTTGCACTAGGTGCATTGATTTCAATGTAGATGATTTCTAGTCCTATTTGATTACTTGCAGTAAATGCATTGATTTCAGTGTAGATGGTGATTTCTAATCCTATTTGATTTCTTGCTCTAGATGCATTGATTTCAATGTAGATGTTGATTTCTAATAATATTTGATTGCTTGCACTAGATGCATTGATTTCAATGTAGATGATTTCCAATCCTATTTGATTTATTGCACCAAATGCATTGATTTGTGTAGATGGCGATTTCTAATCCTATTTGATTGCCTGCACTAGATGCATTGATTTCAGTGTAAGCACAAAAAATGATTGACAATGTACATTGTTTTTTGTGTTACAGTAATTCAACCTATTAATATTTGAGAGAAAGAGAGGCAATGTATGATGTTTACTACAATAGCTTGAGCTAAAGATTTAAATGGTTTACGATTTAACTGGTCCTTTTCATATAATCGATATGAAAAGATGACACTCGATACGAAAAGATGACAAAAGTAACAAGGGTGACAATACGAATAGTAGAAGAAAATAGTTTGAGATTAATCACAATGAAGACTATTTGTAATTGACTATATTCTTATTATTCACATTTTGTACCATTCAACACTATTACATTGTCACTTTACATTCAAAATTTCTATTTCATTTTTTTATCATTAAATTTATTAACAATATTTATCATCTCAACAAATTGAGGTAACTAAGAAAATTTAAAATTAAAATGACCAGATTAATCTGAGACATATTTAGTATATTTAAAATGATTATATTAATATTAGATGAATTTACATATTATTGATAAAATTAATCATATGTTCGTTAGATTTTCTTTGGCTGCACATGAATGAAACTAGCTTAGATCCGTCTTAACTCCGGATCTATCAAGCATCGAGACGGATCAAATCTCTTGAGGTGCAAACCTTTCCTCAAGTTTTGCACTCAAAAAAGAGGTTTAGATGATAAATTCATAACCAGAAGTATCCAAAGGTGTAAAATCCCATTAAAAATAAGGAAAATATTAGTGATGTTTTGTTATCCACAACTACATATGCCTCACCTCTAATTGTCTCTCCCATTATATCTTTAGAATCCAAGTGGTTTAGTTTCCAGTTGATCTTATTCTTTATTTTATGACACTAATAATATTTATGTCCCATATCTCCACATTTGTAACATTTAATCATTAGGTTGGTAAACTTGGTGTTTCCTCATGGTCCTCTTTTAAATCCTACTTGTGATATTGGGTTAAAATTTCTTTGGTCAAATATTCTTTAGTAGGAATTATGATGGTTGATCCTTTGGTTAAGTCTTCCACTCACCTCTTTCTTTCATCGTGCCTCTGTTTTGCATAATTTAGGTCCTAAACATCCCATCCATCAATGTTTTTGGGAAAAATGGTTCAGACTTTTTCCTTAACATGATCTCCCAATGTTCCAATAAATCAATTGACTCATGACTTGTCACTTAGTTCATAACCATACTTTTCTAACTCCACATAATTCCATTCGTAGTCTTAATTAGTCATACTTCCTTTTTGAGTGCTTAATATTCATGTTCCTTTTCTCAATATTACATCTCACTCAAGTACTTATCCTCAAATTACCTTTTAAAAGCACTCCATTCCAAATACTCTTCATTAACTTTTTTCTCCTCCTTTAGATGATCCCACCAAAGGTTTGCATTGTTTATCAACTAATATCTGCTAAACAATGTCTTCTCCAAAGAGTTGAAATCATATAATAAGATATGCACTTTCATGTTTTCCAACCAGACTTATGGTACATTTCCTCTTTTGACATATCCATTAGAAGCACGAGTTTTCTATCCATGAAATCTACCCATTTTTTAAGACTTGTATGAAACTTCTTAGCCATGATCATTTCCTACCGATGACAATTTTTCCCTATTCTCCCAAGATTCACTTGATCTCATGGATATAATTAAACTTCTTGTTGACGTAACACTATAAAGTTTTCACTTCTCATGTTGTCCTTGCAATGGGGCAATTGAAATGAGAATAGTTATTCTAGTTAGGATTCGTACTTTCATTCTAGGTATGTGAATGATAAATATCTTACTTGAAATATTTGAAAAGAAAATAAGATTTTATTAGTGATATTGATAATGTATAAATAACACACATGATATTGTGAATAAAGCTACAATAATAAGGAATTTAGGAGAAGATTCTCTAAATTGGTTAGAAGCACATAAAACATATATATTTTAAGAAAATCTAGTGTAATATTCTTTTACAAATGATTTATATAAATAAAAGTGAAACAAATAATTTTTATAGGAGTTGTCTTTAGTGAGATTTTTTAGAAGTTTTTTTGGTGGGTTTTTCTGGTCTAATTTCTCTAAAATCCAGTAGGAATTTATTGAAATCACAAGCTTGATGGTAACTCTTGCACAATCAAAGTGCCCTAGAGGGTTTCAGAGTGCTGAATCCATATATACAGTCAAAAAACCAGTTTAAATGACACAAATCAAGATTTCACCTCAAAGTTTTATGGCGAATTCCATCACCGGAAAGTCCAAAAAATCACACAAAAGACAACTCCATTTTTATATTCCATATCCATAAATTATGTCAATGGGGAAGATGTAATCATTCCAACTAAGTTATTTTTTTATATTTATAATTATAATAGAAATTCATTCATTTAATGAGAAAAAAACAAAATGTCTCTTAATTAAAGGGAATGGAGAGGAGAGTTTATTCAATTAAATAGAAGAAAACACCAGCTTTCTCCCAATTAAAGGGATTAGATATTGGTTGAAATTGGTCAAAACTATACATATCTATCCAATGATTTTAGTTGATGTTTAAAGAAGTGGTAAATTGGCCACTACTTTAGGGAAATAATAAGTATGTTGTTGAACAAAGATTTGCACTCATCCACATCTGCATCCACTTTAGTTAAGCCAACAATTTAGTAGTATTTTTAGGTTTTTATTTAGGTAGGTTTTTCAATAATTTTTTTCTAAAATCAAATTAAAATGAGAAAATTGTAATTAGTTAAGTGAACAATTTAGTAGTAAGTTTTTGGTTTTTACTTAAGTAGTTCTTTCAATAATTTTTCTCTGAAATCAAACTAAAATTGAGAAAAACGTAATCTTAAATTATTGAATCTTTATAGTAAAAAAAATCACCTTGTTATATAAAATCCTTGTTCAAAATTCTAAAGTCTTATATAAATTTCTAGATATATTTTTATTAAAATATTAAAAATTTTAAGACCATATATAAATTTCTCTATCTATTTTTATTGAAATAGCTTTATTGCATAGCTAATATCTTTTTATTTTATTGTATAGCTATAATAATTTCAAATAAAAAGTGTTAGGGGAGGGACGCCATTACCTGTGTGCCCTCCCCTCCACCTGGCGGACAAGCACGTTGCAGGCACGTGGCCTCGTACGACACCACGCCAACTCAATCCGCCACCTATTAAGGAACGTGTCAAGGGTTTACACTTTATTTAACGACCATGGAGGGGCTCATTTCTGCCTTTACCGCGCGATGTATGCTCCGACTGTGGGTTTTCTGTTCGGGTCCGGTGGTTGTTCGAAGCCCTCCGCCGATGATGGCGCGGGAGGGCTCCATTACCTGTGCATGATGTCCGCCATTGTTGAGCTCATGTCCGCCAATTGCTGTTCAGCCTGGACCGCCGGTGGTTTAGGGTTTCCTGGGTGGTTGTTTAATTCGCACTATTTTCCCGCCAATTGTTGTTTAGTCTGGACCGTCGGTGGTTTAGGGTTTCCTGGGTGGTTGTTTAATTCGTGCTATTTGCTGTTTGGGGAGGAGCCAGTACCAATTTACAGGTAACTGCAAATTTCGGTGGTATTTGTGTGGTTTTTTGGGTTTTTTTCTTCTGCATTTGCTCATTTGTTAATTTTTTCCAATTGTTGCAGGTGTGGCAGGTCCGGCGAGCACTGGAGAAGGTCCGCCGAATGTGTGGCGAGCTCTGGACTGATGGCTTCTATCCGGTAGGATTTTTATCCTACCAGCCATTTTCTGAAGTGTTTTTCAACACCTCTCACCGTGTGTTTCTCAACACCTCACCTCGCTTATTGGAAGTTTTGTTGTAGCTTTTCGGTGTTAAGGTCTTGTGCTTTTTTCGGTGTTAAGGTCTTGTGCTTTTTTCTGATATAATGGTAGCCCTCTGGTTTTGTTGAATGTATAATTTATTAGCTGCTTTGTTGAAGGGTTTAGGGTTTTGGATTCTAATGGCAGCTTGGTTTTGGTTGCCATCTCCAAAGCTTGCAGCTAGTGTGAGACTCGGAACATACGGAAATGATGTTGTAGCTTTTCGGTGTTAAGGTCTTGTGCTTTTTTCTAATATAATGGTAGCCCTCTGGTTTTGTTGAAGGTATAATTTATTAGCTGCTTTGTTGAAGGGTTTAGGGTTTTGGATTCTCATGTGTATATTTCTTAATAGGAATTGTAAATGCTCTTCCGAGGCCAAGATATGCTATTTTTACTACACCTCTTCGCGTATCCACCAGGAGATTGTGAGGCTTCAGGTCCCTGCCATATTATAGGCTGCCTTTCAATATTGGAGCATGAACAGAGAATGTTTCAACTGCCTTTCGAGCTTCTGTACCATTCCATATAATTTAGGCATACTTCATGAATTGTAAGACTCCTAAGCCGGTGGTGTTCTAAGTTGTTTGCTTGTAGGAAGTTTGTCAGACTGTCTTAAGGTGGCTAAGTTGTTTCTAGGGTTCTACTGCGTCTAGTCTTGTTCTGAGGGTTTGAAGGGAGTTATACAGATAAGATGGTATGCGGATTCCTTCCTAAGCAGGTATTGTAAGGATTCAAGGTCTAGTGTTTCATTCCAAAGATCTAGCTTCCTCAGTCCTTCTAAGCTAATGTTTATTAGCTGCTTTGTTGAAGGGTTTAGGGTTTTGGATTCTCATGTGTATATTTCTTAATAGGAATTGTAAATGCTCTTCCGAGGCCAAGATATGCTATTTTTACTACACCTCTTTGCTTATCCACCAGGAGATTGTGAGGCTTCAGGTCCCTGCCATATTATAGGTTGCCTTTCAATATTGGAGCATGAACAGAGAATGTTTCAACTGCCTTTCGAGCTTCTGTACCATTCCATATAATTTAGGCATACTTCATGAATTGTAAGACTCCTAAGCCGGTGGTGTTCTAAATCCTTCTATGAGATGTAAGGTTGTTTGCTTATAGGAAGTTTGTGAGACTGTCTTAAGGTGGCTAAGCTGTTTCTAGGGTTCTACTGCGTCTAGTCTTGTTCTGAGGGTTTGAAGGGAGTTATACAGATAAGAAGGTATGCGGATTCCTTCCTAAGCAGGTATTGTAAGGATTCAAGGTCTAGTGTTTCATTCCAAAGATCTAGCTTCCTCAGTCCTTCTAAGCTAATGTCTCAGACCATCTTCAGATTGTCTCTGTCCTTCTTCGGAATGTTGGTTTGCTTCTTGAAGGATACTAGAGCCTATGGTGTAAGCAGCTTACGTATTATTCATATATTATGATAGCTTGTTTCTCTGTATTGGTTACTAGTAATCACAATGCATAACCTTATGGACAGTGTTCACATAATCTACATGCCTTAATTACAATAAGCTCTTGTTCCTGTATTAGTATAGCTTGATTACAGTGATATCATAACTCTTACATATTACTGATATAAGCTCAATGTAAGGATATGGAATATGAAGCGTATAGTCTAATCACTTACACGGGATCAATTGATGTACCATATATAATTGACTAAGCTTAAACTCCATATTAGTAGAAGCTGTAATACATTTATACCTATAACTATTTCACACATATGGCTCTGATTCCCATTGAATTGATTACAATGAGTACTCTTATTCAAGCATTGTGTTAGCTTCTCACTTCCATGGGACTAATCTGATGAATACCGATATAGTGCTTGCAGTAGTTTGGGTTAGGTTCCTAAAGACTATCTCCCATGTTTGCCTATGCCATTCAATTTTGTCTATCACATGCATTTTGTTCGTTTCCTTGGAAAAATACTTAGCTCAATTATTTTAGAACTATATATGACTACATATTTGATTATATTAAAATCAGATTTGTTGGATTTATTTACTTATTTATGGTTGAGAATTTATTTGCAGCTCTGTGTCTTATTATCTCAGTGTTTCAGGTTTTCTTCAACAAATTTAAATAATAATTACTTCAAAAATGAAGAAAATGACTTCAAAGAGTCCAGTAGTTCCAATTGTAACTCTTTATGATCTTTGTGGAGTACATATGTTGTGTAGGCTTTAAGTTTAGTTCAGTTTTGGTTTTGAGCTATTGTTGTGTATTAACTTCTTTCTGTATTCAATAGAAGATGGATGTGTTTGAGAGTTGGGATATTTTACAGAAGTATGTGCTTGTAGGTAAGCTTACTTAGATCTAGGTTATTCTTTCAAAGTTGAAAAACTGCTTACAGTGGCCTGCTTTCTATGATACTTGTTGACTGCAATGAATAATTAGATCTAAAGCATATTGCTACGGTGACTGCATAAATACCATAAGACAATAATAATAAGCCCAAGACCACTGCACATTGACCATAAGAGACTAATAAAGTCATATGTTTTTCTGTTGGTGACTTTCCAAGTGTTTATCTAAGGTCTGGTATATGTTTTCTGATATCTGAAATATGCTTTTCGAGATCTGGTGTACTTGTTTTAGTAAGAAGAAATCAATTTGCTAAGGTTTAATATCCATAAGAAATCACTTATCAGTGTTGGGAGCATCATTTTGAAGCTAATGGTGAAGTATTAAGTGATTTATTTTGTGAAATATAGTTCATCTTTGCAGTGGAAAAAGATGCCCCAAGACATAATATGAATTGACATAACAATTTCAAAAGGGAAATAAGTATCTAAGTTATCATTGTAGTGTCTTTTGTGGACTGATATCATTTGTGCTTAACTCGCAAATAAAACTACTTTACAACCAACCAAGCTGATGTTGGCTTTTCAATGTAGTGAATGCATAGCACCATAATGTTGGTGGTGTTTCAAAGCAATAAAACAACCTAGGTTGTAAGCCAGAATGTTTTTGTGACAAGAAAAAGACACAATCCATCCAAAATCCACATTATAATGTGGTTACAAACAAAAACATATGACACCCCTATTCTTTATGGCCCTGAGAATCTTGAGTGCCAAAACTCCCCGAGTTACCTTCTTGAGCCAAGTAGGTTGGCCTACCTGTCAAGGGTTGATGAGGAAATGGTTGATTGCTGCCATATGATTGACTCCAATTTGCAGCTTCCAACCATGGAGGTATTGAGTACCCATACCTCACATTTGCACTACTGGTCCCTGCATTAAGTGGAGGTGTGTAATGAGCATACATAGAATTGGCACCAACTCTGGTAGGAATAAGGCAAGTGGGTAAACCCTCAGTAGTATAGTGAGGCACTTGAATGTTTATGAGATCTTGGAATAATGGTGTATTATCTGCAATGGAGTCCAATGAGTTTGAAATAATTCTGGTTTCATTAGCTATTCTTGTATCATTGTCAACCATATTGATCATCCCTTGTTCCTTTTCAAGCATTTGTTGTGCCTTTCGTTTTTCCTTTTCCTGTCTTGCCATTTGCTTTTGTTGGTCCTTAATTTGCCTTGCTTTATCTCTTTCAAACTTTTCATCTGCTCGATGTTGTGCTGCAACAATCCTTGCTGCCTTCTTCTCCTTGACTAGATCCTTCTTTTTCTGTTTTAATTCTTGCATTTCAAATTTCTTTTTTTCAGACTCAACTAACAGGTTTATATAGTCCTCTGAGGTGAGTAACTGTGAGCTTCGGCCCAGACGAAGACTACCTGGTGCACCTTGCTTTTTTTTCATTGATACTCTCTGTACTGGTAGCTTTAGGAATTGTCCAAGTGTCTTCTCCACCCCTCCCACCTGCATGTCATTGCTTGGTACTTCCCTTCCAGTTTCTGTTGGAACTGATTGAACTATATCATTATCTTCATTTGATGCCTCATTATGTCCTTCATCTTCTTCCATTGATATATTGTCCACAAAAAAATGAACAATTTCATTGTTCAATTCTGCTGGTTGTGAGGGCATGTTCATGCTTTCTTCATTGGTTGCCGAGACACTATGTGCATTCATATTGATCATTGCTTCTGCTAGCCATGAAGGTGGGGTTACTTGGCTTGGCAATGTCAATTGGTCATTGTCAACTGCATGTTCAGCAATAACATTAACAATATCAACAACAGGAATTTCATGTTCTTGAGTTGGTGGAACAATCTCCATGTTACTGCGAATTTGTTCATTGTTATATTGTGTTTCACATACAGTTTCATCATCTTCAGCATATAAGTGTCCTTGAGACAAGGAAATCATATTACCAGCTGCAACAACATCATCTTGGTCATCTACTTCTTGCACTTCAACACCTGTTTGGGCATTCCCTTCTTCCTGACCATCCACATGAAACGCTTGGCTACAACCAGTATCATGCATGAGAGCATCATAGTTCAGTGGCCAGATTCCTGTCCTCCTAAAGCCAGCCTTGATATTTGATGGTGTCAAAGCCCTTTTAAAAGCTTTACTTGCAAGCTCTGCTAGCTCAAACCTTTTCACCTCAACCCCTGGATTCTTTGCCATCCATGCAGCACGCTCCGACCTGAAATAGTTCTTGAAAGGGCCAAACACACTAACATCAAGGGGTTGCAGTCTATGAGTGGTATGAGCTGGCAATGTCAATAGGTCGATGCCTAAATTGTTTGCTTCCTCAATTGTTTGTACAGCCATGTGGCTCCCATGGCCATCTAATATCAAAAGGTGTCTGTTATTAGGCGAGACGCCACCTGGTACCGATGCAGCAAAGTGAAAAAGCCAACTTAGAAACAGTTCTTTAGTCATCCATGCATGGGGATGTGCAGCCATGCATGCACCTGGTTCGCAGTTCTGTATATAGTTTGTCAGTTGATTTTTATCTTTGAATAGATAAAATCCTGGGATTGAAGTACCAATTGCATTAACACAACATAAAATAGTTATCCACTCCCTGCTCTTGGGCAAAATCTTTGGCACATTTCGGCTCCCTCTCTTGGCAATTACCCGCATGCCACAATTCCTCCCTGCCTGTAAACCTGTTTCATCACAGTTCCATATATGGTCTGCTCCATAAGAATGTTTATCATAAGCACTAGAAAGTGTGTCATAGAATTTTTGCACAACTGCAGGGCGCAAATTTAATGCTCTGTCTCTGTCAAGGCCCTCAGCAGTACGCAATACAAGTTCTGGATGCCTTTTTTTAAACCCAAACCACCATGATTTACCAGGAAACCCATCTTTGAATGGGTTTGGCCTCCCTTGACAGATTTGAGCAACTGTTGATTTGAGTTGTATCAACTCTAGCCCATGTCCCAGTTGGGCCATCTCTTTACACCACTCAACCACCTCGGCCTCCTCATCCTCAGTCATAACTGTAAGAGGCCCTCTACGTTTTGTATGAGTCAGTCCATTTATCCAATAATGTATTGATGAGGGAGGAATACCATGTTTTTTTGCAAATGCCCGAACTGAGTATCCATTAAACTCTATGTCGTCAATTGCAACTAACATTTGTTCTTTTGTCCATCCTCTTATAGCACTGATTTTTTTAGTTGAGCTTGCCCCTTGGACTGTTGTTGATGGTGGTTCTGTGGCTGATGGTGTGTTAACATCAGCAGCTGTCACATGGTCATCTTCAACAATGTTCCCTGGTGCATTGCTGGCATCGACATCAGCTGGCCTGTCATCATCGGACGATGTGCATCGCAGCTGCGCACCCCTTGTCACTCTCCTGCCACTTCTCCTTGTACGAGCAGAGTAACTTCCTTTTGCCATAGATGCAACAACCTATAAAATTATTGCATGCATTTAGACATTAGAATATATGTTAAATTATGCTTTATTACTTCTGCAAAAATTATCCCTATGAAGCTGATGATCGAATAATTCCTGTAAGCTAACCTTCAATTCCTGTAAGGTAAGCAAAAAATAAGGTCAACAAATTATTACAGTTTTAAAATAAAATTAAACATAAATAGATAGCATTCTTAAATTTTCAAGGCTAACAAAAGACTTACACACATGAATACCATTTTGAAAGAATTCATACCATTTGTAACTTACAACACTAGGTAGATCTTGAGATTAAGATTTTTTCTCATCTGTGATGTCAGAACAAGTTTTTACCATGGTGGTGAACTTGTGCTTTTATTTACATTATTGGGACTTTCTTTCTCTGCTTAGCATATTTGACTACAAAAATTTAGGTAGATAAGATGTTTTCTCATCTGTGGTGTCAAAACAAGATTTTTACGATGGAGGTAAACTTGTGCTTTTATTTACATTATTGGGACATGTCTTCCTCTGCTTCGCATATCTGGTTACAAAAACTTAGAAATGCTTCCCACTTGACTGATATGGAATTTGTGAGTTTGATTTTAGTTTTTCATGTAATGTCTAAATGAGTCTTTTTCTCTATCTTTACATAATTTCAAAAGAGTTGAAATTATTGCTTCAGTGCTTAGTATTTTATTGGTGTTTACCATGCTTACTGGAAATTTGGATTCAGTGCCCTGTTTTGATTGTTTCCTTTACAGTTACTCTGTCTCTTCTTTCAATTAATTTGTCCTTAGGCTTTTTGAAACAAATGGCTTGCATCTCCTCATATTACTTCACCGATAGTTCACTAAAATCCTATTTAGTTTGTTCCATGTGCTTGTTGCATGAGCAAAAATAAGCGCGACCTTTGTAAAATGTGACTGAACTTAAAATTCGGCTGAGAGGTCTCACTTTTCATTATATTTTGATATATTTGTGAAATTTTCTCTCATAATCATGTAAGTTCACGGGTTTCTTCAGTATCTGTTTTTCCTGGTATACCACTTAAGCGCGACCATTGTAAAATGTAACTGAACTTAAAATTCGGCTGAGAGGTCTCACTTTTCATTATATTTTGATATATTTGTGAAATTTTCTCTCATAATTATGTAAGTTCACGGGGTTTCTTCAGTATCTGTTTTTTTCTGGTATACCACTTTTGTTGCAGTTCCAAAATCTTTGCAATTCTAATATATATTCATAACATGACCAAGTGTGAAATAATAATTCTTACGCCAGGAGAACTTAAACTAGTATTTCTGAAATTGGCACCTTTAAAGTTTTGAGTTTTGCAGCTATGGCTTAATAGCGAGCTGGATTACTAATGTAGCCCAAGTATTTTTAAACTTAAAAACACCTGTTTTATTAAGCAGACTTAAAATCTAATAGCATCTTGTCCTCTTATTTGATTTGCTGTCTTTCTGAGCAATATGTTTGATAGCTTACTGCACTAATTTGTTTGTAATCCTAGAAAAAATGATCTATTTTAGAAGTCTGAAAGTTGAGCTTACTGTACAGTGTATTGTTTCATATTGCTTTTGTTAAGTTGGTCCAATCAACATGGACACAGCGGGGCTTTCGTTGCGCTTACTGTACAGTGTATTGTTTCATATTGCTTTTGTTAAGTTGGTCCAATCAACATGGACACAGCGGGGCTTTCGTTGCGGAGACCCTACCGTGTATAAAGGGTTATCGGGAACGACAACAGGACGAGAAACGATGTTTAGAAGTTTCCCATTGAAGAAACTAGGAGAAACGATGTTTAGATGTTTAGAAGTTTCCCATTGTATTCAATAGGTTAACTGTATAAGCTAGAACACATACATAAACTCTGTATAAAAAAGGTTAATTGTAACTGTATAGGTTAACTGTCACCACCCTATGGACAGAACTGTAATGTAAGAAATCTGATAAATGAATGGACAGAACTGTAATGTAAGAAATCTGATAAATGAAAACAATGAAAACAGAACTGTAACAGAACTGTAATGTAAGAAAAATCTGATAAATGAAAACAGAACTGTAAGAAGATATAACTAACTTGAATATATTGGCCACTGTTTTGTGATGTTGTCTTCAAGTTTGCTGAATAGTTTGAAAGCATAAGATGCAACTTCAACAGTGGGTGGATTTGTTTTATAGTTTTGGGGACTTGATTTTAATTGGTGGACATGGATGCACATGGATTGCAATGGCTTCATTTTGAATGTGTGGTATGGATTTAATTTGCTGTGATCTAATGGTTGGGAATTGTTTATTTGTTGATCCATGTGCTTTGATTTGTTTTAATGAGAAATAGAATGAGTTGGGTGTCATTTATTGCAGTTATTGGGTCTGGGTGTCATTTATTGAACAAAGTGGATTTAATTGTTATTGGGTTGGGTGTCATTTATTGAACAAATTGGATTTAATTGTTATTGGGTTGGGTGTCATTTATTGAACATAGGGTGCTTAGTTGTTGAACAACACAGCAGTTATGGCTGACATACATTCCTTTTGTTATGTGCAGGTAGGCATATTTATTTGGGATGCAAAGTTGGAGTTCTCATGAGTGGGGGTTGAAGTGACTGCTGTTTTGTACTTCTGGAATAGACCAGTTTGGAAGCCTTTATGGCTCTAGCTGTTTTCTACTTGGGTCAATATGTTTTGCAATATTAAGTAGTAAAATACTATTTATGGACAGTTGTGGGCCCAGTCAATGTATGGGTGATTTTTGGACATAATTTAAAACTTATTTATACATAATGTTATTTATTTCTGTTTAAAATTTGGTTTCACAAGTCTTAATCACTGGTGGTTTGGTGGGACCAGTATTATATCAACTACTGGTCCCTGCACAAGAATAGGAATCCCTCCCCTACTGAATTTGTAAATCAATTTGCCAAAAAATAATTCCTTTCATTACGGAATAGTCCTCCCCATTAAGTAGTAGTACTGTACACCCACTGGAGGGTAGTTTCACCTAAAAGAAGGTGGAAAATACATTTAATGTGGAGCAGAGCAGGTTTTTCGGAAAACACGTTTTAACAGTCTTCTTGATAGGTCTCAGAGCTGTTCCCTGCCTTCAACCTTACACTGTTAACACGCTTTTCCATGGTTCTCAGACTTGTGCTCTGCGTTGAACCTGAAGCTTCTAAGAGGTATTTTGATACGTGACAGAGACCTGTTATCTGCCCTGCACCTTACACATTTGTAACATTCCAAAAAATAGTTGACGACGAGGGTTTTCCAAAATCGCAAAAGACTCATAACATTCTGTAAAGCAACACGATACTCTGTCGTGGGCAGGAAGGACTAATACACATCTTTGCAGTCTCAATTTTTTATATTTAATGGAAAAATTAATAAGTTATCATTTCTTTTTTACATAAACAAAGAGTAGTTAGTACTTGCGTTGGTTTAAATATAGTTTAACGAAACAAAAAAATAACAAAGATAAAAATTTCATCATAAAAATAAAATAATTAATAAAATATTATATTGTTAAATGTTAATTACAAAAAATTAATAAATATGATTAACTAATATTGTTTATATTAAAATACATATAAATATCTATATGTGTTGATGTTTTTTAGTTATATATATATATATATATATATATATATATAATTAAATTTATTAAAATATATTTTTAATGTACTAATAAGTCACTTTAAAAAATTATAATTCATCAAAATAGAAATCATAATAATAATAATAAAATAATAAAATAAAATAAAAAGGAAATAAAACAAAAATAAAAAATAGTAACTATGGGAGTTATTAAACAATTCATAATAACACCTCAACTAATCACCTTACAAATTTTAATTCAATTTTTATTTTTATTATAAAATTTTAATTCAATTTTTCTTTTTTTTATAAAATTTCCTAACTCACCTACCTCTCACTTAATTCTGATGATAAAGCTCTGATATTTACGCCGTAAGGCGTTCCTATGTGAAAACAACTCCCTGGCTGCCCTTGTGTCCTCTGTTTGCACCGTTCGATTTCATGTTAGACGATTAGATTGTGGTAGGCCGTTGATTTGAATTGCAAACCGCTTTAACCAAGCAGCAACCCATCGGACCTTGGTTAGTGGGGCATGAATCCAACCGCCTTCATGCACAAAATTTCGTTATAGCTGGCCACAGTATTCGACAACTATTCCATTCGTTATAGCTGGCCGCAGTATTTGACCACTATTCCATTCCATTCTGGTGCATCGCTGGCCACAGTATTCGACAATTGTTCCATTCTGCTGCGCCGTTGTTAGCTTAAATCAAATTCTGGTGTGCCCCCGTTAATTTAAATCAAATTCTAGTGAGACGAATCCCATAAAACGGGCGATGAGACGGACGTTGCTCACATTCCAATCCAGATGTTCACAGAGTGTGGCAGAGTGTGGAAAATGTATCAGAATGGCTCTTTTCTATGCCGAATATCAGAATCATGCACTACCTTCAGCGTTCTTCACCAGCATGGGCCAGACTCTTCTCTCACAGACATGAACAGTACTGAATTTACTTGCTCTTCCTCCTAAAACTTAACTTTGATTGTTGTTATGGTTTTTCTTGTTTGTAGTGTTGTGGTTTATATTTAAAATGTACTGTGGAAAAATGATTTGGTGTGAAAATGTGTTGCTTCTATTGAATTATACCGCTGATGAAGTGAGCATCAGGATAATGACTGCGCTAAGGGAAGCTAAAGCATTATAGTAGCAGAGAAAATGACAACCTAATGCGAGGCTAATAGTTGTGCAGGATGTTGAGCTGTACATCTACTTGGAATTCCCTCGACCTATAATGAAAACTATCAATGTTTTTGGAAATTTCCTCAAACCCAAACGTTAATGCCCAACATATTGAGAAACTCTTGATCCTGCATATTTCCGCCTGCATTTCGTTATCAATCCCATGGTTAATAAGTATCTTTGTTTTGAGCAAGTTCTAGATCCCTTTAATCCATTGTGAATTAATGATATTTGGTCCTTTCTGTCTCGATCCTCATTTAGGTGTTTGGCTTTGATTTTGGTAGACTATGCCGGTTTAAGGCGCATGTGAAACATGTTGTTGCCATATTTGAAGCGTTGATTTAACCTTGTAACATTATTTTTCCACTTTCAATACTGTAGAAGTTACACTTTTATTTCTTGTGCTATGGCAACGGATTATGTTGTGAAATTGGCTTATTGGATTATTGTCGTTATACGATGTGAATAATTTTTTATTGCCTTTGTTTTGAATTGTTCCATTCATAATAATAAGCTACATTCTCCAAAACTACTTTTGTTTTGAAGTGTTCCCTTCATAATAATAAGCTACATTCTTGAAAACTGTTTGGGATGTATTATCCTCTTTCAAGGTTTTTTTTATCTTGCGTGTTTATTGTAGAAATTTTGCGTTAACATATTTTTCTTGTCTGGTTTGTCATAAGTGCTCATGGATTTAATTCGTTATGTTTGTTTTTAGATGGGAAATACGGGTTTTTTGTAGTAATTTTCCCATAATGTGCTAAATTTATTGCCTGCCTACTGATGAGTGGGCCAAAACATCACTTAGAAGAAACGATGCAGGGTGGTGGAGAATGCAAGAGTGTGATTCTACAGGCTTGATTGGTCTGGAGAGCTGTATTTATGATATCAGATGGTGAATGTTAATATTAACCTTTAATGAAATATACACACTATGCCATAGGCTTCATTTTCGACAACTTTCATATTCTCTCTCCTTACCAGCATTGTAAACTATTTTAGCCAAAAATCATGGGCACACAAATATCCTATTTGATTTCAAAATATACACCTATTGTTAGACTATGCCATAGACTTACGGAATATCCTATCGGCACATGAATTTTATTAAATTTAATTAAAAAATACAATGGTGAAAGCATGTCGTTCATGCGTTTTAGGCATATATCCTGTCCGTCCAACAATTTTATTAAATTTAATAAAAAATACAATGGTGAAAGCATGTCGTTTGTGTTTTAGGCATTCCTTCTTAAATTTGCTGCGCATTTTCTAAACTCCATCAATACATATATTTTAATGTCAAGAAAGTATTTACAAACGCATTCATTGAATTTTTCATTTGTGAAATTTATTAACATAAAACTTTATTAGATATTTATATATTCATTTATGTATATAGTTGGGTTGTTGCATCTGTTTATATGATTATTATTTTAGCGAAACAAATTATTGACATTCTTATACCAAAATCAGAAAGAGAATTTCACTTTCAAATGTAAATCGGGTTCAAAGATTATATCGGGTTTAAAAATGAAGGTGAAGCAGAGAAATTAGAGACCTGAAGGTTAACAATAAATCATTTAGATTGACATTTTTTCCTTATGGAAAATATATTTTGAAACTTATTTGTTGAAGGTGATGATATACCAAAATCAGAAAGAGAATTTCGCTTTCAAATGTAAATTGGGTTCAAGGATTATTTTTTCTATGTTTCTAGTTGTCAATTTCATGTCAAAACAGAGCCGGTCACCAAGGAGTGTGGCTCATTATGCTCTCTACACTCAATGTTTGTGTCTTTAGTCATTAACTCTAGCTTAAACATTTTAGTGTATTTAGTCATTAACTCTAGCTGAAACATTTTAGTGGAATCCAGGGCCAAGGATTTGGTTTCCATCTTTCTGTTTTTAGTGCTGAGTGATGTGTTTCAGTTTTATTCAAATACATGAGCCCGCTTCATGTTTACATAAGTTGTTAAGTTTATAATGATGCACATTTTTTAATATTTAATCATGAGTTCAACTTGCCAGTAGAAAATGGAACAAAAAGAACAATCACATGAGATAATATCCACTATAAACTTCTTCATAAAAACTTTGTAGAATAATTACCAATTCATGGTAACTAAATATTTCATGTAGAGTTATGCATTACTTCAGTCCTTTACAAAGCAGAAATTCTAGTAACTAGTTACTGTTGATATCTCAATGCTCATGATTGCTTTTTCAAGGCCGTGATGCATATCAGTGTCAAGAAGGATACTGATTAGTAGCTGTGGAAAAATTATTATATGATTTGTCAAGGATAATGATTTGTTATTGGCTCCTATTGTTGCAATTGGGGATGATAAAAGCATTGCAAGTTTAGATATCTTAAGTAGTTGAAAAAATATTTGCTAATCTCTCCAGGAAAATAATCTCTTTTTATTCTTGTTCTTGGAAGGCAACATTTTTCGGAGTCCCACTGCAGAGGCTATATTTCGTGATGCTGTGCAGAAAAGGGGATTGACATCAGCATTCAAAATTGACTCTGCTGGAACTATTGACTACCATGAGGTAGCTTCTAGCTTATCATGGGTCAAGGCTAATTGAATTGGTATTTTTGTCTATTATACTGCAATAAATAGGTATCACGTATTAATATGTTGAAATTATTTGAAGGGCGATCCTGCAGATCCCAAGACGAAGAATGCAGCCAAGAAACGTGGAATAGAGATAACTTCTATATCAAGGTCTATATCACCTACAAACTTTTAAGGGTTTGATCTAATACTTGCAATGGACAAGCAGAACAAAGGTAAATAAAAAGCATAAATGGCATATAAAACTCCCAAAATTTTCAGTTTCATTTGCTAAGTTGTTCCAAACAGAATCTAATAAGCCAATACTATTGTTAAATTCAGCAAAATGTACATTAAAGTATGTCTATGTTATTGTTAACATATGCTTCTAATCAGTTTCTAAGTTGTGTGCAAAAATAAATTAATAACATGGGATGGATATATTTTGTAGCTGACATATTGACAATTCTCCTTCAGCGCCCCAATGCACAAGGCCTTTATTGCTTTTGCCAGGTAATTGGTTACATTTGGTATTCTTTATCGTTTCCCTGTGATACTGATACCACGGAGGAAGCCATTTTTATAGTCAGATGGAGAAAGTTGGGGGGAACAAAGTAGCTGTGAGATATCAAATGGACAATTACTGTGCCAATGGCTTGCAACCTTGGAGCTCTGAAAAGCTTCCTACAGCAGTGGTACGAGAACTCAACTTTGCTCAATTATGGTGAAGTTTTAGTGTGATAGCATCTGAGATTTGTTTTGAGGTTGGTTCTCTCTTTAACTGATTTTTTGATTTTGTGTGTTGTTGGCATTACAGATGTGCCTGATACTTCACTAGTATTGAGAAAGCACATCCTTCGCACACCCTTCCAATGAAGCGATTTTCTTGCATGTTATTCAATGAATTAGAAATCTTCAATCCTCAGGATCAGTTTCCATTTTCATATGTAAGACACATGATGATGCCCAAAGTGAGGATTCAAATGTTCGAATCAGCCATTTTTAATATAATAACAAATGAATATTGACACTCTTACAAATTCAATCGAAGCATTTTCAAAGAGCCTCCTTTGGACCTACAAATTTCTTTGGGTTATGAATCCAGAGCATGCAAATCGTATTTGGATAGAATGTGGGCTGCATATTCTGTTTGATTGTAGATTATAGCCTGCAAAAGCTATCAATTTTTTAAAATGTGAATGGTCATGAAATAGCAGAATATGGGAGGATCCACAACTGCAAATTGAACCAATGCATGATGTTGATGGATGCCATTGGTGTTAATTTTGTGCTAGATTGGATTAGATGATTGATTTACTTCTCAATAATTTAAGTCACTTTTACTGCCTCTGCCAACAAGAGATGATAGAGACTGTGCACCTATATCTAATATGTGTATTGCATTTAATGGAGTTGATAGGACTGAATTGTTTTTCCATGTAAATTCCATTGGTGATTCTGGTTATACCGGAAATGAAGGAAAATAGAATGAAACGTGCTCTTCTGGATAGCTGATATCCAAACTCGGTGTATGCCATGATTTTTTTTTAACTCAAACAGAAACAAAGAATTTTTCCAGCCGGCTCTTCGTTGTCAATGCAATCTTGAGCTGAAATTTGGTACAAGTTGTATAGGCTTGCATGTGCACCATCGTGACATAGTTTTTATTAAAGGAGTTGTAATGTGGGGACAGATGTTGATTTGAGACAGTACAAATATATGAGTCTCTTTTGTGTTAGACTACATGGACAGTGGAACCCTTGCGTAGGTTCTTCAAACCCACAAGAAAATCCCAGAACACTATTTGGCTGAGGTTGCCAGGCAGGTGCTCAAGGGCTTGCATTACTTGCACCAGAACAAAATTGTTCACCGTGATATAAAGCCCTCCAATTTACTGATCAATAAGAGAAGTCAAGATTCCTGATTTCGGTGTCAGAACTATGTTGGCTCACACTTTGGCCCAGTGCAATTCCTTTGTGGGCACTTGTGCTTATATGAGTCCTGAAAGGTTCGATCATGATGGGTATTAATATACAATTTCTATTGTCTTCTGCGATGCAGTTCCTCGAATACCCTTCAGATTATGAAGCAGAGAAGTATTTTCTCAGGAAAGCTACAGCCATGGTGAATCGGTCTTGCCACTTATATTCTGAGTTTTCAGGTAATCAAAGATCCTCATATTTAACAATTTGAGAGATCTATCAAGAAACATTACCTTATGGCATGCATGTCTGTTAAAGTAATAAGGCTAAAACTATGTTTCGTTGTTGATGGCAGTCTCGGCTATTGTTCATCAGATTCAGAAATAAGAGTTATTTGGTAAATCTCGGCTACCGTACATGAAAGGAAATGAAAACTCCAATTCAACTTCAGGTCCAGTGACCTTCAGTGGAATATGGATGTGAAGGAAAGAAAAAGGTATTTCAATTATTCTGAAGGGATTGATTTGCCTTGTGGTTTTGCCAATTACCGTACCTGAGGGTTCCTTATGTCTGAAGAAGACAAGAAGGTCATGGAACAGTGCAAGGGGGGTGTGGTAATTTCAACTATATTTGGAGCCTATGAAAGATTAATAAACCCAATAATGTTAAGAAAATCACAATAGAAAACATTTGTTTCTTCATGTTTATGGACAATGCAACTCTCACACTTCTTGCCAGATACCAGATCAAGCCCAATTAGTCTCATAGAATTGGAATTTGGCACATTGTTTTGGTCAGGGAGTTGCCATACAAGGAATCTATAATGAATGGCCGCATACCCAAGTATCTTTCCCACAGGCTTTTCCAAAACTGTGTTTACAATATTTGGAAGGATGCCAAGCTACAACTTGTTCTTGATCTTTTGTAAATTTTGGAAAATCTCCATGTAACTCACAATGTTGATATTGCTATCTCAAAGCATCCTTACAATACTCATACCATGGAGGAAGCCGTTTTTAAATTCATATGGAGAAAGTGGAGCAAATAAGCTGTGAGGTATCAAATGGACAGTTACTGTGCCAATGGCTTGCAACCTTGGAGCTCTGAAAATCTTCCCTCAAGAAGTGGTATGAGAACTCAACTTTGCTCAATTATGGTGAAGTTTTAGTGGGATAGCATCTGAGATTTGTTTTTAGGTTGGTTCTCTCTGTAACTAATTTTTTGATTTTGTGGGTTGTTGTTGGCATTACAGATGTGGCTGATACTGCACTGATATTGAGAAAGCACACCCTTTCAATGAAGTTATTTTCTTGCCTGTTATTCAATGAATTAGATTTCTTCGATCCTCAGGATCAATTGCCATTTGCATATGTAAGAGACATGATGAACCCCAAAGTGAGGATTCACATGTTCGAATCAGCCATTTTTAATGCAATAACAAATGTATATCAACATTCTTACAAAGTCAATCGAAGCATTTTCAAAGAGCCTCCTTTGGATCGGCAAATTTCTGAGCCTCCTTTGGACCAGAAAATTTCTTTGGTTTATGAATCTAGAGCCTGGAAATCGTATTTGGACAGAATGTGGGCTACATATTCTGTTTGATTGTATTAATTCATTTCAAATTTGATTGGCTGCTAATATTATTCTGTTTGATTGTATTAATTCATTTCAAATTTGATTGGCTGCTAATATTACAATTTCCAGAAGCTATCAATTTTTTAAACTGTGAAGGGTCATGAAATAGCGGGAAATAGCAGAATATGGGAGGATCCATACCTGCAAATTTAACCAATCCATGATGTTGATGGATGCCATGCGTGTTAATTTTGTGCTAGATTGGATTAGATGACTGATTTACTTCTCAGTAATTGAAATCATTTTTACTGCTTCTGCCAACATGAGATGATAGAGATTGTGCACCTATATCTAATATGTGTATTGCATTTAATGGCGTTGATAGAGACTGAATTGTTTTTCCATGTGAATTCCAGTGGTGATTCTCGTTATACTGGAAATGAAGGAAAATATAATGAAACGTGCTCTTCTGGACAGCTGGTATCCAAACTGGGTGTATGCCATGAAAACAATTTTAACTCAAACAGAAACAAAGAATTTTTCTAGGTGGCTCTTCGTTGTCAACGCAATCCTGAATTGAAATTTGGTACAAGTTGTATAGGCTTACATGTGCACCATCGTGATAGAGTTTTTATTAAAGGAGGTGTGACGTGGGAACAAATGTCCCCATATGTTGATTGTTACATTTCTGCATCTTTTTTAGATTTTCCTATCCCTATGTCGCCATTGCTCTTCTATTTATGCACATTTCTGCATCTTATTTAGATTTGCATATTCCTATGTCACTATTGCTCCTCAATTTATGCACATTTTTGCACCTTATTTAGATTTTTCTATTCCTATGTCGCCATTGCTCCTTAATTTATGCCTTACGACGTTTCGTTTGCAACATTTGGTGCAAATGCTAGTTTTAGAGCCCTGACCAAATCCGTAAGCGTCTCTGACAGCAATCAAGTTAATATATTTCGTCTCACCTGACACATCATGTTACATATTTCCTCTCACATCACATATATTTACGGATCCTAATCATGTTCCGGAGAGTTACTGTGGTGAACCGTGAAAGTATTCTTTTTTATGCATATTTGTATTTTCAATTCTATCGACCGCTTTATTTTATTGAAAAAGTTAAAAACTTAATTAAATCATGGTACTGTAATAACTTACAATTACAAATAGTTTTATTAGTTTTAAGTAATTTTCAAAAATATCCTCAATATTGTACTTGTGGAGAAAAACAATAATGATATCTCAGAAGTACAATTGGAAAAGAAAACAATCAGATTTCAAAATGTTTCTTTAAAAAGAATAGCCTAGTCTAACTAGGCGGAGGAGTTGCTAGGAAAATTAAATTATGGAAATTCCGGTTATATTTAGAGAAAATTCGGCAAGGATTTTTGTAAAAGAATTTGTGTTTTTGTAAATTTGGAACCAATATTATTATTATTAGCAATTTCTCTTTAAAAGTGTAAAGTTATATAAAAGGAATATAAGATTTGGGAAAATCATCTCAATTCACTATTGAATGCATGCACATAAGGTCTATCAAACATTTTAATGCAAGTACCATGAGGTAAGCCCATTCATCACAAATTTTGCATGAGCACAAACTCGTCAGGCTCTTTGTCTTTTCTCTGCCATAGGGTGAGGCCAACCTTGCATTTCCGTCAAGGACAAAGATCCATCTCCATCGAGATCCTAGAGCCCAACGACTCATCCCTAGGCCACACAATGGATTCTCTTGTGAGATTCTGCTAGTCTGGCCAACACTACTAGATGTCCTTGTCGTCAAGCATGGTGTGAACAAGATTTTCACATTCCTTGTGTTACACAACAAAGTTTCTTTCGACTTTTCACACTATATCCCTTTCAGTTTTATAGGCTTACAAGCTAATGACCAAAGTTTCATGTCCTACATAATAAAAAAACCTTCTACTTTTCATGCTGTATGTGTCAAAAGATGAAATGGGAGTCCAACTGGTTCCAAATTAAACTTTTCCTGCTTTTATGGAATTAGTATGGAAAAATCTTATTGGGCTAGCAAAAAGTCTACTTCTCCACAACCTTGATAGCATTGTAATCCACTACACAAGTTTAAACAATGCCATCAATTTAGAATGCTAAAGTTTGTAGGTAGGGTTTTTTTAATGGGAAAAAACTTTTTCAAACTATGGGGAGACATAACTTCAAAGGGTAGTCTAAACATGCCACACTTTCGCCCAGAAAACAATAGAAAGTTCAAGATAAGTTCAATATAATTTTGAGAAAAATCCGTGGAAATTTTTGAAAACCCAGGTTACAACTATCAAGCTTCAGGGTTTTGAGTGCCACACGGATTTTTGATGGTGTTGAATCCATTTCATCCATCAAAAAAATTGATTTAAACACTCCCATAATCGAATCAAAACAATAATACACATATATTTTGGTCAAATAATTTAGAGGTTCAAGAGAAAGCTAACAAAGTTCATTCATATTTAATGTGGCAACATCTGGATTTTATTAAAAAATTTGTGAAATCTTGATTTTAGAAAAACTTGTTAAATTTGGATATTTTGGTCTAGTTAATATTTGCATATTTTTACCGGTATTTTGGTGGTATATTAATTTTGTCCATATTTATCCATTTTTACTGATATTATTTTAATTTTTTAGTTTTTGAAACCCTTACCAATTTTATCCAATACCATTTTTGTAACATTTTGCATTTTATGATGATGATGATGATGATGATGGTTAACCTCCGCTAAGACCAAACATTGGTCTATCGGACTTAAATAAACAAATTATTTATTTTGATTTAAGATTTTATTCCTATGCTCAAAAAGCTTGGAGAGAAGCCTCCCGAGCTCACTATAATTTTGACATTGTAAAAGGCTAGGAAGGTCAGTATTGTAACAAAGATTGTGAAACTGAGATCTAATGTGGTTGTATGCGGGGCACTCTAAGAGGAAGTGGTTTCCATCCTCGATGTTCCTATTCTTTTTAAATTTATAATACTTTTTTTTATTCATAGGAAAAAAAATCTTTAAAATACACATTAATAATTTACACATGTTTAAAAGAATATCAATAAAAACAAAATAACAATGTGGTTATTAATATAGATAAATATTTAACATTTTTCAAAGAAATTTATAATTCAATTATATATATATATATATATATATATATATATATATATATATATATATATATATATATATATATATATATATATATATATATATATATATTATTTTAAAACATAGTATTTATTTATTAATATTTTCATTTTTCTTAATTATATGGTTTTTGGTAAAATTATAAATTTAAATATATAATTTAATTCAATACTTTGAAAAGCACCCTATTACTCAATTTTTTGAATTACATAACTAAAACTGATTTGAAGAAGTTACGCAGAATGAAAAGGAATACAGAAAAAAAAATATATCGTTTACTATAACACATAACACATGCTACCTTTTGGGGTTAGACATCTATAAAGATCAAGACCGCAACCAAAAAATGCAGTAAGCTATGTGGATTCTTTCTTCCTTTTACTGTGAAACCCTGAGACCACCATTATGTTCAAAATCAACTTATACACTCTTGAGTTGATAAACATTTTTCTAGGTAATTGTTCTATCGATCATAAAACATTAAGAATGTTGGCCTCACTACGTGTAAACTAATAAAACACATGTCATTTCTATCATCCTACAAGTTTTTGTTGAAAATTGTAAATATCCCTGCACGAAGAGTAGTCTAAATTTAGAGTGTGACTTAACTGAGTTAGGTGTGAGTGAGTTTGAGTTCAGTCCTATTTTGCGTAAAGTCGAATTTAGAGTTTGTGTGCATGTTGAATTTATTTTGAGTGAGTTGTTAGTCGAAAAAGTATAAATATCCTTCACCAGGTTCATTGTAGTAAATTAAATTTTGTGTGATCAATAGAGAAGAGCAACAACTCGTGTGTTTTGTGTGGGTAAGTTTTGTGTTTCTCCTCTCTGCCTTTCCTTCAAATTAGTATCAGAGCTGAGGAAGGAATACGAGATCCGTGGAGCCCGCAGAGCCAACAAGAAGAGAGCCAAGTGAAGAAGGCCGATGATTTAAAAAAAGAAATGCTTTATAGAAGTGTCACATGATTAAAGTGTTAAAAGTGCGACGGTTTGGTGTGACAACCACATGTTGGTAGTGAAAAATGACCAACAAATTGGGTAAAACAAAGTGGGTTTTGCGTCCTTGTCACGGGTTCACGTTGTTGGGAGGTGCGACAACCACACTACATTAAAAAAACCATGGATAAAAGGTTAAAGTGCCTTCGCTTCAAAGTTTGTTAAAAGGTCATGGGTTTCCTTTTGACTTATATGAAATTTTGTTCATACATGCATGCATTTTAAAAGGGAGTAGTCTAACCTGGTTGCAAATTTACCTGGAAATTACCACTCGTCGGAAAAGAATCCATCTCCGATGACGAAGAAAAACGAGGACATTTTTGACACCTCGAAGTTTGGATCACATTGGCCAAAAATTCTCCAGAAAATTGGTGACCCATCTTGTCTATGGTCCGTTTGGCTCCGTCATTCCATTTCTTTCGCCACATACGTCTACACAAGCATTGACCAACCACCTTCTGCTCAATGAAATTCGTTGGAACAAATTTTTTTATCAAATTGAGGTTGGCACCCTTGCCAACAAGATGGTATGAGAGAAATGACCTGGGAATGGATATATCTCTTATTCTTTCCAGTTCTGATTGCAAGAAATTGGCGAGCACCAAGTGCTCCAAAGTGACAGGTGAGAAGTGCACCATAGATCACATCTTCAAAGCTCATGCCAAGTGTGAAATAAACAAAGACAATGCCCTTTAAATCATGGAGAACATTAATGTTGCAGGTGAATACATTTTCAATGCTTGGGAAAAGTTTTATGTCTGAGCATATTTAAATTGAATTGGTGATTGGTTTTGGTGGATGATATGTGTTTTCTGTTTGTCATTTTGGCATGGTGGCTAGACCACTCCGAGATCATCACGTTGTTCCTTCGTACTCTTTCCAATCTTAATATTAATCTTTTCCAATTGCATATTGTGGTAATTAATAGAAAAGAAGGTCGATAATTCCCAACTTTTTCAATAGGAGGTCATTTGAACACTTCTCCTTCGAATTATGGGATCCTTTCCAAGCATTCACAGATTTGAACAACAGGGAAACCTCGAGGCAATTTTTAAAGGAGACTTTTGTCATTTCCAATGCTCAAATCGACCGGAAGGAAATTCCATAGGCACACATTTTCAAGTTTGATTCTAGGGCTGAAGAAAGAGGAGGCGAAAATAAAATTGGAAGATGGGCAATGAATTTTGTAGATAAGCGGTGATTGTAGCAAAGAAGAGCATAAGAACGACAAACAAATCTCATTGAATGATCTCATTGAAAATTCATTCGACATTTTCAGCTTCTGGAGAATGCAAAGGTGGAAAACAGTGACAATGCTGAAGTAGGAAGAACTCCAATCTCCTCAACCCAAATCCATCGAGATCATTGGCTGACCTTTCATTAGGTACAAAGATGTCAAGTTGGGCCTATTGTTGTTGTAGATCCGACTACATAATGTGTAGATATATGCAGTAAGTGGCCCTCATTATACAATAAAGACATTCATCCCCATTCGCTTTGATGTTTGTATGTGTAATGTATTTTTCCATAATAAGAAGAAGCAAGTTCAGGGCTCCACTTTGTTGTTTAAAAGGTTGTCACATTATTTATTGATTATCATTGTTATTATGTGCTTCTTTAATTGGTTTCGGTATGTGACAATGACATGGATAATAAAAATGCCCCCATATTTGATTACACATTATTACAATTTCCACCTTTACATTCGACTTCTCAATTTTAAAAAACATAAACATCTTTATGAGGGTTTGAATTTGTTGCACAAGAAAATAAGTTTATATAAGTTAATGGTTCAATATTGAGACACAGTTTATTAGTATATAAACATTAGAGAAATTTGAGGTCTAAAATGGGTGTTAAAACAAAAATGTACAATCAAAATCAACTTTATAAGAACCAATAGGATTCAATATGATGATGTCAACCATGGGGTGATTCACCATTTTTGGCGTAAAAAATTAAAAAGATTAAAAAATATAAAAATATAAAAACTATTTTTTCAACTTATTTCCCTACAATTTTACTCAAATTTCAAGATGAGGCACTCATTAGATGTATAATTTAATTCTTCATCCAAGGAGTACCCATTTTGCATACTTTTGATGGACCCTGCTACATGAAAAATGAGAAATACATTAAAAACATGATTGCAAATGAAGCAGAAATTACCCTCTCCTCCCCCATGGACAATAAGAAATATGCATATCAATACTTCGAAAAACAATTCATGGATAGGGATGAAGAACATATGGCCGATAAAATGGACTTAATAAATCATTTTCCAGTCATGGTCAAAGAAGATGATACATTACTCATGGATGCACAAATTACAGATGATGAGTTACTTTAAACTCTCAAGGAGATAGCAAAAGATAAAAGCCTCACGCTCGATGGTTGGCCTCCTAAGTTCTTTCTTCACTTCTTTGAGTAGATGGGAATAGATCTAGTCAACATGACTGAGGTAATGAAGTGTTCTAGACACATATTGGGTTCTATTAATTCCACCTTTCTTACATTTATTCTTAAGAAACATAAGTCAATTTCTTTCTCTGGCTATAGGCCAATTCCCTTGTTCAATACTATTTACAAAATGATGTCAAAACTCCTCACTAACCATGTCAAGAATATTATTTCCCCTCATATATCTTTGGAGCAATTTGGTTTCTTGTCCACCAAGAGGATTTAGGATGCAGTGGAAATAGCGCAAGAATGTATACATTCGATCAAGATGAGTAAGTTAAAATCGCGTCTCATGAAAATTGACCTTTCTCAGGCCTTTGACTGTGTGGATTGGGAATTATCACCATTCTCTTGTACAAATTGGGTTCAATCATAGGCATGTTTCAATGGATCAAGGCATGCATATCATCAACCTCAATGGTTGTGCTCATCAATGAAGAACCTACTCAGTTCTTCAAGATGCATAGGGGCCTCAGGAAAGGATGCACTTTTTCACCTTTATTCTTCATACTTGTCATGGATGCTTTCCACGGGAAAATTTGTGCCATGAAAGAAGCTGGTAATATTTCTGGCTACTGGATTTCCAGGACCTGCAATCTGTCCCATCTATTATTTGTAGACGACATTCTTTGTGTTGGTGCTGCAAATATTTTAGAATGAGAATTCTTCCATACGGTTTTTATGAAGTTTGGCAACACATCTGGACTGTTTATCAACAAATCCAAAATAGAACTCATCACAGATGATGGAATTCTAACAGAGATAAATGAAATTTCAAATTTATTTGGCATTTCCATCCGCCCTCTGACTAGAGGCTTTAAATACCCGGGGTGCTTCTTAAAACACTCAAACTACAAAGTTCTTGTCTGGGACTAGATTGTCTACAAATTCAAGAAGATTGTTACTCGATGGGAGGATAAATTGCTATCGCTGGGGGGCAGGGTCATCATGACCAAGGTGATGTTGCAAGGCCTACTCATTTCCTGGATGCATCTCTTTTATATTCCTCAGTCCATTATTCATAAACTAGACTCCATTGTTTCTAATTTCATTTGGAAGGTTGGAATGCTGGAGGGGGCCGAATTTCAGGTCCTCGAAATCTCAAAACCTCGAAACCTGAGATAGCATGGAACTAGGGAAGGTAGGAATATCAGAGCCATGCAAGTTTAGAAATTTGGAACTTAGGGATTTCGTAACCTCAAAACTTCTTATTAATTGAATTCTATAAAAGCATCGAGGGTTGCAGGGAACATGATTTACAAAGGAATTCGTTGCAAAACCAAGGACCAAGGGAGACTTTCTCTCTCCTCAGACAAGACACATGGCAATAGTTGATTGGCCCCCAGGGGCTGAGAGTGGCAGATGACATCAACGTGACATCACTATTGTGCGGGTTTAATCACTTTTAATTGGCTGAACCACAACCATTTAATTGTCAACCAGGGTAGGTCTATTTATTTCAAAGGTGTCTCCACTATCTGTGCTGATACATAACATCCAAGGATAGAAATAAAGAATAGAAATAAATGTCCCTGAACCGATTGCAGAAATTAAACACTCATGCATAAATAAATAAAAAATTCTACAAGAATGAAATCATAGTTCATATTTGACCAAGAATGGGTGCACCACACACAATATCAATGACTAAACCAACTGATCAATTATTACATCTTAATCAATCCTGTGTAACAACATATCATTAAACTGAAAAAAAAAAAAAAAAAAAAAAAAGAGTAATCTGCTCTATTAATTATACGACGACAAAAATAACTTCACACTTATGATAAATAAACAATTGATCTACTGCTAAAACTACTACTGCAATCCCTACTAAAGAGGAGGGCCCTTCCTCCCTATCAGGGTGCAGGGATGAAATAAGAACTAGCTAGGAATTCAACACAGAATTTGTAAAAGCATCACCAACAATGTTCTTGTATTAAAATAGTTGTGAATTATAGAATAAAAATGACAGTGCTATATCGTGTTGCATGTTTCCTTCATGGAATTGAACACTTTTATAAAGTTTACATGCCCAAAATAGGGAACATATCAGTCATGAGAATTTGACGATTCTCATGTTGATTGATATTAAAAGAAAATATAAATTGTTACCACTGGTTTCTAAATACAAGGCCTATTCAAGTTACATCATTTTCTAAATTCTTAATTGCCCACAGGTAAATGATGCTTCTCGACAGCTGTCTCATGGAATGATACCCCCGATCTTTGATAGTTGCAGTGTAACAACATCTCGTGGTGTAACAACAACTTGAGGTGTAACACCAATGATCTGTAACAAGAAATACTCAAAACATATTTGTGAATTAACAACACAATTGTCCTTCCTTTGGCCTTAAATCCATGGGAAACACCTGAAAGAAAAAGATCCAGAGAACTTCTCCCACACTTACCTTGGTTAGCCATAAAAAAGATATCACTTTATTCATATTTAACAAAAATGGAAAAATAATATGTCAAAACAAGAGTTGCTTCTTATAACCAGGAAAAGCAATAATTAGGATGTAAAGCTCGTGGGTTCAAAGGTAAAATGGTCAAAAATGGGGAAAAGAGGTATCTAAAATATGCCCAAAAGTTGCACTTAATATCTCCCCCCAACTGAAGCAATTACATGTCCTCATGCAAAATTCTCAGATACAATGGGAGATAGAGATATAGATGGAGGGATCAGAGATGTGCTTACACTGAAATCAATGCACACTGTTAATCCAATTACTTCAAAATTAATGTACACCATACATCTTGTTGCATCAAGTCATAAATCAACATCTACACTGAAATTAATGCATCTAGTGCAAACAATCAAATAATATTAGAAATTAAAATCTACACTAAAATAAATGCATTTAGTGAAAACAACTAGATATGATTAGAAATCAACATCTACACTAAAACCAATGCATCTAGTGCAAGCAATCAAATAGGATTAGAAATCAGTATCTACACTGAAACCAATGCATGCAGTGTAAGTAATCAAATAGTAGCATAAATCAACATCTACATTGAAATAAATGCATCTAGTGTAAGGTATTAAATATGATTAAATATCAACATCTACATCGAAATCAATGCATCTAGTGCAAGTGATCAAATAGGATTAGAAATCAACAACTACACTAAAATCAATACATCTATTTTAGTGAAAAATCAAAATATTCATGACTTTCTAGATCTAACTTCTATGTTTGTATTTTCCTTTGTCTATATCCATCCCTCTATCCTTCTCTCCCCCCCTCCTTCTCTCCCCTGTTTCTCTCTCCCCACCTCTCTCTCCCTTTCTTTATCTATATCTATACCTCCCTCCATCTCTTCTTATTTGTCTCTCTATCTCAACCCCCTAAACACACCTCTCTCTCTCTCTCTCTCTCTCTCTCTCTCTCTCTCTCTCTATATATATATATATATATATATATATATATATATATATATATATTCCTCCCTCCCTTTATTTGTCTCTCTCTTCTTTGCTTTTTCCACCTCCATCTATATCTATATCTCCCTTCGTCTCTCCTTCTTTATCTATATATATCAGGCCGCATAAAATCTATCTTTCCAAATATATCTATATGTCTATCTCTCCCTCTTCCTCTCCATCTCTCTCTCTCTCTCTCTCTCTCTCTCTCTAACCCCTCCATCTATATCTACTTATCAACCCTTAAACATACACACTATCTCTCCATATCTATCTATATATATATCTCTCTCTCTCCCTCCCTCTTCTTCCCTCACTATCTCCCTCCATTTTCCTCTCCCTCTCTCTCTCTCTATCTCTCTCTCCCCCCTTATCTCTCCATATCTATTTCTCTTCCTCCCTCCCTCACTTTTCCTCTCTCTTAAACCCTCTCTTGCCCCTCCATCTATATCTCTATCTCTCTTTGTCTCTCCTTCTCACCCTCAAAACATACAATCTCTCTCTATATGTATTTATCTCTCTCTCCCTCCCTCTTTCTCTCACCCTCTCTCTTCCCCTTTTCTCTCTCTCTCTACCCCTTGTCTCCCTCCCTCTCTCTCTCTCCCTCTCTCTCTCTCTCTCTCTCTCTCTCTCTCTCTCTCTTCCCCTTGTCTCCCCCCCCCCCTCTCTCCCCTCTTTCTCTCCTCTCTCCCACATCATCTCTTCATCTCTCCCTTATCACTCCCTCTCCCTCTCCACATTTCTCTCTCAATGTATTTCTTCTGCTTCCAACTCCATCTCTCTCTCTCTCCCTCTTTATCTCCTCTATTTCTTCCTTCTTCTCTCACCCTTTCTCTCCAACCTCCATCTGTCTCTCCCCCAGCCAACTCGACCACTATCTCCATATCTCTCTCCTTCTCACTCTACCACTCTCTTCCCCCTCCATATCTATGTCTTCTTGTGTCTCTATTCCCCTTTTTTCCCTATCTCTCTCCTCTCATTTTCTCTCCCTTCCCTTGTCTCATCTCTCCCTCATTCCATCTTCATCTCTCCCTTATCACTCCCTCTCTCTCTCCACCTCTATCTCTGAATGGATTTATTATTCCCTCCCTCTCTTTCCCCCTTCCAACTCCATCTCTCTCTCCCCCTCTCTCTTCCTTCCTCTCTCCCTTTCTCTCCCACCCATCACACACACACTCTCTCTCCACCCACCAACTTTGTCACTATCTCCCTCTCTCTCCCCTTCTCTCTCTCCCCCTCTCGCTCTCCCCTTCTCTCCCCCCTCCATATCTATGTCTCCCTATCTCTCCCTTACCTTTGTTCTCTCCTTTTCTCTCCCTTCCCTTGTCTCCTCTCTCCCTCATTCCATCTTCATCTCTCCCTTATCACCCCCCCCTCTCTACCTCTATCTCTCAATGGCTTTGTTCTTCCCTCCCTCTCTTTCCCACTCCATATACATATCTCTCTCCATTCCTCTCTCCTCCTCTATTCCCCCTTCTCTCTATCTTCCTTCCTTTCTCTCCATGTCTCTCCCACTTGTATGCCTCTCTCCCCCACTATATTCCCTCTCCATCTCACTCTCTCTTTTAAATATGATCCCATTGTATTGTAATTTTTTTTTTGCTAAGGAAAGAGTGGATCCTTTTATTGAATTAAAAAGGTAAATAGTGTACAATAGGTGACCTCGGCGGTAAGGCCCACCAATATGACAGGCCTACCCCAAAATGTGGTCTCAAGACGACAAAGCAAACCCAAGGACTCGGGCCCGTCAAATCAAACAAGCAGTCCAAAACTGACCGTTGGATCTTGTGTTGCAGATCCAGTGGATGAAAAACACATCGGGTGCCCAACAAGCACACCTGTTAACAAAAAAATCGGACCTAAAGAACCCAATGGACCAAAATCTATAATCCTATTGGGTCTGATTTTGACTTAACCTTTGATCACTTTAACCACCCGAAACCCACCGTTTGCGTGCGATCCCGGAGAAGTCAAGCGAACAGCACAAAACATAACCACTGTTGCGGACCCACCAACATGCATGCAAAATCCTGGCCGTAGATTAGCTTCTCCAGATCCAATGGTTCAGGATCATATCTCGCGGACTAAAAGCGCTGATAGTTAGCACGCGATGAAGGCGGTAATTCCTCCCCGTCCTTAGCCACGTGTTGAGTGGTGAGTGGAATTGCTTCTGATTGAGAAAAACCGCTTCTGGCTTGATGAGCATGCGATATACCGGAAACCACTTCAAGGGCTGTAAAGCTGTTTACAGGGATAAAAGCTGGGGTTTTGCGTTCACCGAGGAAATCTGGGCTTTGGCACAAGGGCCAAAGGGAGATGAAGATCCCTCCATCCAGCCGACCCCCTGAGACATCTGGATTGCTGTTACCTGAGGTAATGAGGCCGACATAGACCTGCATCCTAAAAAGGATCTCACTTAAGTCAAAACACTTCATGAAGAAACCAGATCAACTAGACCCCGTCTCTGTGGCTCTGTGTCATCAAGTACTGTCTCTTGAATTTTCTTGATGCTATTGTTGGTCGCTTAGGGCCCTGGATGCGCATCCCTCCTTCAACCTGTCATCCGTTAAGTCCTCCCACCAGCAGCATAAATCGATATTCTTGTTTCGAACCCCCTCATTGGCTAGCCATTCTGCAACTTTGTTGGCTTCCCTACGAACATGCACCAACCTGAGGGTTCTCAACATTCTTAGGTGCGCTTGGATTCTTTGATAGACTTGCAGAAGCCTCTAGTGTTCTGAGATTTTCTTAGGAGTAGCGCCAACATTTATCCTCTTCACTGAGTTAATGACTAATTCTGAATCTGCCTCAATGATGACATTTTGAATGTTGTACTTGAGCAGTATTTCCAGGCATAATTCCATCGCCATGAGCTCAGCCATATTGTTGGTTGCTTTGCCTAGATAGCTGTGGAAGATGACTTGTATGTTTCCTTCCTCATCCCTCAAGACCCCTCCATAACCAGCTTCTCCCGGATTCCCTTTTGAAGCCCCGTTTATGTTGAATTTTAAAAAGCCCTGAGAAGGGGGTTTCCAAGAAGACTTTTCTGCTGAGGTTTTCTTGCTAATCTGCATAGAACCCTGAGGGTGAATAACCCTGAGCTCCAACTTCTCAAAAATTCTGGCCTCTCTTTGTCCAATGGGTTTACCTGTAGCTGCACCTCCCAGGATATGAATAGTTTCTTTGATTTGTTTAAGGACTAGCTTGAGGATGTTGCTCACCGGACTCGCTTTCTCCTTGAAAATCCTGTTGTTGCGCTCCTTCCAAACATTCCAGATTAGGAATCCTGGGGTCAACATCCAGGCAGAGTTTATGATCTCATTATCCGAGAAATTTTTCCTCCAATTCTTCAAAGTAGTGATGATGTCATTAACATATTTGTCTGTCTGCTCAAAGACTTCTCTAACCCAATTCCAAAGTGTTGTGGTGAAAGTGCATCTATTCAGGAGATGATTTGTAGTTTCTTCCCCGTGGCTACATAAGTGACATCTTGAGGGGCCAACAAAGCCTCTTTTTCTGAGATTATCCCATGTCAGAATCTTGCCCTGGTGAACCAGCCACTTGAACAATTTGACTTTCATCCAATGAGGATTTTCCCAGATTTCTTTCCACGTTTTATCTGTGTTTGACAGGTTCAACCCTGCATCTATCCTTTTGGCCTTCTTGAGGTTGAAGAAACCTGCCTTGTTCTTTCCCCATCTCAGTTGATCATTCAAGTTTGAATTTAAGATTTTTCTCTTGTCTAAAAGACCTTTAAGGGCTATAACTTGAGTATGCAACATTCCCATTCCTCTGTAATTTGGAAGTTTCCAAGTTCTCCATTTCCCATTGTTCCTTGATTGGTCCCAGTAGTCACTTACCCACCTCAATCCTTTGTTGATGGTATCAGTGTGAATGTCTGCTAATTCTTCACTTTGGAGATTGTCCTCCTGCTGCCAATTATCCTCCTAGAACCAAGCCAGGTTTCCATTTCTGATCTCCCAGAAACTGTGATTTTGGATTAGGGCCCTGTTCTCCCATGCCCTATTCCAAATTGCAGAACCTTTTACTTGTCCTGTCATTCTGATTAGATTCTTCTCCTGCCATTCGCTAGCATATTTTTGTTTCCAAAGTTTTGCTTAGGGGGCTTGTATTTCTTTTAGCCATCTCCACCAGATTTTGGCACCAAGAACTCTATTAAGAATTGCTGGGTCATGAAGACCCAGGCCACCATGGGACTTAGGTTTGCACACTCTGTCCCATGCCACCAGGGCCCATTTCTTCTTTTCTTCCCCTTCCCCCCATAGAAAGTCTCTCTGAATGTTTCTTATATTAGTAACTACACTGGTTGGTGCTGGGATGGCAAAAATCATATAGATAGGGATACTTTGGAGGACAGACTTAGTGAGAATTAGTCTCCCTGCTAGATTTAGTGCTCTATTTGTCCATTTGCTGATCTTGTCTTTTAGCTTATTAAGTACAGGCTCCCAGATATCTTTGTGAAGCGGTTTGTCAGTGAGAGGAACTCCCAAGTACTTCGTAGCCAGTGACTCCCTTTGAAAGCCCAAAATTCTGGAAATATTTATTTGAATTGAAATATCTGTATTGAAAAAGAAAATCTTAGATTTAGTAAGACTTACCTCTAAGCCTGCTGCCCTGGAAAACTCACTCAGAATCTGTTTGAATGCTTTGGCTTCCTTGACAGTGGGTGTGCCTTGAAGCATGGTATCATCCACAAATTGCTGATGTGTCACCGTGTCCCCACCTTGAGTGAGTCTCAGACCCTGAATTCTCCCTTCCTCCTTAGCAGCTCTAATAGCTCTCCCTAACCCTTCCATCATTAGAATGAAAAGGAAAGGAGAAAGAGGATCTCCTTGCCTGAGACCCCTAGAAGGCTTGAAAGTTCTTGAAGGAAAGCCATTGAGAAGGGTTGAACAGCTGGCAGTGGTAACTAGCGCCATAACCCATTTAATCCAATTGTGATCAAAGCTACAGGCTTTTAATATTGCTCTTATGTACGACCAGCTAAGCTTGTCATAGGCCTTTGCTATGTCCAACTGCATAATCATTCCTGCCTGTTTGTTGGTAATGAGTGAATGAACCATTTCATGAGCTGGAATTATATTATCTAAAATTTGTCTTCCTTCCACATAGCCTGTTTGCTCCTCTGACACTAGGGTTGGGAGGAGAGGTTTGAGGCAGTTGGCAATGACTTTGGATATAATTTTGTATATCACATTGCATAAAGCTATAGGTCTAAATCTGTCTGGAGAGGTGGCCTTTTCCTGTTTGGGGATTAAGGCTATGAAAGATTCGTTGAGTGCCTTTAAGACTGTCTTAAATCTTCGAGAGTCTTCCACCACCTCCAGTATGTCCTGTTTCACTATCCTCCAACAAGATTTGAAAAAATCTACATTAAAGCCATCTGGGCCTGGTGCTTTCCCGTTTTGCATCTCTTTCATGGCTTCCTCTATTTCTTCCTTTGTTACTGGTCTTTTTAGGTTGAAATTATCTTCTCTAATAACCAATTTAGGGATGTACTGAGTAAATATTTTCGTGAACTGGTATCTTTTTTCCGAGTTTTCCTCAGCAATTTTCTGAAAATGCTGGAGTAGAACCTTCTCCATCTCTTCATGAGTGTTTCTCTCTATTCCATGCTGGTCTGTAAGTTTCACAATTCTATTGTTGTTTCTATGAGCTATGGTGGATCTGTGGAAGAATTTGGTGTTTCTCTCCCCTTCTTTAATCCATTGTACTCTGGATTTCTGTCTCTAGAATATTTCCTCTTGAAGACATCTATTGTCCCACTCCTGCTGAAGTGACTCTACCATCTCTTTCCTTTCTTCTGTATAGCCTTCAGTGATAAGAATCTGGTTTATTTCCTTTAGTTTCTTTTCCACATCTTCCTTAGCTTTAAAGATGTTACCAAATTCTTTTTTATTCCACTCTTTGAGTCTGCCTTTAATGTGTTTGAGCTTGCTGTGTAGAAGGAACATTTTTGTACCTTGCAGGTGAAGCTCTTCCTTCCACCATTCTTCAATGTTTTTGAGGAAATTTGAATTTGTGAGCCAAGCATTCTCAAATCTGAAGGGGGTGTTCGTTGGTTTTCCAAAGAGGGAAGCTTCCAATTGGATATGCCAGTGATCTGAACCTCCAAAAGGTAGAATGAGTGCAGTAAAGTTGCCTCCCTTGAGAAGAAGTTCCTTTGAAACAATAAATCTGTCTAGTTTTGAGGCTACTTGGGTAGGTCCCCCTCTTTTATTTTTCCAAGTGAAGATTCCATTTCTTGTTTCCATGTCAACCAATTTCATATTGGTGATGAAGGTCTGGAAGGCAATTGAGTCTCTACCAAGTGTTCTAGTTCCTCCTTTCTTCTCCATGAGTGATTTTGTTATGTTAAAATCACCTCCAAGTATCCAGGGTAGAGCTAGGTATCTCTTCTTCATATCATCCAGTGTTGTGAGAAGTCAAAGTTTGTCCTCCATTGGCTGCGGTCCATAGACATTGGTGATCATGTAACATTGTCTGTCTCCCACTGGTTGGAAAATCAGTGAAAGGTGATGTTTGGATGCCTCCACATCAATCACACCAAATTTTTGTGGATCCCATAGAGTAAGAATGCCACTAGCATATTTATTTTCCTTAACTTCAAGGTATTCATATCTATTTAACCATTTGCTATGTTTTTCACAGATCCTCTCCACAGATCATTTTGTTTCCTGTATGAATAATATGTCAGGTTTTTCCTCTTTGATCCTTTTACCTAGATTCCTCTGTTTTCTTTTGCTCCCTAGTCCTCTAATGTTCCAGGTTGTGATTTTCATTGAGGTGGGGTTTTAAAGGAGTAACTGGAAAGGTATTTCATCCTTCCTGAGTCAATCATGAGTTTTCCACACTCTAGTAGTAGTTCTTTCTATCTTTTTCTTCTCCTTTTCTTGCCTGGATTCTTTGTTAGTTTTCTTGTTATTAATCCTATTGAGGAAGACCCTTTGTTTTCCTGGTTGTCATGTCCTCTTTTGAATCTTGCAGCTGTTTGGTGTGACTTGTTAAGGAATATCTTTTGGACCTTGTCCACATCCTCCTGAGGGATGGAGTTTATTCCCATGTTCCCTTCCTGTTCTAGAAACTTTTCCAGCTCTAAGTTTTCCCTTTCTAGGATCTCCTGTAAATATTGATCCTCTGTGCCACTTTCACTTTGAGACATTTCCTGGTCTTTTTCTATTTCCATGGTACTCAAAGGATCCATTATGTGTTCATTCTATTCCTGCGTGAACTCCATGTTGGTCCCTCTTCCTTTCCCTTTTTTTGTCTTCTTCTCTGTACTTTCTTGATCCCCTCCATCTGTCTCTTTTTCTCCTAAGATCTCAAACCCGTTGTAACTTTTTGTTTTATCATTCCCAATAGGGTTCTTATGTGTTTTCCTTCCCCCTCCTTTTCCTCTTCCTTCTACTTTGGTAAAACCTGTCTGGTCTTTCCCTTTGCTAGTATTTAGGTTTTCCTCCCTTCTTTTAAGAGGAAAGTCTCTGGATAGGTGCCCATGCTCATGACATTTGTGACATCTGAACGAGATATGTTCATAGTCAATTGTTTGAACCCATTCCTCGTCATAGACTTCTAGGATGACCTCATTTGGAAGGGCTCGTGATAGGTCCATCTCCACACATATACGAGCATAGGATGTATATTTTCTCCGTATAGTTGTCTCTGAGATTTTTAAGAAATGACCTAATTTATTGCCTATAGCTTTTAAAGACTCTGGCATCCAATAATCTAAAGGTAAGGAGTATAGTCTAATCCATACCGGTATCGAAGTGAAGGTTTCTCGTTCTGACACGAAGTTCATTGTCCATGGCCGCATATAGAGACCAACAACTGCAAAGAAGTATGGCCCTCCTTCAAAAATCCTGTCTCTGTCTTCCATGTTCATAAACACCATAGTAAAAAAACCTTTGGATCCAAGATGTATATTTAACTCCCCCTTTGTTTTCCAGTTATATTTTATCCAGGTGTACAATGCTTTCTCTGATGGCCAGATCCCCATAAATTTGCATATGATGGCATAGTTTGCCATGTGATCCCTGTGCACTTGCAGAGCTGGATCATTCAGAATAACCCGAGGTTTAGTTATGGTTTTAGGTTTACAGGGCCCCATCTTGGCTCTATTCTCTATTCCCTGACCTCTGTCCTCCTCTTTTTCCTCCTGACAGTCTTCTTCGTGAGCCCCTTGATCTGCATGGGTTTTGCTGCCTTCCGCCTTCTGAGTTTTAGTGTTTTTTGTCTTGTTCTCCAAGGATTGTGTAGGTTTGTTCTTTTTCCCTCCTCTTCCTCTGTTTGCTACCATATTACTGTAGGAGGGAGCGGAGCTCCCTCCTCCCCATGTCTCCATGGGTGCCTGTTGCCCTCCTTCCCTCGCTTAGTGAAACCATAGAACCAGAGTTCCGCCGTCCCCCATTGTATTGTATTTAATAAAGTAGCAAAAATAAAAATTATATAATTGGTTGTAAACTATTAAATTTATATTTTGGATCAATCATGTCAAAGAAAATACAATAATAAAAAACTTAAAACAATCATGCACTATATTTCCTCAATCATTGTTAGTCACTTTGTTTTCTCTCTTTGTTTGGATCCTTGGTTAAAATGCATCTATCTTCGATTTAATCTTTATGGAAATTATTTTGTGTACTCATGAGGATGGAGGGTTTAGATATACCTGAAAAAAAATAAAGTTTTTGTAAAATATTTTGATTTTGAAATAAGTTATGGTTTTTTGGCATGTGGTATTGATAAGCCATGGTATTGGCCCATGGTATTGTAACGGAATAATTAAAAGCCTAGATCCATAACATAATAATCAAAAGCATAGATGGCCCATCGTATTGATAAACCATGGTATTAGCCCATGGTTTATGATTTTCTTCCTTCCTTTGCCTCTCTCCCCCCTCTCTCTATCTTTCTCTTATGGGTATTGGCCCATGGTATTGCACAAAAACCTATTTAGAAGTCAATAATATCCATGGTAAATATTCATGATTAAAATTTTTGTTATATTTTAAATATTAAAATTTTATCCGCTTATTACTTAAATGTAAATATGGTTATGCAATCATTATTTTAATTTATATAGTAAAATAGATGTTAATTTATAAGTACTATTTATATGTTATATACTTTAATGTCATATGTATATTATACTTTCTTTTATCTAAAAAATTGTTCGAAATTTTATTAATAAAAAACAAAGCTACACTATAAAAACAAATTGAAGTTAAAAAATATCTCACATTTAGGGAAGCCATTGAGATTTAAAGGCATGCCAAAAATCTTAATAGGGATGATGGTTGATTTTGCTCTCATCTCTTGATTCCTCTCTTTTCCCTGCTTATTTTATTTCTAGGTTATTTTGAAGTGTTATTATTTTTATAATTTATGTCTATAACCTTTTTATATTCAATATTAATAAGGGACCCCTTTTCCTCACCTGTTATTTTAATTCAATTAACCTTTCTTATTAGTTATTTTAACATTAAGATAAAATACTTTCTTCAAAAATAGATTTTGGACTTTAATATTTCTTTAATTATTATTAAAAGGTATATAGTATTAATTTATTCCTAACAACTAGCTTTTAAATAGATAATATTTCAATACATTTTATTTATTTGGACTCCTAACAGCGAGTTTCTAACCTTCTAACCAATATATATTATTATTTTAATGAACAATTCTTATTATCAATAATATTTTACCTACCTAATTAGCTATTTTAACTAATCTACCAACGACTAGTTTTCAAGAGCTGACAGAATAGACCAACATTAGTTGGTTCGAAACGTAGACCAAATCTTGAGAATGTGATTAATCTGAAAGACATCTATCTACATTATGATTCACAAAAGTCTTAGATCTAACAACATCTAACGCTCACCCATCCACCCTAAACTTGGTTGTAGAGCACCTCTTGGTGCAATTAAGATCCATTTTACCATATAAATTAAAATAATAATTATGTAATTATATTTAAATTTAATTAATAATAACATAAAAACTTAATACTTACCATATAACAAGATTTTTAACCATGGATATTCACCCTCATTTTACCATGATATTATTAACTTGTAAATAGGCCTTGTTACAATACCACGGTCCAGTACAATGGGTCATTTATACTACATGCCCAAAAACCATCTCTCATTTCACAATCATAAAATTAAAATTAGAAAGTAGAGATGTTGTATGTAATGTAAACATTTTTACTTAGTCAAAATAAGATAAAATTAAGATTAAAAAGGTTAAACATTTTTACTTGGTAAAAAAAAAACCTAAGTTAAACATTTTTACCATAACTTCAGGGTATTCGCCCATGGTAATGTAATGCAATTTATGTAAGCATATTTAATTGCTCAAAATGAAATAACAATAAAAGAATATTTATTATTTATTATTAAGACATTAAATTTTAATACATTTATTTCATCGGTATATATAAATTTTGTTCAAGATACAATGGTTTTTCAGCTCTATGTTTATAAGAATCCATTGCATTGACCCATGTTATATTCATGTGAGATATAGTCAATTTCAAGGGAGAAATTAAAAAAGCCTATATCCATCTTAACTTTGGATCTACCAAGCTCCCTATAACATCCCTATCATTAAATACCTAATAAAATTCTTGTAAGCTCATAAATTTACAAAATAATAATATTTATCTTGGTTAGTTATGAGCCAAGAAAATAATTTGTTAAGGTAATTATGTCGTAAGGCATTTCCCTTTGAAAAAAATCCCCCAAACTCCCATGGTGTACTTGTTTGCAGCGTAGATTTTATGTTAGACGATCAAAGAATCCTCCATCTTTAGATTGAAATAGTTATAAAAATCTTCCTCGGTTGGAGAAAATGATAAGAGGTACATTTGCATCACACAACACTGAAAGCTCTAAGCTTGAAACAGAGAGAATCAATTTGAGATGCTCGCCCTCAAATTCATTCAGCTCGTCACAACCCTCATGGAATTGAAGTTACCATACATTTTCGTCACCTGCAAGCTGCAGGGGATTCGTTTTCGTGTTAGCCCTTGACGCTCACGAGTGTGATGATGGAATATCAAGCCTAGCTACTCAGCTTGGCTCATTGACTTGCAAAGGATGAGAGAAGTGGGAGAAGGAGCTTTGGTTGTGCTGGAGATGGGATACAATACCTAAACCAACCTCACCCCATGAAAACTAAATCAAGTGCCCAAGCCACTCAGAGACCGAGACATTGCAGGAAGCTTCAAGGAGGTCAGTTTGCCATCTTGCCCTTATCCACGATCTCACTGAACTAGGGATAGCTTTGTTGGGATTGTTGCTTGTTGTCTGTTACTGAAGGTGGGATTATTTGAGCCATAGCCAGCCTAGGAACATCCATCCATACCTCCCACCCAGAACCTTTACTGCTACCATCCACCTATCTGACACCAGTCACATAACTACCAACCCTAAGCGAGATACCATTGCCAATTGACCTGCAAATCTTTCAACTAATGCCCAATCGATAAATTGATCCCATCCAGTCGCATGCAAGATCCATCATGATTTGGAAGGAGCGCTACCTCTTGATACCCAAGAGCAAGGAAGGAACCTGCTGATAGCCAAGTGCGAACCTCGATGGATGCTTGCTTAATTTTACGAGTTTTTCGTTACTTGCAGGCTAGTTGAAGAGATCACTCGAAGCGAGTGATGGCGGTTCATTGCAGTCCGACGAGATGATTCTCTATGAAAAGAAATATGCATTTCTTGGTCTCCCCAAAGATCCAACAAGCCAACTTCTTGATTGGGGTTTCCCTGCGACACCAAATATTGCCCAATGTCCACCGTACCATAAAAATCCTTCCCTGTAAGGCTTAGAAAAGCCTTTGGAAACCCTATGCCATTACAGGGCCAAAAAACATTATTTTGTGCCTCATAAATGTGGTGAAAATAGAGCGCTTTTGCCCTTCCCTGATGTGAGAAAGCATGTTAACCATTGTAACGAACTAAAAGTTAGCAGTAATGAAAATCCAACAACCGAGTTGTTCTAGAATGTGAATAAAGTTTCCAGAAGCTTAAATAATTGCTTACTAATGCGCCTATTCTCAAAATTGCAACAAATTCATGAGAAATGCCAGAGGATTTCTCTATATGAGCGAGGTAGACGTGGGTTACGTCATTCCTCCAAGTCGCTTGTCCATCATCAGGAGCAATGTTGATTCCCATTACTGCAAGGAAATTATGATGGGTGAATGCAAGGGACATTTCACTATAAAGTGGATGAAATTACCACTGCTATCTATGATGGTAGAGCTTTTCTAGTCAATGGATAATGTCGGGTTTTAATCTTTGGATCCATACATTACCCACGAAGCATGCCAAAGGTTTGTAATGTATTGGGTTTTGTTTTCATTATTATATATCTGTTATTGTAAAATGTATGATGAAATTTGTTTATGTGGTATTCAACTGATGTGGCTTGATCTTATTGCCAATTATAAAGATGGGGGAATCAATGTTATTGATACTTATGTCTTTTGGAATGGGCATGATCCTGAGAAATACGAGGTTGTAATATTCTCATTCACATACAATAATTATAAGAGAGTAAAACATATATGCAACAATGGAGATATCCATTATTTCAGGGAAGAGTTTCCTTCTTATATATTGACCCCACACGAGGTTGAAAGGGCCTAAATAATTCTTTATTCATGATTATTTAAATCCTCTGTTTCTTGGTATTAATAAAATTTTCCTCTGTTTACTCGAATTAAAAAAATCATCTACAACCTATTGCTAAGTAGAGATTGAGTATTTCTAAGTATAACACCTTCCTATTCATCTTTCCTAAATATTTTTTTTGATTTACAGGTTTCAGACATTTAGAGGGAGGACCCCTCATAGGCCTACTGAGGATATTGTGTTCATAGTAGCGCGATTTTTCCAGAGAGGAGGAACATTTCAAAACTATTACATGGTGGATTTTTGTCTTCTTTCATCATGAGATTGAGCACATTTATAATTATTTCCCTAATCTGAACCATTACTTTAATTTTTTTTATGTTGCATTACCATGGAGGCACAAATTTTGGCCGCACAAGCGGAGGTCCATACATTACCACTAATTACGACTATAATGCACCTATTGACGAATATGCTATACAAGAGTTGGTGATGCCAAATTTTGTTCTGCAATTAAAGAGTGTGTGGGGTCTAAGTTCCCCCCATCCCCCACTTTTTCTTGTTTTGTAACTTTTCTTAAAAAATCTAGCCCCCTGGGTTGCAATGAGCACTGCAAAAGAAGTATGCTTCAATTATCCTTCCACAATAAAAAAGTTAGGAACTTTTGTAAGTCCATATTTGTATTTTCTCCTTTTTATTTGAAATAGTTTCGTACTCTGTAACCATTATAGGGAATATAAGACATACAAAGTGGGGGCATCTGAAAGAGTTGCACAAAGCTATAAAACAATGTGAACCTGTTCTAGTCTATGGAGACATGAGTACCATTTCACTGGGCTAAATCCTTGAGTTTCGTGTTCTTGAAATGAAGAAATTTTCTGTAGAAGGTTTATAAAATTGATAAAAATTCCATTAAATACAAGTGTTTACTTCTTCCAAGGGAGTGTTGTTCTAAAATTTGTTGAGAGGGAAACGAATCACTGAATGCTAGGCATCCAACTTATGCTGAATATGCAGGAAACAATATATTCTATAAATAATTTTGGCATGTGTGGCGCCTTTCTTAGCAGTGTAGACAATAAGAAGGATGCATCTATGCAATTTGATGGGGAACCTTACAATCTACCTTCTTGGTCTATCAGTGGCTTGCCCGTCTCTAAAGACGTGGTCTATTACACTACACAGGTTAGTGATTTTTCTATTTATTGTCATCACAATAGCTGAGGTGATGATGAAATTTAGTAGGATTATAAAGGATCTCTAACTAGATATGTGCATATAATGTTACATATTAGTGTACAAACTTCTCTAATGGGAATGGAGCTAGTCAACATGGAGTCCCTTGATCCTTTGCACTTGCAACATCATGTGGAAATACAGGAAAAAGATCTGTTAACTGGTCATGGCACAAAGAAGATGTTGGAATCTGGGGACAAGACAAATTATTTGCCAACAGCTTGTTAGAGTAACTAAACACAGTTCTAGATAAAATTGATTATCTATGGTATACAATTAGGTATTTCAATTTAGCTAGCTTGATATGAACCTATTCTTAACTTCTGACAAATGACGATTTATGAGCTTCCCCTCCAAATGCTTTGCCAATTAGGAAGGGGGTTCTAGTCCAAGTCCATGGATTACGTTACTAATGTTTTCAATAATATCAATTTCTTGTCTTGTGGGCTCTGTCTAGTTTATGACTACTCTCTAGACATTTCTCTATGATGGGATTTGGTTTCCACATTAATATCAACTCTAAATACTTTAAATATATGATATGATTGTTACTTCTCAAATTTGCTAGGATTTTGATTTTGATTTTATCAACTCTGGTACTAATATTATCAGGAATATTAGTTTAATGTCTTGTGAGATATTTTTAGCTTGTTGTTAGCTTCTTGTTTTCATCCAAACATATCTCTCTATGATGGGATTTCATTCCACAATAATAACCTAATAAGTACTCAACTCTAAGTTCTGTGAAGATATTCTACGACTTGTCACTTCTCAAATTTGTTGGGATTTTGATTCTGTAATTTATCAGCACTGGAACTCACATTCCTACAAATCTCAGTTTCATTTCTTCTCGGCTCTCTCACTTGTACTTCTTATCCACTCATATTTCTATGATGGGATTGAGTTCCAAATTAATAAGTACTCTGAAGATATGATATCACCTCTCAATTTTTCTAGGACTCTGATTCTGTATATGATACCACCTCTCAAATTTGCGAGGACTATGATTTTGTACTTTATGAATATAGTGTAAACATCGATGAAGATGATCTGTTAGACAATATAACTTAGTTTATCTTGCATGTGGATACTCGAGGACATACACTTCATGTGCTTGTCAATGGAAATTTAGCGGGTAAGTAAGATATTTAATATTTCTATATAAAAGGGATATAGAATGCTATTAGTTTGTTAGAATTGTGTTAAGTCCCTTTGTTGAGGGGGAGACTACATCTCAAAGGTAAAAAACTAAGTCTTACCCTAAAAAATTCTGGAGCATTTGCCCCATTTCTGGTTATTCATTTAGAAAACTAGGAAATCTAACTTCTTAAATTTCTCTTATATGTGGAGTGCATACTTTGATATAGGATTGGCTTAATGAATATACAAGAACTCAGACTGGATATTATTCTAAATGGGAGTTTACGTTCAAGAAGCCAATTACATTGTAAGTTGGAGAGAGTCATATAGCTCTACTAAGCATGATGGATGGATTGCATGTTCAATTCCATACCTCAGCGCTTGGAACATAGAAATATAGAAAAGATAATAATGCTTTAGAATAAATAGGGACTTAAAAATAAATATGTTAACGAGGCTCTCTCAATTAACTGCTCTCGGTACGAAATAAAGAGTTTCTTTTTCTTTTGTGGCTGTGAATAGAACGTGGGACCTTTCTTTTATACATGGATGATAGGAATAGGTGGTCCTGTGAAGTTATTGGGCCCTAGAAATGGCTCAATGGATTTTAGCTTCTGGACCTTCTATTATCAGGTATTCACTGCCCAGTTCTAAACTAGGTAAGCTGTTAATTGAGATTTCCAATTGGATGCAGGTTCGGAGGTTATATGCTAAATATGTTATGAAATGCGATGATGATAATTTTGCAAGAATTGATGTTGTACTGAAGGAATTTAATAGACTATCTCATGGAAAAATTCGATACATTGCCAACCTCAATTACTTTCAGAAGCCCCTCAGAGTAGGGAAATGGGTTGTCACATATGAGGTACTAAATTGTTTTGAAATTATCCTATGTATGGTGATAATTTAATTTTTGATTATTGGGATGTTTCTCGAGTAGTTACAAATTAAATGTTTTGTTTGGACAATTGTAGGCAACTGTCTGTGCTTCAGAGAATTTATATATTAGTGTTTTAGGGTTAGTTGATTGTTTTAGCACATTTAGAGTCAGACAAACTGTCAAGCAGCTATTTAACTGAAGTATTTAGTTTCCATATTTTTGCATGGGTTATAAGAATTATTTTGATCACAAAATGTTCTCTCAACATGGTCTTATGAAGTTAAAAAGATGCACTTATTGATCATTGGATGATATTTTCTTTTTTTTTAATCAAAATTTCCTTTTTATTTAATCATGTTGACATGTCCTGAGTGAACGTTGGAGTGGGACGAGGTAGCGAGAGAGAATTGTCAGGGTGTTGGTTTGTCTTTAAACTTGATATGGTTGTCCTTACATTTCCAAGACAACCTTTGTCTTCATTTCATGTTATATATGGTCTTGATCTGAATGCAATTTTCACCCTGTAATTCCTCTTGCCAGGAATTTCCACACACATATTTGGATGTTTATATGCTCAACATAAGTATACAACAAGAAAATTTCAGTGAGATTTGATATGTTTCCATCATTGAGTTATATAGGATGTGAGACCACAAGGTTTGAATGTTTGTTTATTCAACTGGTTTTATCTGTTGTTTAGAGATGCAATGAGAAAAGCTTACCTGGTATTGATATGGATCCATTTTCGGTTTATACAGAATTTGAGGTCACTGGATTTTGCATTTTAGTGATTAAAGGAGTTCTTACATGTGCAATAATTATGGAAGGATATAATATGAGAAATTTCATGAGACAAAAATCAATGTAAAGTCTTGATTTTAGTTTTAGTAAACTGATGTAATTGTAAAATGACAATCCATTTGATTCCAACAACCAATGCATATTGACTCGAGGGTTATTTAGGGTCAGACAATTTGTATAGAAGTTATTTAACTGAAGTCTTTGGTTTCCATATTTTTTCATGCATTACAAGCATTATTTTGATCACACATTATTCTCTCAACATGGTATTCTGAAGTTAAAAAGCTGCACTTATTGATCAATGGATGATATTTTTTGTTTTTTAATCAAAGTTTCCTTTTTATTTGATCATTTTGACATGTCTTGAGTGAACGATGAAGTAGGACGAGGTAGCGAGAGAGAGTTCTCAGGGTTTTGGTTTGTCTTTACACCTGATATGGTCATCCTTGCATTTCCAAGACAACCTTTGTCTTCATTTCATGTTATATATGGTCTTGATCTGAAGGCATTTTTCACCTTGTAATTCCTCTTGCCAGGAATTTTCACACACATATTTGCATGTTTATATGCTCAACATAAGTATACAACAAGAAAAGTTCAGTGGGATTTGGTATGTTTCCATCATTGAGTTATATAGGATGTGAGACCACAAGGTTTGCATGTCCGTTTATGCAACTATGTTTATCCGTTGTTTAGAGATGCAGTAATAAAAGCTTACTTGGTTTTGATATGGATCCATTTTCGGTTTATACATAATTTGAGGTCACTGGATTTTCCATATTGGTGATCAAAGGACTTCTTGAATTTGCAATAACTATGGAAGGATATAATATGAGAAATTTCATGACAAAAAAATCAATGTAAAATCTTGCTTTCAGTTTTAGTAAATTGATGTAATTTTAAAATGGCAATCCATTTGTTTCGAACAACCAATGCATATTGACTCAAGGGTTATTATAGCAAGAAATATCAATGTCTCCACTTCAAATATGTCAAAGTTGGTATTTACCTACTTAGAATATTTGTACGTGAAATGATGACGTCAAATGTCCAAATCTTTCAGTATTCTCTAGTAGATTATGGCATTGTAGAACAAAATTGGTGTCATTATTATATTAAATTTTACTTAAGTTAGATTGAGTAGGAGGTGCTTATTAGTCTTTATAAATTACATTATGATTTTAGCTAATTTGCATAATATTTTTTTCAAAAATAGATGGTAATATAGTTGAAAAATTAATGATACTCGGCACTTTGCTAAAGATCCTTGTTTGATCTTTTGGTTAAGAATTAATATCCATGTATATTGAGTTTTACTTCATTGTGTGTTTAATGTAAGGTGTGGAAAATCTAGGATATTAATGTGCTTTCCTCATGGAAGGGATTATCTATCTATATAAATGGATTCAATTCTTGTTGTTCTTTTTTATGACTAGAATATCTCCACGACACAAAGAATACATTCTTGTGTACCTTACCTTCTCTCCAAGCATAAGGAAATATTAATGAATAACTCACAATATTTAGTTATGCATGATTAAAGGGTTATAGTCTCATGGAAAACCCTGATGGAATCTGTTAGAGCCTAGATTTACCTCAGGCTGAAAAGGTAAGATTCTAGGTCCACATCAAACCACGCTCAGCCTCGTAGCTAGCCCTATGAGGACAGGAGAGGGCTCTCTCTGGGTCAATCTCAGCAAAAGATAATCGATGGGGCTTGAGATGACTGAAATAAAAACTAATTTTAGGCTAGGTATGAAGTGCAAGGATTTAATTTGAGTTTTTTTTGGGGGTTTTGTTGGAAAAAGGGAAAGGCAAATTTGGGTCTGGGGATGAGGCCAAATTTTTGCAGAGTTCCAGTTGGGGCAAGGTAGGCAGTAGTTTTGATGCTTTAGATTAAATGAATGGATAGAAAAGACCGCTGAGGAGCTGAAGAGGGCAAGAGGCTGCAAGAATCCTCTCCAGACAGGTGAAAACATGTAAAACTAAACAAAGTTTAAGGCAGAGCACAACAAACTCATGGATTCTACCTTTGTCACTTAATTTGTTTAATTCAGAAGCAAAGAGAAGGGAAATGACATAAAACATCAATGAACTTACAATTACATGAAGAAACACACCATCAAAACACAGAGCCACAAGGATCCCAACAAGTGTTGCAAAACCCTGGTCTTTCCTTTACCAAAAATGCTGAAAATGAATGTACAATGAAGTGCCAAGCAATCCCAAGTGTCCAACCCTGCTAATGACTGAAAAAAAACATAATATAAACAAACATAGCTCATCATTGCCTCTAGGGGTCGAGCTCATGAGTTTAGGAGCTGATCCAACTGATTCTAAATTGAGAACTAGAAACTAGGCAAGATAACAACATGCCTCTAAAAAGAAGGGAACTGATTCATTCAGTTTGAAACAACCTCTAAACTGATGAATCTACCTCTACAAGTGAATTTAAAAAATATTTACATCATAATCCATCAATTTTCATCAAATTACATCATAAATTTTCCATTAAGAAAGTGAAAAAGTCAAACTAGGCGAAACTGGGCGAAAAACAGAGCAAAACTTGGTCAAACTGGCAATTTTTCCTCTATGTGTAGCGCCTGTTTGGACCCACTTTTGGAGGCCTTCCCAATGTCCAAATTAGCTCCAAGAGTGCTTGTTGGAAAGGTATGCCTGTCTAATTTCCAACCCAAGTATAATTTTTCAATTTTTCCTCTATTTTCCCCTCCAAAAGTCAGTTCTCCCAACACTGCTTCCTGTGTGTCAAAATAGGGGCAGTGAGGTCATTTTTTGAGTGTTTTTTGACCTTTTGAGGGCTCAAAACCTGCCCAAATTTCTTGGCCATAGGTAGGAAAGCATAAATTTCCATGAAAAATCCAGAAATGCAATTTTTTGTGATTTAGAGCCCTCTAGCAAAAGCGAGCGCCACGTTTCGCGGCGCATAGGGAGGAAAACTCTGTTCTTTGTGCCAAAAATTTACAAAAAAGCAAAAATTGCTCCAAATTTCTTGAAATTTGGGCTGAGTCTTCTCTATCAAGTTCTTTGATGGGCCAAGGAAGCCTTAGCCAAGATTTGAAGTCCTTCATCCTCTTTTTGCCTTTTTGATGCTCTCTTTAGCTTTGCTTTCAAGCTCCTGATTCTAGCTTGGTACACCTTGTTTCTCGCCATGTAATGAAAAGCCACGTGTCTCAACAAGTCTTTTTCCTTGTTGGCCTTCTCCAACAATCTCTCTAAGTGGATATTGACTCTCTCGAGCCAAGACTCTCGATCGGCATTAACCTCCTGCTCAAGTGAAGTGAACTCCACCCTCCTCCTTTGGGCAGCTTGGAGATTCTCCCGGGTGTTTTGCCACCTTTATGAGGTTTCCTGGGTGCATGTACTCTTGTTGGTGAGTCACTGTGTGTCTCCTCTTCATACTCATATGAAGGATCAGATGCCATCACTGCTAGTGAATGAACTGTTTTGGAACTGCTTTGATGAGAAATAGGTGAGCTGTGATGTGGTTTGACTTTTGCCACCAAGGAAAACAGTGATATAAGGGACTGTGGAGGGGGAAACAGTAAGGGATTTAGGGACTGTTGGGGTAGGTTTTATTTAAGGGAATAGAGAATTAGGGAATGATTTAGGAGCTTTTGTATAGGACTAGGGTTTGGGAGTTTATGTTTGGAATTGGGAAAAATGGGAACTTGGGATAGGGGATTAGTGGATCTAGGAGGTAGGGGAACTTAGGGAATAAGGGAATCAATGGAAAAATGGGGTAAGGGAATAAACTTGGTGGCAAAACAGAGAATCAAAACCCTAGGCAGCAACTTTGTTTGAGGAATTTCAAATGGTAGGGTTTGATCTATTTAAACACTCACCATGAAACACACACCATCAAACAATCATCAAACTTGGACAAAGAGCAATGACAAAGGGTCAACCTACTTGGAATAGTGCGAATCCATGCATTTTTGGGCGATTGGAGGGAGTTCTAGAAGTTTTTGGGCTATCTGGCTGTGTGCGCCGCGCATCCAGCCCAATGCGCCGCGCCCAGTGTATGCGTCGCACCCGTGCTTTTTTACACTGTAAATTGAGGCCCAATGCGCCACGCTTGGTGAGTGCGTCGCGCCTCCTGCCCAGTGCGCTGCACCGGTCAACTTGGAGCAAATTTCACCCAAAACTCCCACAACCACTTTGCTTTGTTTTCTCTTTGCTCTCTTGCGTGTAAATGAACTATTGAAGCACAAGAATATCTCCTATGGCATGGACTTTGATTCTTCATTTGGAAAACCCACTTTTGTAATGTTGCAGACTTTGGCACTTTCACATAACTCTGTTTTGCTTCCTTTATGATGTTTTGAGCTGAATGATGAAACTCTTGACTTTTTGTGTAGGGATAGCTATCATTGGATTTGGCAAAGGAGACCAGGGCTACGCTTGAAGAATTTCACAACTGAAAGAGCTTTGAGAATTACATATTTATTACAAAGATAAAATGGACGATTTTTCTTCAAAACAGAGTTTTGAAGAAGAATCATGATCAAGCATATTGATGATGAAATTTATATCATGAAAACTTATTTCGAACCTCCCTCATATGCCTGCTGGTATTATGGACACTTTGAAGACAAAATTTGCGAAACCCTAGACCTAATGACTAAAATGACTCTTTGCTGACCAAAAGACCAAACAGGACTATAAATGACTTTAAAATTGACTTTGATGAGCAGACACAGACCAGCAGGTACATGACATGAGGGAGATGAGTGACAAGACCCTTCCGTCAGAAGATCGATGCTCCTAATGGAATGCAAATGACTGAACATGAATGAGACCCCTAAAATGAAATGCAACAAAAGAGATTTTGATCTCTGACGGAGGGCTGAAGAGACCGACTCTAACATTGGCTCCAATGGGGATGGTAGCTCCTTGGAGGTGCCAAGGACCGCAGATCTTTGGGAGAGTAGACAGTGCCTTCAGCCATTGGGCAATGGAGTCAAAACACGAAAACTGACATTATGCAGACTGACTCTGACTCAAGACTAAAACTGAAAACCATAATAAAACCAAACATGACTAAATCATAACTAACAAACTGGAAAGATGCTCATATTTGAGCTTATTCATCAAACCTACTCTAATTGTTCTTTTCACCACCCGATCAAGTGAAATGGAACAACCAATGCAACCACGTAAGCATCCTGGCTGGTATTTGATTTCTTCCCAAATGCTTGCTTAGGAACAACAAGAGAAAACTACTGAACGACAACTACCATGGAAAGTCGGAATCAAGTTGACTGCTGATAAACTTGCAAAGCATGAATTGACTGGATGACTTTAAGAATACTGCAAAAGGATCTTCATAAGCATCGCTATTGATTTCCATTAACACATTACTGCTCTGGTCCAAGTAATCTTCATAGATGGATATTAAGATTTTCCTCACATATGTGCTGTCTTTCTTTTGTGATAGCAGCAAGCTGTCAAAAGGATCCTGAATTTCGTGAATAACCAAACTCTGTTGCTGATTCCAAATAGAATAGAAGTCTCCTTTATCAATCTCCTCATATGACTGCAAACTTTGATTTGAGCTTTGTAATGAAAAATCTGTTAAACAAGACAATGAAGGTGACCTTTGAATCAGATTATTATCAACATTCTCTTCTGTCACATGGTTAGCCGATGGGGAAGAACTTTTACAACAAACATCATCCAACACACGAGCAATAGGATCATCAAAAATTTGAGAAGACTGTTGTGATGTATCCATTAAAACTGTATGACATCCTACTGGTTGTTCATCTTTTTCTTTAGAGATATTATGAAGATTCCGCCTTATAAATTGAAATGCTTTGAAACAAAAGGGTACAGAATCGTCTTGCATCATTAGATCATGTATTTCAGATTCCATGCCTCCATCTATAATCTAACCTTCAATTGCGTTTGGTGGCTGCAAATCTGGTGCTAGGGAGGGTTTTGTATCCAAAATGTTCATCAATTATTTCAGGGGAAGATTTTTCATTAACAACTTGCTCAAGAATTTCGCCATCTGTCTCATCCTCAACATTAAAACTAAGAAATCGTTGATTTCCTACAGGCTGCTCATTTGAAGATTTACTATGCAATGTACCCTTCAAAAACTGAAATGATTCAAAACAAAATGGTACGGAATCATCTTGTATCATTTGATCATATGGTCCAGCCTCCATGTTTTCATCTGCAACTTGACAATCAATGGCATTCGGGGGTTGCAAATCTGGATATGAGAAGTCTTGAACAAGGTTTTTATTGCCTTCAAGATGGTCTAGATAAAGACTTGTTGACAGTTGATTTCTAATGGCATGGAAATTGTCTCTGATGAACTGAAATGAATCAAAACAAAAAGTCAACGATCCTTCACTTACTTCGAAATTTGCTGCACTTTCCTCGTCATTGTCATAGCTGATATGCATCGGTTGATCACTGTACTCGAGCTGCTGAAAGTGAACTTCTTCCTCCCAAAAACTAGCTGCTGATTTGTCTGCAAGATTAGCTTCTGTTTGGAGAACATAATCATCATCATACCGATCAAACTTAGGCAAATCATCAGTATAAAACACATCATCAAGCATACATGCCATATCAACGGATCTCTCTTCTCCAAGATGATTTAAAAAACAATCACTATCACAACTGGGATAAGAAAGAAGTTGTTTTGGATCATCGACTTGTTCTTCTTCAATCAACGAGCCATGGGTTTGAACATTATACTCATTCCTTGTGGTGATCCTTTGCATCATCTCTTCCACTGCACTTGCCAAAATGTCAAGCTTTACCTCTAGAGATGTCGATTCCTCTAGATCTATGTTTCTCACTCTTCCTTCAACCTTGCCCTTCAGATCAGCAAGTGAGCCTCTACATTTACTGCACTGTTCTGCATCTCTTCAAGTGTCAAAAGGTTCCTTTCTCTCATCTGAAACTCCATTTCCAATCAAAGGCAGCCGGGTAGTGCAAGAGAGCAGATCTAGGAGGAGGTCTTATATCAACAGGCATCGAATAATAAACTTGGTTAAATCTGGCAGAAAATTGTTGTACTGTCTCCCCTGGTAGTCTTTTCAGCTGGTTATACTCTTCTATAATTAAGAAAGGGTTCTGTCTGACCACCCACTTGTCGAGGAAAACTTTGACGAACTGTTGTAAATTTGAGATGCTTGCAATAGGCAGGGTTTTGAACCAACTCTTGACTTCGCCTTGCAAAGAAAGAGCAAAAATCCTAATACTGACATCCTCTTCATCAACTTCAAAAAGGTCTAGAAAAGTCTCAACATTCTGCACACGTTTCTCAGCATTGACATTCTTACATTCACCGTCAAATCGCGGAAAATATAGATAATAATTTGCAGGGAAAGCATGGAGTACAGAAGGTAAAACAAGAGGTTTATACCTATCTGGGATTACAAAAGGTGTAGGAGTATATATAAGAGCTACGGGATCAGGTTTTTTTTCTTTAGGCTCATCACGCTGAAAAGAGTCATCATGAGATGTGGGAAAAGTAAGGAGGTCGGGATCAAAGGGAAAATCAGTATTTACACTTTTTGAATAGGTCGACTGAAGATTTTGATCACTTTTATCATACAACAAATTCTGAAAAACTTTCAGGACAACTTCAAGAACATCAAAGAAGTAATTTACGAGAAAGCAGACCAGATCCTGAATACCATTCCACTTTGGATACCCGAACTTTGTGTAAGATTCTTCCATTTTCTCAGAGAAAGAGTTAGTCCTCCAGTGGAGTCTCTACATTGAGTTGGAGTCACCAGGTGAATGATTTCAGCCTTCTTATGTTTGATCGTTGTCCACCATCAACGATCAGATCTAACTTGATACATGTACTGGGGTGATCGTTTAGATCAAATGTTCAGTTTATAAATTAGACCGGAGATTGATTGAAGTAGCTTTTATCTACTTTCGCTAATGCAAAGCAAGAGCGTTTCGAAGGCTACCTGGCTAATCTTCAGACTCTGTCTATAGTTTATAAAGCAAGAACACTAATAAACAATTAAAATTTTCTTCCCCAGTATGGTCGCCACTATGTTAGAGCCTAGATTTACCTCAGGCTGAAAAGGTAAGATTCTAGGTCCACATCAAACCACGCTCAGTCTCGTAGCTAGCCCTACAAGGACAGGAGAGGGCTCTCTCCGGGTCAATCTCAGCACAAGATAATCGATAGGGTTTGAGATGACTGAAATACAAACTAATTTTAGGCTAGGTATGAAGTGCAAGGATTTAATTTGAGTTTTTTTGGGGGTTTTGTTGGAATAAGGGAAAGGCAAATTTGGGTCCAAGGATGAGGCCAAATATTTGCAGAGTTCCAGTTGGGGCAAGGTAGGCAGTAGTTTTGATGATTTAGATTAAATGAATGGATAGAAAAGACCACTGAGGAGCTGAAGATGGCAAGAGGCTGCAAGAATCCTCTCCAGACAGGTGAAAACATGTAAAACTAAACAAAGTTTAAGGCAGAGCACAACAAACTCATGGATTCTACCTTTGTCACTTAATTTGTTTAATTCAGAAGCAAAGAGAAGGGAAATGGAATACATAAAACATCAATGAACTTACAATTAGATGAAGAAACACACCATCAAAACATAGAGCCACAAGGATCCCAACAAGTGTTGCAAAACCCTGGTCTTTCCTTTACCAAAAATGCTGAAAATGAATGTACAATGAAGTGCCAAGCAATCCCAAGTGTCCAACCATGCTAATGAATGAAAAACAACATAATTTAGACAAACATAGCTCATCCTTGCCTCTAGGGGTCGAGCTCATGAGTTTAGGAGCTGATCCAACTGATTCTAAACTTAGAACTAGAAACTAGGCAAGATAACAACATGCCTCTAAAAACAAGGGAACTGATTCATTCAGTTTGAAACAACCTCTAAACTGATGAATCTACCTCTACAAGTGAAAATCAAACATATTTACATCATAATCCATCAAGTTTCATCAAATTTACATCATAAATTTTCCATTAGGAAAGTGAAAAAGTCAAACTAGGCGAAAAACAGAGCAAAACTTGGTCAAACTGGCAATTTTTCCTCTATGCATAGCACATGTTTGGACCCACTTTTGGAGGCCTTCCCTATGACCAAATTAGCTCCAAGTGTGCTTGTTGGAAAGGTCTACCTGTCTAATTTCCAACCCAAGTGGAATTTTTCAATTTTACCTCCATTTTCCCCTCCAAAAGTTAGTTCTCCCAACACTGCTTCCTGTGTGTCAAAATAGGGGCAATGAGGTCATTTTTTGAGTTTTTTTTACCTTTTGAGGGCTCAAAACCTGCCCAAATTTCTTTCCCATAGGTAGGAAAGCATAAATTCCCATGAAAAATCTAGAAATGCAAAGTTTTTGTGATTTAGAGCCCTCTAGCAAAAGCGAGTGCCACATGGCGTGGTGCATAAGGAGGAAAACCCTGTTCTTTATGCCAAAAATTTACAAAAATGCAAAAATTGCTCCAAATTTCTTGAAATTTGGGCTGAGTCTTCTCTATCAAGTGCTTTGATGGGCTAAGGAAGCCTCAACCATGATTTGAAGTCCTTCATCCTCTTTTTTCCTTTTTGATGCTCTCTTTAGCTTTGCTTTCAAGCTCCTGATTCTAGCTTGGCACACCTTGTTTCTCGCAATGTAATGAAAAGCCACGTGTCTCAAAAAGTATTTTTCCTTGTTGGCCTTCTACAAAAATCTCTCTAAGTGGATATTGACTCTCTCAAGCCAAGACTCTCGATCGGCATTAATCTCCTGCTCAAGTGAAGTGAACTCCACCCTCCTCCTTTGGGCAGCTTGGCGATTCTCCCGAGTGTTTTGCCACCTTTATGAGGTCTCCTGGGTGCTTGTACTCCTGTTGGTGAGTCACTGTGTGTCTCCTCTTCATACTCATATGAAGGATCAAATGCCATCACTTCTAGTGAATGAACTGTTTTGGAACTGCTTTGATGAGAAATAAGTGAGCTGTGATGTGGTTTGATTTTGTCACCAAGGAAAACAATGATATAAGGGACTGTTGAGGGGGAAAACAGTGAGGGATTTAGGTACTGTTGGGGTAGGTTTTATTTAAGGGAAGAGGGAATTAGGGAATGATTTAGGAGATTTTGTATAGGACTAGGGTTTGGGAGTTTATGTTTGGAATTGGGAAAAATGGGAACTTGGGATAGGGGATTAGTGGATCTAGGAGGTAGGGGAACTTAGGGAATAAGGGAATCAATGGAAAAATGGGGTAAGGGAATAAACTTGGTGGCAAAATAGTGAATCAAAACCCCGGGCAGCAACTTTTTTTGAGGATTTTCAAATGGTAGGGTTTGATCTCTTTAAACACTCACCATGAAACACACACCATCAAACAATCATCAAACTTAGACAAAGAGCAATGACAAAGGGTCAACCTACTTGGAATAGTGTGAATCCATGCATTTTTGGGCGATTGGAGGGAGTTCTGGAAGTTTTTGGGCTATCTAGCTGTGTGTGTTGTGCATCCAGCCCAATGCGTCGCACTCGTGCTTTTTTACACTGTAAACTGAGGCCCAATGCACCGCGCTTGGTGAGTGTGCCGCGCCTCCTGCCCAGTGCGCCGCATCGGTCAACCTGGAGCAATTTTCTCCCAAAACTCCCACAACCACTTTGCTTTTTTTTCTCTTTGCTCTCTTGCGTGTAAATGAACTATTGAAGCACAAGAATATCTCTTATGGCATGGACTTTGATTCTTCATTTGGCAAACCCACATTTGTAATGTTGAAGACTTTGGCACTTTCACATAACTTTGTTTTGCTTCCTTTATGATTTTTTGAGCTGAATGATGAAACTATTGACTTTTTGTGCAAGGATAGCTATCATTGGATTCGGCAAAGGAGACTAGGGCTGCGCTTGAAGAATTTCACAACTGAAAGAGCTTTGAGAATTACATATTTATTACAAAGATAAAATGATCAAGCATATTGATGATGAAATTTATATCATGAAAACTTATTTCGAACCTCCCTCATATGCCTGCTGGTATTATGGACACTTTGAAGACAAAATTTGCGAAACCCTAGACCTAATGACTAAAATGACTCTTTGCTGACCAAAAGACCTAACGGGACTATAAATGACTTTAAAATTGACCTTGATGAGCAAACACAGACCAGCAGGTACATGACATGAGGGAGATGAGTGACAAGACCCTTCCGTCAGAAGATCGATGCTCCTAATGGAATGCAAATGACTGAACATGAATGAGACCCCTAAAATGAAATGCAACAAAAGAGATTTTGATCTCTGACGGAGGGTTGAAGAGACCGACTCTAACATTGGCTCCAATGGGGATGGTAGCTCCTTGGAGGTGCCAAGGACCGCAGATCTTTGGGAGAGTAGACAGTGCCTTCAGCCATTGGACAATGGAGTCAAAACACGAAAACTGACATTATGCAAACTGACTCTGACTCAAGACTAAAACTGAAAACCATAATAAAACCAAACATGACTAAATCATAACTAACAAACTGGAAAGATGCTCATATTTGAGCATATTCATCAAACCTACTCTAATTGTTCTTTTCACCAACGATCAAGTGAAATGGAACAACCAATGCAACCACGTAAGCATCTTGGCTGGTATTTGATTTCTTCCCAATTGCTTGCTTAGGAACAACAAGAGAAAACTACTGAACGACAACTCCCATGGAAAGTCGGAATCAAGTTGACTGCTGATAAACTTTCAAAGCATGAATTTACTAGATTACTTTAAGAATACTGCGAAAGGATCTTCATAAGCATCACTATTGATTTCCATTAACACATTACTGCTCTGGTCCAAGTAATCTTCATAGATGGATATTAAGATTTTCCTCACATCTATGCTGTCTTTCTTTTGTGATAGCAGAAAGTTGTCAAAAGGATTCTGAATTTCATGAATAACCAAACTCTGTTGCTGATTCCAAACAGAACAAAAGTCTCCTTTATCAATCTCCTCATATGACTACAAACTTTTATCTGAGCTTTGTAATGAAAAATCTTTTAAACAAGACAATGAAGGTGACCTTTGAATTAGATTATTATCAACATTCTCTTCTGTCACATGGTTAGCCGATGGGGAAGAAATTTTACAGCAAACATCATCCAACACACGAGCAATACGATCATCAAAAATTTGAGAAGACTGCTGCGATGTATCCATTAAAATTGTATGACATCCTACTGGCTATTCATCTTTTTCTTTAGAGATATTACGAACATTCTGCCTTATAAATTGAAATGCTTCGAAACAAAAGGGTACAAAATCCTCTTGCATCATTAGATCATGTATTTCAGATTCCACGCCTTCATATATAAGCTAACCTTCAATTGCATTTGGTGGCTGCAAATCTGGTGCTGGGGAGGGTTTTGTATCCAAAATGATTTCATCAATCATTTCAGGGGAAGATTTCTCATTAACAACTTGCTCAAGAATTTCGCCATCTGTCTCATCCTCAACATTAAAACTAAGAAATCGTTGATTTCCTACAAGTTGTTCATTGGAAGATTTACTATGCAACGTACCCTTCAAAAACTAAAATGATTCAAAACAAAATGGTATGGAATCATCTTGTATCATTTGATCATATGGTCCAGCTTCCAAGCTTTCATCTGCAACTTGACAATCAATGGCATTCAGGGGTTGCAAATCTGGATATGAGAAGTCTTGAACAAGGTTTTTATTGCTTTCAAGATGGTCCAGATCAAGACTTGTTGACAGTTGATTACTAATGGCATGGAAATTGTCTCTGATGAACTGAAATGAATCAAAAAAAAAGGCAAAGATCCTTCACTTACTTCGAAATTTTCTGCACTTTCCTCGTCATTGTCATAGCTGATATGCATCGGTTGATCACTGTACTCGAGCTGCTGAAAGTGAACTTCTTCCTCCCACAAACTAGCTGCTGATTTGTCTACAAGATTAGCTTTTGTTTGGAGAACATAATCATAATCATACTGATCAAACTGAGGCAAATCATTAGTATAAAACACATCATCAAGCATACATGCCATATCAACGGATCTCTCTTCTCCAAGATGATTTACAAAACAATCACTATCACAACTGGGATAAGAAAGAAGATTTTTTGGATCAGCAACCTGTTCTTCTTCAATCAATGATCCATGGGTTTGAACATTATACTCATTCCTTGTGGTGATCCTTTGCATCATCTCTTCCACTGCACTTGCCAAAATGTCAAGCTTTACCTCTAGAGATGTTGATTCCTCTAGATCTGTGTTTCTCATCTCTTCTTCCTTCAACCTTGCCCTTCAGATTAGCAAGTGAGCCTCTACATTTACTGCATTGTTCTACATCTCTTCAAGTGTCAAAAGGTTCCTTTCTCTCAGCTGAAACTCCATTTCCGGATCAAAGGAAACCGGGTAGTGCAAAAGCAGATCTAGGAGGAGGTCTTATATCAACAGGCATCGAATAATAAACTTGGTTAAATCTGGCAGAAAAATGTTGTACTGTCTCCCATGGCAGTCTTTTCAGCTGGTTATACTCTTCTATAATTAAGAAAGGGTTCTGTCTGACCACCCACCTGTCGAGGAAAACTTTGACGAACTGCTATAAATCTGAGATGCTCGCATCAGGCAGGGTTTTGAACAAACCCTTGACTTTGCCTTGCAAAGAAAGAGAAAAAATCCTAACACTGAAATCCTCTTCATTAACTTCAAAAAGGTCTAGAAAAGTCTCAACATTCTGCACATGTTGCTCAGCGTTGACATTCTTACATTCACCGTCAAATCTTGGCAAATATAGATAATAATTTGCAGGGAATGCATGGAGTACAGAAGTTAAAACAAGAAGTTTATACCTATCTGGGATTATAAAAGGTGTAGGAGTATATACAAGAGCTACAGGAATAGGTTTGTTTTCTTTAGGCTCATCACGCTGAAAAGAGTCATCATGAGATGTGGGAAAAGTAAGGAGGCCAGGATCATAAATTCCCATGAAAAATCCAGAAATGAAAAGTTTTTGTGATTTAGAGCCCTCTAGCAAAAGCGAGTGCCACATGGCGCGACACATAGGGAGGAAAACTCTGTTCTTTGTGCCAAAAATTTACAAAAATGCAAAAATTGCTCCAATTTCTTGAAATTTGGGCTGAGTCTTCTCTATCAAGTGCTTTGATGGGCCAAGGAAGCCTCAACCAAGATTTGAAGTCCTTCATCCTCTTTTTTCCTTTTTGATGCTCTCTTTAGCTTTGCTTTCAAGCTCCTGATTCTAGCTTGGCACACCTTGTTTCTCGCCATGTAATGAAAAGCCACATGTCTCAACAAGTCTTTTTCCTTGTTGGCCTTCTCCAACAATCTCTCTAAGTGGATATTGACTCTCTCGAGCCAAGACTCTCGATCGACATTAACCTCCTGCTCAAGTGAAGTGAACACCACCCTCCTCCTTTGGGCAGCTTGGCGATTCTCCCGAGTGTTTTGCCACCTTTATGAGGTCTCCTGGGTGCATGTACTCCTGTTTGTGAGTCACTGTGTGTCTCCTCTTCATACTCATATGAAGGATTAGATGCCATCACTACTAGTGAATGAACTATTTTGGAACTGCTTTGATAAGAAATAGGTGAGCTGTGATGTGGTTTGACTTTTGCCACCAAGGAAAACAATGATATAAGGGACTGTGGAGGGGGAAAACAGTGAGGGATTTAGGGACTATTGGGGTAGGTTTTATTTAAGGGAATATGGAATTAGGGAATGATTTAGGAGCTTTTGTATAGGACTAGGGTTTGGGAGTTTATGTTTGGAATTGGGAAAAATGGGAACTTGGGATAGGGGATTAGTGGATCTAGGAGGTAGGGGAACTTAGGGAATAAGGGAATCAATGGAAAAATAGGGTAAGGGAATAAACTTGGTGGCAAAACAATGAATCAAAACCCTAGGCATCAACTTTGTTTGAGGAATTTCAAATGGTAGGGTTTGGTCTCTTTAAACACTCACCATGAAACACACACCATCAAACAATCATCAAACTTGGACAAAGAGAAATGACAAAGGGTCAACCTACTTGGAATAGTGCGAATCAATGCATTTTTGGGTGATTGGAGGGAGTTCTGGAAGTTTTTGGGCTATCTGGCTGTGTGCGCCTCGCATCCAGCCCAATGCACCGCACCCATGATTTTTTACACTATAAACTGAGGCCCAATGCACTGCACCTGGTGAGTGCACCACGCCCCCTGCCCAGTGCGCCGCGCTGGTTAACTTGGAGCAATTTTCACCCAAAACTTCCACAACCACTTTGCTTTGTTTTCTCTTTGCTCTCTTGCGTGTAAATGAACTATTGAAGCACAAGAATATCTCCTATGGCATGGACTTTGATTCTTCATTTGGCAAACCCACTTTTGTAATGTTGCAGACTTTGGCACTTTCACATAACTCTGTTTTGCTTCCTTTATGATTTTTTGAGCTGAATGATGAAACTCTTGACTTTTTGTGCAGGGATAGCTATCATTGGATTCGGCAAAGGAGACCAGGGCTGCGCTTGAAGAATTTCACAACTAAAAGAGAATTTAGAATTACATATTTATTACAATGATAAAATGGACGATTTTTCTTCAAAACAGAGTTTTGAAGAAGAATCATGATCAAGCATATAGATGATGAAATTTATATCATGAAAACTTATTTCGAACCTCCCTCATATGCCTGCTGGTATTATGGACACTTTGAAGACAAAATTTGCGAAACCCTAGACCTAATGACTAAAATGACTCTTTGCTGACCAAAAGACCTAACAGGACTGTAAATGACTTTAAAATTGACTTTGATGAGCAGACACGGACCAGCAGGTACATGACATGAGGGAGATGAGTGACAAGAGCCTTCCGTTAGAAGATCGATGCTCCTAATGGAATGCAAATGACTGAACATGAATGAGACCCCTAAAATGAAATGCAACAAAAGAGATTTTGATCTCTGACGGAGGGCTGAAGAGACCAACTCTAACAGAATCGATCCACTCAAATTGTTTTTGTTGAAATGGCTTGAATCCTCAACAACATAACAACAAGTTTAAGATAAGAAGGTATAAATCTCAACTTTGCTAGGACTCTAATTCTGTATATGATACCACCTCTCAACTTTGCGAGGACACTGATTCTGTACTTTATGAATACAGTGTAAACATCGATGAAGATGATCTGTTAGACAATAGAACCCAGTTTACCTTGCATGTGGATACTCAAGGACATACACTTCATTTGTTTGTCAATGGAAATTTAGCAGGTAAGTAAGATATTTAATATTTCTATATAAAAGGGATATAGAATGCTATTAGTTTGTTAGAATTGTGTTAAGTCCCTTTGTTGAGGGGGAGACTACATCTCAAATGTCAAACACTAAGTCATACCCTAACAGATTTTTGGAGCATTTTCCTCATTTTTGGTTATTGATTTATCACACTAGGAAAGCTAACTTCTTAAATTTCTCTAATATGTGGGGTGCATACTTTAATATAGGATTGGATTAATGGATATATAGGAACTCAGATTGGAGATTATTCTAAATGGGAGTTTATGTTCGAGAAGACACATGGATTGCAGGTTCAATTCCATACTTGGGTTCTTGAAACATAGAAATATAGAAAGGATAATAATTCTTTCAAATGAATAGGGACTTAAAAAGAAGTATGTTAACGGGGCTCTCTCAATTAACTACTCTCGATACGAAATAAAGAGTTTCTTTTTCTTTTGTGGATGTGAATAGAATGTGGGACCTTTCTTTTATACATGGATGATAGGAATATGTGGTCCTATGAAGTTATTGGGAATTTGAAACGGTTCAATGGATTTGAGCTTCCATACCTTGTATTATCAGGTATTCACTGCCCAATTCTAAACTAGGTAAGTCTGTCAATTGAGATTTCCAATTTGATGCAGGCTCAAAGGTTAACTACTAAATATGTTATGAAATGTGATGATAATAATTTTGTAAGAATTGATGTTGCACTGAAGGAAGTTAATATATTATCTCATGTAAAACATTTGTATATTTGCAACCTGAATTACTTTCACAAGCCCCTCAGTATTGGCAAATGGGCTATCACATATGAGGTATTGAATTGTTTTGAAATTATCCTATGTTTGGTAATCAATTAATTTTTAATGACTTAGATGTTTCTCGAGTAGTTACAAATAAAATGTTTTGTTTGGACAATTGTAGGCGTCTATTTGTGCTTCAAAGAATTTATATATTAGTGTTTTAGGGTTAGCTGATTGTTTTATCACATTTATAGACAGAGAAATTGTATAACAGCTATTTAACTGAAGTCTTTGGTTTCCATATTTTTGCATGGATTATAAGCATTATTTTGATCACACATTATTCTTTCAACATGGTATTCTAAAGGTAAAAAGATGCACTTTTGATCATTGGATGATATTTTATGTTTTTTAATCAAAATTCCTTTTTATTTTATCATGTTGACATGTCCTCAGTGAATGCTGAAGTGGGATGAGGTAGCGAGAGATAATTCTCAGGGTGTTGGTTTTCCTTTACACCTGATATGGTCATCCTTACATTTTCAAGACAACCTTTGTCTTCATTTCATGTCATATATGGTCTTGATATGAAGGCATTTTTCATCCTGTAATTCCTCTTGCGAGGAATTTTCACACATATTTGCATGTTTATATGCTCAACATAAGTATACAACAATAAAAGTGCAGTGGGATTTGATATGTTTCCATCATTGAGTTATATAGGATGTGAGACCATAAGCTTTTCATGTCCGTTTATGCAATTGGGTTTATCCGCTGTTTAGAGATGCGGTGAGAAACACTTACCTGGTTTTGATATGAATCCATTTTCGGTTTATATAGAATTTGAGGTCATTGGATTTTTCATATTGGTGATCAAAGGAGTTATTGCATGTGAAATAATTATGGAAGGATATAATATGAGAAATTTCAAGAAACAAAAATCAATGTATAGTCTAGCTTTCAGTTTTAGTAAATTGGTGTAATTTTAAAATGGAAACCCATTTGTTTCGAGAAACCAATGCATATTGACTGGAGGGTTATTTAGAGTCAGAAAAATTCTATAGAATTTATTTAACTGAAGTCTTTGGTTTCCCTATTTTTGCATGCCTTATAAGCATTATTTTGATCACTCATTGTTCTCTCAACATGGTATTCTAAAGTTAAAAAGCTACACTTATTGATCATTGGATGATATTTTATGTTTTCTAATAAGAATTTCCTTTTTATTTGATCACGTTGACATGTCCTGATCGAACGTTGAAGTGGGACGAGGTAGCGAGAGAGAATTGTCAGGGTGTTGGTTTGTCTTTACACCTGATATGGTTGTCCTTACATTCCCAAGGAAACCTTTGTCTTCATTTCATGTTAGATATGGTCTTGCCAGGAATTTTTCACCCTGTAATTCGTCTTGCCAGGAATTTTCACACACATATTTGAATGTTTATATGCTCAACATAAGTATACAACCAGAAAAGTTCAGTGTGATTTGGTATGTTTCCATCATTGAGTTATATAGGATGTGAGACCACAAGGTTTGCATATCCATTTATGCAACTAGGTTTATCCATTGTTTAAAGATGTAGTAATAAAAGCTTACCTGGTTTGGATATGGATCCATTTCGGTTTGTAAAGAATTTGAGGTCACTGGATTTTACATATTGATGATCAAAGGAGTTCTTGCATGTGCAATAATTATGGAAGGATATAATCTGAGAAATTCCAGGACACAAAAATCAATGTAATGTCTTGCTTTTAGTTTTAGTAAATTGATGTATTTTTAAAATGACAATCCATTTGTTTCCAACATGTTAGGCCCCTATACTACTAGTGTAACCCCTTATTGTTATTAGTACAACCCCCTTATTATATTGTTGTACCCATGTAGTCCCCATAGAAGCCCACTATTATTATTATTGTGCCCCATAGAAGCCCACTATTGTTATTATTGTGCCCTTACATTATTATCATTATGTCAGCTTTGATTATATTATGACCCCTTAGACTCCTATATATAGAAAGGAGGTCTTGTCATTTGTATCATCTAAGAATTGTTCATTTGTGTAATGTAAAGGAGGTTGCCCCCTCGAAGAGGCTTATTTCTAAGGCATTGATCTATCTTTCTAATCTTTTTGTGAGCTGGTTTCATAACATTTGGTATCAGAGCTTTGAATTCTAGGGTTTCGCTGCTCCAAACAGGTCATCGTGGAATTTGTGCTATAACTTCTTTTTCTGTGCCATTTCAGACGCTAAAAGAAAAACCCATTTGGGACGAAATCATTATGAACTGCAGGTCCAAAGTTTAGAGCTTTTCACGCTATATTTGTGGAGATATGATCTGAGGAAGTTGGCATTTTTGTAGAATCGCGAATTACATTCCAAACAGGTGACCTGGGGAAAATAGTCATAACTTTTGTTTTGAGCATCAGATTGAAATTTCGTAAGAAGTTACAGAAAGAGGACGGATAGTAGTTTCCTGTGTATAGTTTTCAGAACCTAAGGTCAAAAAAATGACACGTGGCACTTCATACAAGTTCGCTCTTCTGAAAAGGTAGATAATCAGGTCATCTTGGGAGATTGTGCATAACTCTTTCTTGGAGAATCTAAATTCGATCAAACTAGTGGCATTGGAAAGAGGATGCAGAGGGCTACTTCAGATCGCAATTTCAGAATTGGAAGAACCAAAATTACAGACTTATAGTCGTTTCAAGATCGAGCTCCTAAAATCAAGAAAAGGCGATATGAGGAAGTTTGATGCGAAGGATCCAGTAAATTGCATACTTCAGATTGTAGGAATTTACAGGGTAAGTTCCTCAGAAAGAACACCAAAAGGACACCGCTCACAACCAGATCTCAAATCAATACACCAGTATTTTTGACGTGGTTAAAACCCTCAAAGTGAAAGGAGGGAAACAGTCCACGGCCTGTCCCAACGTGGGTACTACAGGCAATTTATTAATCAAAGAATGAAAATTTACATAAGCTTCTCTCATGCACGGATTACCCGAACAAAGACCCTCCATGCGCTTTAAATAGAACTCATGGACCAATCGGGTGTCAAGCCACGGATCAAGTGTCGATAATACCGAGGAGAGAATGAACCGTCGGATCACTACATATCGTGACCGTCGGATTGTAAGTTACAAAATGTACAACGGTAAAGAAACACACTTTACCTAACTCTATACCTAACTCTACACTAGACCAAGTTGAACTTAACTATATCCTATGTGTCGGAATATCCTAACATCCCCCCTTAAGAACAACTTGGGATAGGATTGAAGGATTTACAAATATGACACAATAGGAGAAGGAAGGAGGCACTAGAGCCTATCCCCCCTTAGTGACAACTTCCTGAACTCCAAGCATATATCGAAGTTTAGTGAACTTCGCCTCTGTGAGAGCCTTTGTGAAGATGTCTGCAACCTGATCATCTGTTGGACAATATTGCACTTCAAGAACATGGTCATGAATGAGCTTTCTGATGAAGTGCATGTGTAGTTCAATGTGTTTTCTGCGCTGATGCTGGACTGGATCTTTGCATAGCTGAATGGCACTTTGATTATCACACCAAAGTGTGGTTGGATGCTGCTGCTCAAAGCCAAACTCTGATAGGATCTGACGAAGCCACAAGGCTTCCTTACTAGCTTCCACGGCACCACGATACTCTGCTTCTGCTGACGAAAGAGAAATGGCAGCCTGTTTCTTACAAGCCCATGTAATAGGTCCTGAACCAAGAGTGAAGACATAACCGGCAGTAGACTTCCGATCATCAGGGTCACCAGCCCAATCAGAATCAGTGAAACCAACTAATAGAGGAGCTGCTTTGGCACTGTAATGAATCCCAAACTGTACTGTACCTCGAACATAACGAAGTATTCTTTTAGCTGCTTTCCAATGACTTTCACGGGGGTTTTGCATAAAACGAGCAACAAGGCCAACAACAAAGGAAAGATCAGGACGAGTATGGGTTAAATACAAGAGTTTTCCTACAAGTTGACGGTATAAGGTAGCATCAACTTCAGGAGAAGTACAAGAGACTGAAAGTTTGACTCCAGACTGAAAGGGAGAAGGGGCTGGCTTACAGTCTTCCATGTGAAAATGACGAAGAATATCACAAGCATACTTGGACTGGGAAAGGAAAATACCCTCCTTGGATTGCAAGACTTGAAGACCGAGAAAATAGTGTAAGTGTCCTAAGTCTGTCATTTCAAATTTCTTTTTAAGGCTGGACTTCACATGGTTTATAAGGTTGGGATCACTACCAGTAAGAATAAGATCATCAACATAAAGAACAAGGATGATAAGAGAGTTGCCCACTTTCTTGGTGTAGACAGTATTGTCAGAATGACACCTAGAAAAGCCAGATTCTAAAAGAAAGCTATCCATTTTGGCATACCAAGCCCGAGGAGCTTGCTTGAGGCCATAAAGGGATTTCTTAAGTCGACAAACAAGGCTGGAGTCTGTTTGTATGAAGCCAATGGGTTGTTCCATATAGATTTCTTCCTGCAAGTCCCCATGCAAGAAGGCAGATTTAACATCCATCTGATGGACTTCCCATTTTAAAGAGGCAGCAAGGGAAAGAACAAGGCGGATAGAGTTCATTTTGGCAACAGGGGAGAAGGTTTCAGTGTAGTCAATGCCTTCAACCTGTGAAAAGCCCTTAGCAATGAGACGAGCTTTATGTTTATCAACTTTCCCATCTGGTCCATACTTGGTTCTGTAAACCCATTGACATCTAACAAGTTTGCGTCCCTTTGGTAGAGGAACAAGATCCCATGTATCATTTGTCATCAATGAATGATATTCTTCATTCATAGCTGCTTCCCAATGTGGATGGCCTGAAGCTTCTGCAAAAGTGTCAGGATCATGATTTACTGGAGCTTGAGCCAGTAAAGAAGAGGCTCTTTCAAACTGAGAACGTGTACGTCGCTGATCTGTAGGATCACCGGCAAGATCACCTGCTGCATCCCGAGTAGCACGGACCCATCTTGGAAGTTGAGGATCCTGAGAAGGTGGGGGAGGATTATCATCCTCGCTTTCATCATCTGAAGAAGAAATGTTTTCAAAAGTAGAAGAGATAGGAAGAGGTGGCACATCCGCCGGACTAGGCTCGCAGGCCGATTTATTTTCATCAAATTTTACATCTCTTCTAATGATAACATTTTTGGACTTAAATGGAATAAGTCTATAACCTTTTACATCTTCAGAATATCCAACAAAAGTACATTTCTCACTCTTAGGTTCTAAAGCTTTATGCTTTTCATCTGGAATATGGGCCCATGCTTCACTTCCAAACACACGAAAGTGACTTACATCTGGTTTAATGGAACTCCAAGCTTCTTCTGGAGTGATATTCTCTAGAACCTTAGTAGGAGTGCGATTGATTATATAATTTGCACAATTAATTGCTTCGGCCCAAAAACTAAGACTGAGTCCTTTAGATTGCAGCATACAATTAGCCATTTCCTTTAAGGTGCGATTTTTCCTTTCAGCTACACCATTTTGTTGTGGAGTGTATGGAACAGTATGTTGCATTTGAATTCCATTTTCGGTGCAAAAGTTGATGAATGTGTTTTTAACATATTCTCCACCATTATCAGTTCTTAGCTTAAGAATTTGATGTCCAGATTGTTTTTCAACAAAGGCTTTGAAGGCCAAAAATGTGTTAAATACTTCGCTCTTGAGTTTTAAGAAGTATACCCAAGTGCGTCTGGAGAAATCATCAATGAAAGTTAAGAAGTACTTGCAGCCAGAGAATGAAGCAACAGGAAGAGGACCACATAAATCACTGTGCACAAGCTGTAAAGGGGTTGAGGCGTGCCAAGAGGCACGTTTGTCAAAACTGTCCCGATGATGTTTTCCGAGTACACATCCGGAACAAACACCATCTCTGCAAGATACCATAGGAAGACCTGTCACCATATTTTCTTTACATAGATGCTGAAGGGAGCGATAGTTTAAGTGACCAAATCGCTCATGCCAAAGTTTGCTCACTTCATCATTATGAGCAACAAATACTGAGGGAAGATTTGATGACCCAAAGTTGTGAAACTTATACAACCTTGTGGAATCATCAGCAAGACCAGTAGCTAGAATCTGTTTAGGATCTTTTAGATCCTTGATTACAACATCATGAGGTGAAAATTCAACAATTTTACCTTCACCTGAATGAGTTATCTGATAGACAGATAGAAGGTTGCAGGATAAGGTTGGAACACATAATACATCATTAAACTGACCATTGTCTAGATGAACAGTTCCAGTCCCTACAACATTAAGAGATCTATCATCACCAACATATATATTTTTGGTGTTACAATCATTTAAAGAAGAAAACATGGCTTGGTTTTTGGCCATGTGATAAGAGGCTCCAGAATCAATGAGCCACTCATGAGAATGAGAAGAAGAAGAAGATACATTTAATGCATAACCAGACTGAGATGATTGACAACGACATGCAGAAAGTGCCATTCCGGAAGTTGAAGTTGAAGTAGGCTCCACATGGATGTTATGTTTCTTCATTGCGGCTTCCAAGGCTTCCATCTTCTTAAAGCATTTAGATTCTAAGTGGCCATCTCGATTACAAAAGTTACAATGTCTATCAGTCTTCTTCCATTTGTTTTTATTGGTCTTATCATTTTGCTGAAATGATCTTTCATTTTGAGGTTGAGTTGGTTTAGGACCATTCTTTTGAGGATATGACTTCTTAGGATTCTTTGAATTTGGTTGCTGCTGGGCGGCTAACGCTTTCGTGGAAGAGTTTCCAAGATTAAGAAGACCAAGGTGTAAGAGTTTTTCTTGTTCTCTTATTAAGGAATCACAAAAGGAGTCAAAGGAAGGGGCCTTGTAGTCTTTTCCTTGACAAATGAAAGCTTCCCTTGTAGAATGGAAAGTGGAAACAAATACAGAGTAGGCTGGTCCCAACTTAGTAAGGATGGAATAAATAAGGTTACCATCTTCTTTCTTAACTTTAACACCTTCCAAGAGATATCTAAGGGTCTTGAATTTGGACAAGAAATCTTCAATGCAAGAAAAATTATTAGGATCCAAAGTAAGCAACTCATTTTCAAGTTGATGGGCTCTAATTTCATTTTTAATCCCAAAAACTTTAGCGAGTTTTTCTAATGCTTCATGAGGAGTCTCAAGGTCTGCAATGTGGAATCTAAGATCAGGAGAAATAGACATCCCTATCAAACCACGTGCTTGATCTTGTCTATTTTCCCATTTTGCAACCTTGTCTTCATCTTTTGGTTTCTTCTCTTGGTCTGTGGCTATTCTGAAGAGACCTTTACTTCTAAGTAAATCTTCCATGTAGGCTACCCATTGGAAGTAGTTAGTGCTGTCAAGAATGACTTGGCATGGACTTTCCATTTTTAAAAAAAAACTGAAGCTGAAGATGCTGAAAGTAAGTGTTCCAATGGATAGATCTCGAAAAAATAGGCGGTTTAAAAAAAAACGGCTCTGAAAAAGGCTTCCGGATGAAGAAGTTATGGCTTTTTGAAAAAAAATTGTTGAAGTTGCCGGCAAAGTGCGCGAATGTGCGGGAATGAAAAAATCCGCCCCCACAAAATGGAGACTTGAACCCAAGACCTCTACTCTCTTAAAATAGCTTTGAACCAATTGATCTATACAAAAAATTTGAGAGAGAGAGAGAGAGAGAGAGAGAGGGGGGGGGGGCCTTGGTTTGCGTGCTTGCCTTGAGAAAGCTCTTTTTCCCTATAAAACACAAAACACAAAACCCAACACGAATATGCAAAGAAAAACGAACTTTGCGGCTCGAAGTTAGATTTAGCCAAAAAACTAGAAATTTTTAAAAAAAATCTCAAAGTTAGCTTTAGCCGAAAAACTAAATATTTTTCTCAATGTTTCTGATTTTCCGAGATCACACTAAGTTGCAGGGAAAAGAGCATACGCATGAGAAAAATCCTTCCTTTTTGTTTCTGATTTGCCCAGATCGCACAGAGTCGCAGGGCAAAGAGCATACGCATAAATGAAAGGTATAGATCCGGTTAAAAAAAAAGGCTAAATAAACCGAAACCGAAATAAGCAGAGAGAAAATAACAGTGAACTGCAAAAAAACACTGTATACCTCCCGATCTGAAAAATGACGCAGCTAGGGCTACCGGAAACCTTTTCGCGTGAAACGAAAGGGGTTCCTCACTGGAACAGATGCTCCGAACGCAACAGAGCAGTCCTCTCGGCCCGAAAGCAGTCAGACACAACAGATCTAGGAAACGATAGCCGCATGCAGTTCTACCGGCTTCAGATTTGGATCACCAACGGACGCGACCCTCAAATAGCTCTGATACCATGTAGGAATTTACAGGGTAAGTTCCTCAGAAAGAACACCAAAAGGACACCGCTCACAACCAGATATCAAATCAATACACCAGTATTTTTGACGTGGTTAAAACCCTCAAAGTGCAAGGAGGGAAACAGTCCACGGCCTGTCCCAACGTGGGTACTACAGGCAATTTATTAATCAAAGAATGAAAATTTACATAAGCTTCTCTCATGCACGGATTACCCGAACAAAGACCCTCCATGCGCTTTAAATAGAACTCATGGACCAATCGGGTGTCAAGCCACGGATCAAGTGTCGGTAATACCGAGGAGAAAATGAACCGTCGGATCACTACATATCGTGACCGTCGGATTGTAAGTTACAAAATGTACAACGGTAAAGAAACACACTTTACCTAACTCTATACCTAACTCTACACTAGACCAAGTTGAACTTAACTATATCCTATGTGTCGGAATATCCTAACACAGATGGAGCAATATTTTGATCTACATGGTGTACCACTGTTACAAAAGGTATGTATTGCATCTTAATATTTAGAACCAGATCAATTTTTATGGTATAAAGGGCTTTGTTCTCGTAAACAACTTGTTGTGTGGTCAATTTTCACGGAGGAAATGATAGCACATTATGAGGATACAAAGAGTGACACCTTTAGAGCAACACCACAACAATTGGAAAGAGAAAAAGGGCTTCGTTACAAAGTGGAAAGTAAAATTATGGCAACAAGGAAGTCTACCCTCACAAATATAATAATGGAAGTGTTGTTTCTCCTAGCCTTCCACAACCTACAAAGGTTACACCACAACAATTGGAAGAAAAAAGAAAAAAAAGGCTTTGTTACAATTGTAATAGAAAATGCACTAAAGGTCATAAGTGTGCTGAGAAGAAATTATTTTACATAGAGTATGAAGAGGATAAAGAAAAGGATCAAGAAACATCAAAAGAAGAGGATATGCGCCAGGACCCAACCCCAGAGAAAGAAGAAACGAAGCCGACCAAATATTGTAAAGCATTGGCAAGAATTACCACTCCTCAAACTCTCAAGATAGAAGGACATATCAAGAAGAAAAAGGTTCAAGAAGTGAATATCACATTGAGAAAGAAGAAATGAATCCAACCATACCTTGTAATGCATTGGCCAAAATTACCACTCCTCAAACTATCAATATAGAAGGACATATCAAGAAGAAAAATGTTCAAGAAGTGAAAGGTCACATCGAGCATCAAGAAATGAATCCGACCATATCTTGTAAAGCACTGGAAGAAATTAACACTCCTAAAACTCTTAAGATAGAAGGACTTATCAAGAAGAAGAAGGTTCAAACAGTGAAATATCGGGGAAAAAAGTATCAAGAAACATCAAAAGAAAATGATACTCACTAGGAACCAACCCCAGAGAAAGAAGAAATGAATCCGACCATATCTTGTAATGCATTCATTGGAATTACCACTCCTAAAACTATGAAGATAAAAGGACATATCAAGAAAAGAAAGGTAATAGTGTTGATTGATTTAGGTAGTACCCATAATTTTATTAATTGTAAGATAGCCAAGGACTTGAATTGCTTCCTAGATCCAGCACCAGAGTGTCAAGTGACAGTTGTAAGTGGAGGAACCATAAATTGCTTTGGAAAGTGCCATAATATCAAGCTATCCATGGGAGAATATTTATTGAATAGCCCAATGTTTTCTGTTCCAATGGGTGGTGTTGATGTTGTACTAAGAGTCCAATGGCTACAATCCTTGGGTACAACAACTTTTAATTTTCAAGAACTTTTTATGAAATTTTCTTCAGAAGGAAAGGAATTTGAATTAAGGGGTATCACAGGGAAACTTGGAAAGATAATCAAATCAAGTTGAATTAAGGGGTATCACAGGGAAACCAAGAAAGATAATCAACTCTGACGGAATGACAAGCTTCTAAAGAAAGAACAACGAGGCGTAATTACACAATTATGTTCGCTAACCATTCGCACATCGAAATCATGTATTTCTCCATATCTCCAAAAAGTCTTGGACAATCATTCCAAGGTATTTGAGACTCCCAAAGGTCTCCCATGTATTCGTGATCATGATCATGCTATTCATTTTATTCCAGGATGTGTTCCTCCAAACGTCAAGCCTTATAGATATCCATATGCCCAAAGGAGTGAAATTGAACATATGGTTGCAGAAATGGTAGAGGTTGGTACAATTATCCAACCAAATTTGATAAACAAAGGAAGGTATGAATGGAAGAATGGTGAAGCAGGGTGGGAACTCATTCAAAAGTTTCTGAATATCCCAGTTCCAACAATATTGCCAGAACTTGAAAAGGAAGGAAAAATCATATTGGAACCTGAAGCATTTACAGAACCGAGAAGTCTACAGCTACGAAATCTATCAATTTCAAAGAATCTCATCAAGTGGAAGAACTTACCTGTTGAAGATTTCACATGGAAGGACAAGAATTTTATACAGAATCATCAAGAACTACTCAAGCGCTGAGGACAACACTTTTTGAAGGAGAGAGGCATGTTAGGCCCCTATACTACTAGTGTAACCCCTTATTTTTATTAGTACAACCCCCTTATTTTATTGTTGTACCCATGTAGTCCCCATAGAAGCCCACTATTGTTATTATTGTGCCCTTACATTATTATTGTTATGTCAGCTCTGATTATATTATGACCCCTTAGACTCCTATATATAGAAAGGAGGTCTTGTCATTTGTATCATCCAAGAATTGTTCATTTGTGTAATGTAAAGGAGGTTGCCCCCTTGAAGAGGCTTATTTCTAAGGCGTTGATCTATCTTTTCTATCTTTTTGTGAGCTGGTTTCATAACACAACAACCAATGCATATTGACTGGAAGTTTATTGTATTAGGCAATATCAATGTCTCCACTTCAAATATGTCAAAATTTGTATTTACCTACTTAGAATATTTGTACGTGAAATGACGAGGTCAAATGTCCAAATCTTTCAGTATTCTCAGAACAAAACTGGTGTCATTATTATATTAAATTTTACTTAAGTTAGACTGATTAGGAGGTTCGTTTTAGTCTTTATAACTTACAATCTGATTTTAGCTAATATGCATAATATCTTTTTCAAAAATAGATGGTAATATAGTTGAAAAATTAATGATATTGGGCACTTTGCTAAAGATCGTTGTTTGATCTTTTGGTTAAGAATTAATATCCATGTGTATTGAGTTTTACTTCATTGTGTGTTTAATGTAAGGTGTGGAAAATATAGGATATTAATGTACTTTCCTCATGGAAGGGATTATCTATCTATATAAATGGCTTCTATTCTTGATGTTCTTTTTTATAACTAGAATATCTCCACGGTACAAAGACTACATTTTTGTGCACCTTACCTTCCCTCCAAGCATAAGGAAATATTAATGAATAACTTACAATATTTAGTTATGCATGATTAAAGGATCATAGTCTCGTGGAAAACCCCCAATGGAATCGATCCACGCAAATTGTTTCTGTGGAAATGGCCTGAATCATCAACAACATAACCACAAGTTTAAGATAACAAGGTATAAAATGCATATTCTTGTACATAGGTAAAAGTTATCCCATATAAAAATGTAATACTCACAAGTCATTGCAATTAACAAGCTCCTTTAGCTTGATAGGAAATTCTCCACTGATCGTATTGTTGGACAGATCAAATAAGTAGAGACTCGTAATATTACATAGTAACGAGTCTCTGCATTTACTTCATGTCAAGCAAGCAAACAATTGCTAAGATAGCAATAACATAGGTTATTGGAGAAACATTTTTTTGAGATGACACATTAAAACAAAAAAAGGAGAGGATAGAAAATTTCATGAATCAAGACTCTTAGTATAAAGTTTTCAAACATAGTGTGAATGAATTTGTCCTTTAATTTCACAATTGTGAGGGACCAATTGTGCCACTTACTCATTGAATTTTTAAATGATATTCTCACGAACAAGTTTTATGATGCCAATATAATCATGGTCAAATAACAATTAGAATGGGGAATTTCACAGTTGTGAGGAACCAACTGTGCCACTTATCATTGACTTCTTAAATGATATTCTCACGAACAAGGATTATGATGCCAATATAATCATGGTCAAACAACAATTAGAATGGGTAATTTCATAAGTGGTTGTTATCACTCAGGTTGTCCCTTGGCTCCTTAAGGGATACGGTCGAGGTAACCACAAACCAATCTTTGGGCTGCAGGTCCTAGCCTACCTGCAGTCAGAGAGGGCTCTCTCTTTATGATTTAACTTTGTTTTGGGTTGATTTTAGGCTAGTTATGGTGTACATGGGTTTTGTTTTGATTTTGGTGGGAAGGATGATGTTTTCAAGTAGAGTTGGGATGCATAGTGTGAGAAGTTCAAACCATTGGGCATGGAGTCATGGATTAGGGCTTGTTGTTGCGTTTTTTTGGTCACAAGAGGAATACAGAGCAGGACAGCTACACATAGAACAATATCAGGTTGGAATAAAGATGGAATGAAGGTCAAAGATGAAAGGCAACTAAGAATCTTTCATTAGCTAACAGAGAGGGAAGGTGAATGAAAGTTTGTCTAGGAGCAGTCAAGAATTCCTAAATAACAGTCATATGTGAGAGAAACAGGGTAAACATGATCATTTAAGTATGCATATTCATAACCATTTCTACAGAAAACATATAGAAATAACAAGAACTGAGCATAGGGTGCAGTCAAGCAAAACCTAAGCTATTCTTTTTTCTTGCTATTTAGATGGTAACACAATGGTGCATAAACATATGTAAACAGTAAACAGAGGTAGGAAAACACTTATTGAGCCATGTAGTAGCACAAGAATTCCACAGTCACTCTATGGCCATTTAATAACACAAGTGTCAGTCCTTCATCCAAAGCATTCCAGCAGTCTTTGATTATAGAGCTCTCAAAATATACAGTGCAAGTCTAGAATGAGGATTATCAACCGACCAACCCTTTAAACAATGAATTAGGGTGGTTTATATAGAGAAAGATATCCAAAAATATCTATTATAGCAGACCTTAAACAGGTCTGAGGGAAATGAGTTCTTTAACCTAATCTTGTCCTGAAATTAATGCAAGAAAATATCTTTTTGAGCTACGCTGGAGGCAGCTGTATCAAAATGAGTTAATATCTATCCTTATGGCTCTGTGCTGTTCATTTAGCCATAACTGTGCTTTGGGCTTTGATCCCCTGCTCTTGAGTGGTTTTGATGTGCATTAATTGTGATCTGAGAGCCTTAAATGGCTTCACCACTTTCTTTGACTTTGCTTGGGGGCCTTTAATGTTCACCTGCTTTGATATTGCCGATCTGATACTCTTTGTCGCTTCACTGATACTCTTTGATTTAATCTGGGCTTTATCTTTCCTCTGATACTCTTTCACAGTTGAATTGGGCCACTTTCTCTCCCTTGATATGCTTGAAACTGTCAAATTTCCCCCTTTCTGCCCTTTCAAGGCAAAAATAGCTGCTGCAAATGTTTTTCGTGGCCTCTAGAATGCTATCGGCGCTAGCCGATTAAATATGAACCTATATGAAGAAATCCTATCAAATTGCGAATTTTTGGGTTTTGCAGGTAGCCGAGCCATGAGAAGCCCTCCATTTTGAGTGTTTTTTCTTAGCGATGCGCGATTAGCGGCATTGAAAACTGCCTCAGTTTTTTGATTCCAGGCACTCTTTGCTGCGATTTTCGCCCTTCGCGCCTTTTTTGGTGATGACGTCAGCATGATGTCAGCAGTGGGTCCCGGTACAGCAGTGACGTGGCAGTACGGCAGGGTGATGTGGCACAGGACACGGTGGCGGGGTAGGGACGGAGGCAGATGCGGTGGCAGTGACACGTAGCAGTGGGGGGTTGACGCAGAGGTGACGTAGCGCTGACGTGGCACTGACGTCAGGGGGCGGAGAGATAGAAGGCGGTTTGTGGTTTCATCAGGTCGTCTTCTATACGAGGGCGGTATTTGTCAGAGCCGCTCCGATGCAATAAAAAGCGGATACCTATCTTCTGTACGGTGGGGAAACCGCTAGCCTATTGGGGGCTAACCGTCGATCATCGGGGCGGCTCTGAAATGCACCTGGGCCGTTGGATCTAGGCGGGCAGATCGGAGGGCTGACGGAGCGCGGAGCTGACGGCAGGTTTTGTGTGTGGGGCCCGCTGAATATTTTATCATTTATTTATGTGCGGGGGGGTCAAAACTTTGGGTTTGTGGGTTATATGGGTTTTATGTGGGCGCCGATGGTTATTAATTTAACCGAATATCAAATTAATCCCAAATAAAATGTATGCGCAGGGGATACTGCTATAAGGTTTGTGTGTGAGAGGGGGGGGGTATGGTTATTAGTTTAACCAGAGGTTAAGCTAACTCCAGGTTTTTTTTTAGGACACGGAAGGGCTAATGCCAAGCCCCGAATGAACTCAGCATTTCCCCAAACTGATGTTATAGGGCCATAGTGCCAGGGGATGGGGGTATGTACATAGGGGAGCTATTTAGTGCTTTTTAGTAAGGGAAAGGAGAAGTAGATAGGGATTTACATAATAATGTTAGAAGTTAATATGAAAATGACAAGAAAGCGCTAAGTTTAGAGATCTTAGGCCACTTTAAAAGGGAAAATTGACTTATAGAGTGAAGAAGAGTATTTCTAAGCAAAGCAAACATTTACTTAGGCCAATGATATGACAAATGATGAAACTTAAGAGATATCAAGTAGATCTTGACCTCTTTGGGAAGGTTAGTGAATGATTTGGGGAATAAGAAGAAGGGGGAGTTAGACATGCCTCGTTTGAGCTCCTCCAAATGAAAAAGTGCCTCATAATTGTGATATGAATAGATATAACACTTGAAAACATGAAATGGATCACATAGCTTGATTCTGCAACCACGAAACTACTTACCCAGCCTACTTACCTAGCATTTTTTCTTCTTTTTGCATGGGTGCACTTAGACTTGCAGACCCTGATTGTCTTCTTTTCTTTTAACTGCCCTCCTATCTAAGTGTACCCCTATCTCTTCCAAGGGCCCAGATTAAGCAGTTGGGCTCCTTCATTTCTCTACCTAGCTACTCATCTGCCAAGCTTAAGCTGTTTGGACAGATATTCATTCTTTATCTTCTAAAACAAGCAATTTAAACCTAGGGAAGCCAAGATTAAGCTGTTTGGCTTTCCCTTACTTGTAAAACTCTTCAAAAATGGTATGATTCTTCAAAAAATGGAACTTCTTGGAAATATGGAACCTTGCAGCATAAAAAGATGACATATTTGGCATGTAAAACAGTCAATCATGAAATATGAAACCTATTGCAATAGGAGGCTAACAGTGGCGAGAAAGATTCAAGATTTAGATGACATCATCACATGGTAAGGGCAATACAATTTTATCCCAACCAATGTAAACTCCTTTCTACAAAGTGAAATATATTGGTTTTCCACCAACATTTATTAAACCAAATTTATGAAATGCATTTGAAGACATTGAGTCACTACGGAAAGAAAATGATGGGCACCTAGTTGAGGCTATGGAAATGATTGACTTAGATAAAATACAATGGTCCAAACAGACAAAAAATAATACCATTCTTTTATAGTTTGGGCATTTTACATGAGTGAAATAAGGATAAGAAGCAACAAGTAACTAAGTTAACAACATCATATAATAAATGATGAGGGAGTTTATTAATGTTCTCCTTACTACTAAAGCATTTCTACTAAGATTTCCTCATACAATTAGACCAATTTATAATTAACAAAAACATTATCCATTGCATTGTGAATTAAGGTGATATGAGATTACTTTGTTATGAAATGTTTGTTTTAAATCATTTACTTATAAAGGTTCCAGAATCTTAATGAAGAACATTTTCATAAATCCTTTGGAGTGGAGTGTTGTGCATTACCTTCACTTTGAACATATCTTGGTCGGAATCTACATGAAACATAACATATCATAAAAAAGAAACAAAATTTCATAAAATTTTGACTTATTTCTTCTATGCTAGTGTTTCTTATGCCATTGCCTTATGACGTTTCCTTTGCAACATGTGGTGCAAATGCTAGTTTAGCACCTATCACGGGGTTCTAGGAATATGTTGTTGATCAATTCATTCGTGATTGTTAAAACTATTTTTCCTTGGTATTATGTGCTTTAATGTATAATAAAGCTTGCTCTCAACTCGTTCAATCCTGACGAGAGGGGAAGCTTCATTATCATATTTTCTTGTCCATTAAGCAGAGGTAAGTTATTTTTCTATGTGATTGAGAAAGAGTTCGACCATTAATTTGTCCTCTAGCCTCTCTTTATGTGATTCCATAGATGAAGAACCTGGAAGCATTATGTCTAGCCATATAAACAATGCACGAAATGTGTACTTGACCAGTCATAGCACAATTCTCTAGGTAGTGTTCCTTACTATAGGTTTGATTGGGGTGGAGATTTGGGGAAGTGGGGTCTTAATTTGTGGGGTTTTTCATCTTCTTTGGTTTTTGTCATCCCGAAGGGTTTTTCTAGCTATATTCCACCATATTACAGTTCCATCTCTTTGTATTTCTGTTATATGTTCAAAGTGGTGCCAAAATATTGACATATTTTTCTTATTTTGCAGGGCCATAATATTGGCATCGTCTTCTTTATTACAGGTCTAAGGTTGTGTAAGGAACTCCTCTCTTATTCTATGTTGTACGAGGGAGACCACCTTTGATACTAGCTGATGACTAGAGTTGGAGCATGGTAGATTATTAGCATCATGCAAGACATTGTTGGTTGCAAAGTGTGGTAGTGAAAATACACTTGCAAGGACCTACGTTTAGGATGATTAGTCAAGCTGACGTGGTTTAAATATATCAATTTCATTATTTAGTGCACAAAAATGTATGACCATCATGTTAATGTTCTTAAAATGATTTCTTGCACTTTTTTGTATTTCTTTGGAAAGACTTGCAAATTGTTTGTTACAGAGAAAGTGGAGGTGATTTTGTTAATCTCCTTGGAAAGTTTTGCAAATTTGTTTCCCATTTGCACACATATATGTTTATATATTTCTATGTTTTTGAAAATGTGTGCTTAGTTATGCACAATAAAATATAAGTTAGGGATATCATTTTTGTTAAAATTGGCAACTAGGGCGAAACTCCATGTGGGTCAGATTATTTATGGCAGATGATATTTTTATTGGATCCCTCTTGTCGAGAGGTGTAGGATTGATCTAAATATCATCCGATTCCGATAAGTATTTACGGAGATATGAATTTATTTTGATTATGGAATTATTATCAAGCCGACCAGCAACTTATGTAGGCTCAAGAAGCCCAAATGTCATGTCTATTCAACCTATACGTTTTTGGTATAAATAGAAGAGGATTTGATGTCATTTTCAAGACATATTCTTCATGTGATCTTCTCCTCTCCACGTCTTGGGTTTTTGGTGAAGGAGGGACACTAAGAAGAATATGCTGGCCTTGTATGATGCCCTAGATGTTGTATGTTGCCTTAGCTACTGTACGTTACCCTAGCCGCAGGTCAAGGGAAGGCTCCTATCCTCTGCCCAAAGGAGTTCCAATAAATAGTCAACATGATGCCCTAATCTGTTGTACAAGGAGACTCTTAGATGCAACAAAACGAGACTTTAATTCGTGGTTAAGGAGAGGGCTAACCCGCAGTAAATGGAGGACTAATATGCAGTAGAGGAGGCTCTTATATCCGCATCACCATAGCCCTAATCCATTATCATAAGGAGGCTCCTAAACTGCAGTCTATAAGTGACCCTTAGCCGCAACTAAAGAAGACTTGGCTGCAGATATATCAAGCCCAAATTCACAGCTAAGGAGAGACCTTCATCCATAGCAAAATGAGTCATAACACAACAAGAAGAAGCTTGAAACAAGCATGAATTGCTGAAGGTAACATCACAGAGATAGAGGTTGTTCCTAGGCTTGGGTCAAGGACTGTTTGCAAGGGAAAGGAGTTGCAACATATTACACTGCTGCGTTGATGGTTATTGGAAGTAGTTTGGTGGAAGAACGTAAGCTTATCTTGCTACGACACCAACGTCAAAGGGTAGCATGATAACGGACATCATGATAATGAGAAACATGATAAAAAACAGTAATAGAATGGCATACCTATAGCAACCCTATCACAATGAACAATAGTGATAGAATGCCATCTGTTAGAAAAACAACATGATGATGATGCACATTAGTATGGGCAGCATGATGATGGATAAGATCATGGACATGGGCAGCATGAATTTGAATGAGATCATGGACATGAAGGGCAACATGATAATGGAAAACATGATAATGAGTAGCATGATAAAGAACAGTGATAGAATGGCATACCTATAGCAACCCTATCACAATGAACAACAGTGATAGAATGCCATCTGTTAGAACAACAACATGATGATTATGCACATTAGTATGGGCAGCATGATGATGGATAAGATCATGGACATGGGCAGCATGAAGTTGAATGAGATCATGGACATGAAGGGCAGCATGATGATGGATAAGATCATGGACATGGGCAGCATGATGATAATCATGATTAGTGCAGTGTGGTACAGTATGCAGTGGTACAACAAGAGAACCAGATGCAACATGATGATAGGTGAAGGAGTCACCTTGGAGAATCAGTTGAAGCAGAATGTCTTCAACTGATCTCATCGTTATACGAAATGATTTATGCTAGATCTAGATAAGTCACAGTATTGCCTTCTATTGTAAACGTACTATATCTCTCTCTCTCTCTCTTTCTCTGCTGAACTTTGGAGAACATAAAAGAAGAATTGATCAAGGGTTTCCCCACATTATGGGGCTTGTCCCTGGATAACACCACATCTTGTGTCCTCTTGTCTTGGCTTGTATTCTGCGATTTATATTCATGTTCTATCTGCAGTTTATCTTAATGATGATGTGATTGCTAACTGTGAAAATTTAAATAAATTGCTCTAGCATAGAGCATACCTAAAATTAACATGGTATTAGAGCTGAGGTGAAGAAAATTCCCAAGCAAGAGTGAAAGAGCAAACACCAAAGACAATAGGGACAAGACAAAAGGATTAATGAGTTCCACATATCTCTTCTAAGTTCACTAAGGGTGAAGTGGAAGCAAAGAATATTATCAGAATGGCACATTGAAAGATCACTTCATTAGGAAGTTCAGATCTAAGGGTGGAAGGAAAGGCAGATGCCTTGGTTGCAATAAGTTCGGCCATCATGCAAAGGAGTGTCCGAATGGTAGAGACACATCTCTTGAAGAAGATAAAAATCATTCCAGGGACATCTTCAATGATAAAAGGAATGACTGGTAATGCATTTCATCAAGGAAATGGTCAACTCTTCAAAGAAGTCAAGGAACCCCAGATTCTCTTTTAAGTACCTGATTGCAAGAAGAACCTGGTGTCCATCTCAGAAATGGAAGTTAAAGGTTTCAGGGCAGCACTCATTGATGGAAAGGTACATGTTTGAAAAAATATTTTTTTCAAAGATGTTTTAGAGTTCAGGGTTGTATCAAGTCCACTGGGGACCATGTACATTGACTCAACACCGAAGGTATGTGAGTTAGATGGTGACTGGGATGCCTGAATTCAAAAAGAGCATGAAGGTACATGTCTGAGATGTACCGAAGGAAAATATTACAAGGGGACCATTCCCCTCATGTAGCAGGTCCACAGGTTTGGAACAACCTGTGGAGTTTGAGATTCATGAATAGGGAATCTCATGTATACAGGTGGAAGAAAGCCCCTTATGGCTTGAAGCAAAACACCCTGGGCATAGTATGAGAGGACTGATAGCTATTTGATGAAGCTGAGATTCACTAGGAGTGAAACCAATCCAAACCATTACCCGAAGGATGTGGATGATAGACCTCTCATATCGGCACCTTATGCGGATGAACTATTTCTGACAGGTGTAGACCCTCTCATTTGCAGAAGTAAGAGGGAGTTGGATTCCAGACATATGTTTTGCAGTTAGCATGGTGAGATCATATTTGGTTGAGCCTCACTGGATTGATGCCAAGAATCTTCTAAGATATCTTCGGGGCACAATCTCTCATGGATTGAGGTACACTGTCGGAAATATGAAAACTGCATGATTATTCGAATGCTGACTGGGCAGGCAGTGTGGAGGATCACTAGAGCACTTTTCAGTGCTAGTTCTCTTTGGATTATGCTTTGATATCATGGATGAGTAGGAAGCAGAAGTTGGTTGCTATAAGTACCGCTAATACCATATACATAACTACGAGTATGACCTTGTATGAAGTTGCCTAGTTGTGGAAACTCTTCAGAGAGTACACATGATGAATACCACTGTGATTCTCTATGACAACCAGAGCTGGGATTCAATTATTGAGGAATCTCGTATTCAATGATTGCTCCACCAGATACACATCAGATACTGCCTTATATAGGATATGGTAAGTCAATGATCAAGGAGGCTCCATCGCAATGAGATGTATAGGTCGCTAGTCAGAGCCCCGAGGAAAGATCAAATTTGTGATTTTCCCGAATGACTTGGAGTCGTCGAGAGTTCGTTGTAAAAGGGTCCTGCATGTTACATAAATTCAACTCTGGGAGCTCTGGGGGCTTGCGGTTCTTACTGGAGCAACATACGACCACAGGGTGACTCACCCTCCCTTGGTGGTGCACACTGGGAGAAGATGATTCGCTCTCTTGTGGGATAGGATGATTCACTCTCCTGTGGACAGGATGATTCGCTCTCCTGTGAACAAGATGATTCGCTCTCTTGTGGGACAAGATGATTCGCTCTCTTGTGGGACAAGATGATTCACTCTCTTGTGGATAGGATGATTCGCTCTCTTGCGAACAAGATTATTCGCTCTCTTGTGAGACAGGATGATTCTCTCTCCTATGTAGCAGGATGATCAATTCTCCTATGAGGTTTGGATGATTGTTCTCCATGACAATTATGTAGAAGGATGATTAGCTCTCCTGTGAGGCCTAGATGATGTGTTCTCCATGGTGATCGTGTAGCAGGATGATTAGTTCTCCTGTGAGGATAGGATTGATTAAGTTCTCCTGTCAAGGCATCCTACCCATGTAGTCTAGGACTCATGGGAAGTACCTCTCATCTGATAAATGAGTAGGTAAATGAGGATAGGGACCTGTTGTGGCCACCAAAAACCCCCCTTCTTACTTAGTATTAGTAATAACACTAGGTAAGTGGGGACCCTTAGTAAAAAATTCAAAAAATTCAATTAAAACTCATGTACTATACTCCTTAAGAAAATATCGCATCGCGCGAAAAAGATAGGACATTTCCTTGTGAGTAAAATGATAAATTGCGAGAATGCGACGCGAAATCCATCGCATCGCATGCATTAAGAAACGCTCACAAATGAAAACTTTAAGAAATCGCCAATGGCCGATATGCGACATCGCATATCGCAACATCGCAAAAACAACACATAACTATTTAACGAATTGTAACAATCTGCGATCTTGCGATAATGTGATACTGCGATCGGCGATCTTGCGATTGCGCGAAACAACAATCTACAATCCTGCGATCGTGGTGATTGGTCAACCCTGTGATAACACATCTTGATGAAAACACGATAACGCGATGATGCGATGCTACGATGCGAATGCGGAGATTGTCCATCGCAGATTTTCCCCGGCTCAACATTCAAGAAAAATTGAATACGCGTGTTAATGAAAATTAATGAATGTATGCCAAGTGTTAATGAAAGACAAGTTTTGTGTTTTTCGAAGAGTTAGTTCACAACAGATGGCATGCTTTTTTTTGTACATCCGTAGAGCTCACAGCTTTCTTGTCAATTTTTATTATCATTACTCTCTCCTTATATGTGAACTGCAGGAATGAAAAACAAAAACAATATGAAGCAATGTGCAGGGAGAGATTAAGGAAAAAGGATAAAGCTCCAATGCTCGAAAGCAGAGAAGAAATGCCCTCATGAATGGATACCGCATGCAACAGAGCCGCGAATTCCAGAGCGCTGCTGAGCTATCCATTACAGATCTATCAGTCAGAGCCATGGTTCAATGAATAGTTGAACAATGCTGATATCAACAGGCGATTTAACACTCAAGGTTAGAAGTTCACAAAAGCAGTGTGTTTGCAAAATTTTAAAGCTTATACCTGGTGAAGGAAAGGTGCTAAAGGCGAAAAACGCACCAGAAAGGCCCGGATCGAAGAACGGAGGCAGTTTTCGATGCGCGATTTCGCTGAGAAAATTGCTCAAAAAGCAAAGTCCTTACCTGCTTAGTCACTCGTAAGCCCGGAAACGCAAGAAAGCAAAGGCAGAGGCAATTTGAGGGTTAACCAAGTAGAATTTGGGTTATTACTGAGCATACACAGTAAATCCACATAGCCAGAGATAATTCTCAAGTATATCTGCTATTTTGCTGGAAAAAATGGTGCCAGCACTTGCCATTTCTGTTTTCTTAGCTCAACCAAAAGCGGAAGACAGTTAGCCGACTCTACCCAGGCAAATATTGAATGCTCGCAACATTAAGGAGCAAATGCAGAAATAGTTAGATATTAGATTTAATTTTTAGAAATAATTTTTCTTAGAAAAAGGGTGGTTATTTAAACCGTATCCTGAATATGTGTAATTAAGTTATTTAGTTAGTAGTATTTAAACCCTTCTCATGCATTTAGAGAAGGGTCTAGAAATTTATCAAAAACTTGTCCTCAGAACATGCACTTTTGCACCCTCAGAGGAGGTTTTGGTGAATGAATGGATCAAGATTTGTTGATGCTTGCATTTGATATCTGCTACTGATGTTGCACTTCTATACTCTTAGTAGATGTTAGAGCAAGGAGAAATAAATCATTATTTCTTGAAGCTTATGAGTAGGACCAGTCATAAATGGTACTTTTATCTCTTGACCATTTCTGCTTATATGTTAAAGTGATATACAGTTTTTAGTTGTTTATATGTTATTGCATGAATGCTTGAGTTACCATTTGGCACTTTTGTACAGTGGTAGCTATTTATTTATGTTTAATGTATGAATAGCTTATTATGCGATATGTTGTTCATAACTGTTTTGCATAACTTTTTATGCGAAATAGTTCATCTTAATTGATTTCCTTTCTTATAATTGCTGAATGATCTTTATTCCCATTTGTTATATGAAATCTCTTTAGATCGCATAATAGAAGAGTTACATCCCAGGTTAGCATAGATTAGATGTGTTGTTTTTATTAGATTACCATAGTATAGAATTAGATTAAAATTTGAATTAGAATAACTTAGATAGTTACTGTTAGATCAGCAACATCCAATTCTACACACACACACTCATAGATTGGGAAACTGGTCCCATTATCCCCAGTCGGACCCGCTATACCAAACAGATAAGGAGCTGCCAACCAAGGTCCGGACCGGGCGGGTATCCGCCTTGTTGTCGACCTGATTTTCGGGGCTTCAACATATTTGGTGCTAGAAAAAGGGCCTGAACTATGAATGGCAAGTAAATCCAAATCTGAATACCATTCTGAGAGTAAATCGCCCTCATCATCTCCCCCGACTTCCCCATTACATTTAAATCCAGAGTCAGAAGTCGCTCGAGTATCAACCACTGCTACCCACCCTGATATTTCAGACCAATCTACCATTGAACCTCCTGAAGTCGAATCCCTGATTCACAAACTTCAGTGATTTTCCATCTCCCCTCAGAGGTCTGATAAATCTCAAGGCAGTGTGACTTCGCAGTACAACCCTACTCATCCCTTGACCGGGTTAAAGAGTGAAAATTTTGGCATTCAGCCAACCGAATTACCTCTTCCCACCAGGAAAAGAGCAAGGAAATCACCGCAAGAGTCTGACAGTGAGACTCTTTCGTCCGCATCATCCATCTCAACTACTTCACCGCGAAGTCAACCATCCACACCTCCACTCCAGATCATCGTCCATCCATCCACTGGAACCCCCACAACCCCTCTTCAATCATCTACGATCATAGTATCCTCATCCTCCCAGCCACAGGCATCATCTTTTGCACTTTCCTCTGTTAGCAGTTCAACGATGGCCCAGTCTCCATGGAACAACCCTGGGGCAGTCTTAATGCCTGCACCCTTGAGTCAAATACCGGCCCATCCTGAGAAATGGCTGCCCAAATTCAATCCCGAGGCAGGTATGCTAGCAGAAGAGCACATAAATAACTTCATGCTTTCCATTAATCTCAATGGGGTTACTAATGAAGATGCTGTTGTTCGGCTTTTTCCCTATACACTGCAAGGGACAGCCAGGTCATGGTACTTTTCTATACCCTCCAGATCCATCACAAGTTGGGATATCTTCCAGGACCAATTCCTAACCAAGTTTGGTGATGACAGATCAACGAAAACGTTAATCAATGACCTATCCAATCTTAAAGCCGAAGCTAGAGAGCCTATTAAGGATTTCAATTTACGGTTCAACAAAATTTTCAACAAAATTCCTACTGCTTCTCAGCCCAGCAAAGAGGTACGATGTGAATGGTATATTACCGCTCTGCCATCGAACATAGCCATCTTCGTGGACAAGGCAAATAAAACAACCTTAGCTAAAAACATGAAAGAGGCGATAGCAGTAGAAAAACAAATAATAGCCTTGGAAAAGAGATCCGCGATAGAGGAATGTAAGTCCAAAAAGTCACCTTCAAGGAAGACTCCAAGAAGAAACAAGCAAAAGATACTTTTGATTTGGAAGGATTGCAGAAAGTTATAAAGACCATGTCCAATGAGATGGTCGACATAAAAAAGCAAGTAGCAGAAACTTCTTCAAAGAAGCCCTACAGAGCTTTTAAAAGAGGTCCTTCAACAGATGCAAAGCCACCTAATGCCATTTCAAATGCTGAATCCGAGGAAGAGGAAGAGGAAATCGCCACTGAAGGGCAGACCAATGACGAAGAAGTTGTGGAATTACAAGGAATGTGGGATTTCATCCTCCCACAAGAGGAAGATCAAGAAGTATTTCCAGTTAGCACACGAAGTAAAAATCAGCTTGATCCTCCCCAAACTACCCCTAAACAGAAGAGCGCAAGCTCTGCAACAAAAGATAAAGTCGCAACAAAGAAAATGACATCCAAAGCGACTCAAACTAGCCCAGTCCAAGCAGATGATACGACTCCATCCAAAACATTGATAGTGTCGGATGAAATGGAGTACAATATTATTGATGACATGAAAAAGACTAGGGCTAATATCACCCTTTACGAACTGAGCAAATTGAAACATCAACAGAAGATAATGATGAAAGAATTACATGTCGTGCCAGTTGCACCTTTGCCTGCCGCTGTACTTTCTCAAGCTTCCCACAACATGGGAAGACCTCCAACGAATGCGATCAGTAAGATTGATCCAAATGACATCACCTTGATTGGAGGAAGATCAAGATCTCACACTCCCCCGTTTCTCCTTACTTATGAAATATTCAATAAAAATGTGCACAATTGTTTAGTAGATTCTGGTGCTTCATCGAATATTTTACCCAAATCTATATGTGCCAAATTAAATGTTCAACAACAGAAATCCGCAATGCGCATAGTTCAGCTCGATCGATCTCAAGTCGAAGTGATCGGCGAACTAAATCAAGTAACCATAAGATTGTCATCCAACCCGAAGGTATGTCAGGTTATTGACATTCTAGTTGCTGACATCCCAGAATTCTATGGCTTAATCCTTAGCAGGGATTGGTCAGAAAAACTCCATGGATACTTCGCAACTGATTGGTCGCACATGTGGCTGCCCTACAATGGTAAACCGAATCAAATAAAAGTTGAACGAGAGTTACACCAGAAGTACATAGTAATGGAGTTAGAGGGAGAGAATGAACCGGTAGCGTATAACAACAGTATCATTGGCAATTACTCGGTAGATTCTTTCCTCGGCAATTTCAATGCTCATGCATCACCTTATTTAGAAAATTCAGTTTTGTCCCAAGTTGAAAATTTTTCTCGAACTAATAGTTCGAAATGTATTAATTTTTTAGATAAACCTGTAAATACATCTTTGTTTTGGAAATTATTTTTTGATGGCTCTAGATCTAATGAAGGAGCAGGAGCAGGATGCGTTCTGATTAGTCCAGAAGGAGAAAATATCATGCTCACATGCAGACTCGAATTTGATTGCACAAACAACACAACAGAATACGAGGCTTTGCTTCAAGGCCTGTATAAGGAAATCGGGTTAGATGTCAAGTATCTTCAAGTTTTTGGAGACTCTGAGATTGTGGTTAAGCAGGTACGTAACACTATACATTGCTTATCAGGTCACTTAAAACACTATCAATCTTTAGTACAAGATCTGACTAAGCATTGCATAGCGTTTAATATTTCTTCAATCCCGAGACTCCAAAACAGAAGTGCAGACCTTTTGGCTAACGTAGCTTCTAAACTTATTCCCTCCAAAGATTTTAGCCCAGATAGATTCTCAATAGAATTAATCTTTAGACCGTCCATTCCTGACAACATCACAAATTGGAGAGTATTCAATGATGATCCAGATATCATAAATTTCCTCACATCTGAAGGATCCTACTACAATCAAATAATCGACGAGGACCAGCACGATCGACAATTGCAACAAAATAGCACTAATAATGCTATACCGAAGTCGGTGGTTAAGTTAGAAGACTTATATGATTTGAAAGATCGGTTTAAAAGGTCTACCAATTCAAAACTCTACAGTTAAACCTTGAACTACAAATTAGTAAACCTAGGGACCGATGCTAAACCACAAAACATTAATCTAGGCCTTGGCCTAGCCCCTGAAGAGAAACTAGCGTATATTCGTCTTTTGAGACAATATAAAAATGTTTTTGCCTGGAATTATGATGAGCTGAAAACATACGACACTTCTATCATCCAGCATACTATTCCTATGATTGATAACAAAAAACCTGTCCAACAAAAACTGAGAAAAATCCACCCCAATTTAGAAAATCAGATAAAAACCGAGCTCAACAAGTTACTGAAATCCAGGATAATCTTTCCCGTCAGACATTCCAAGTGGGTCTCCAATATGGTACCCGTTAGGAAGAAAAATGGAGACATTAGGATTTTCATTGACTTTCGGAATCTTAACAAAGCCTATCAAAAAGATAATTTTCCTCTTCCACCTATGGAGCAAATACTGCAGGCAGTGGCGGGCTCAGAACTAATGTCTTTCTTGGATGGATTTTCAGGGTACAATCAAGTGTTGGTACATCCTGATGATTAGTTGAAAACCACATTCAGAACTAAATGGGGCACATATGCATATCAGAAGATGCCATTTGGTTTGATTAATGCTGGTGCTACATTTCAGAGAGCCATGGACATCACATTCAAAGGTTTAGTCAATAAATCTGTAGTAATTTATTTGGATGATATAACAATGTACTCCAAGAAACGAAGCGATCATCTCAAAGACCTGAAACAAATATTTCAACGGTGTCTAAGGTATGGAATTTCACTTAACCCAAAGAAATCTTTTTTCGCATTAAGTGAAGGGAAACTTGTAGGATTCATAGTGTCAAAGTCTGGTATTCACATTGATCCCGACAGAATCAAAGAAATTTCTGAAATATCCCTACCTCATAACAAAAAAGCCATGCAATCTTTCCTTGGTCAAATCAATTTTGTAAAGAGATTCGTTCCATATTTTTCGCGAATCATGTCTCCTTTGCAAACCATGATTAAAAAGAATTCAAATTTTAAATGGGGTCAAGATGAACATGAAGCATTCAACCTAATCAAGCAAGCTATTATAAATGCTCCATCTTTAGCAACCCTGAATTTTCAGAATCTTTTATTTTATACACATTTGCCTTAGATAAATCATATGCCACGATACTAACTCAAGCGAATAAAGAAAAAGCGGAAGCTCCAATTGCGCTTTTTAGCTCAAATTTACAAGGTGCTGAACTCAATTATTCAGACGTGGAGAAACAGGGTTATGTTGTTTTCAAAGCAATCAAATACTTCAGACCTTTCTTACTTAAAACCCATACTAAGATCATAGTACCGTTTCCAGTGGTAAGGAATATTCTAGTGCAGAAGGATGTGGGTGAGAAAAGGGCCAATTGGGTTACTGCCTTACAGGAATACGACCTTGAGATCAAACCAACAAACATTGTAAGAGGTCAAGGCTTCTGCAAAATGCTGGCCGGAGCATCGCAAATTTCTGAAACTCCATCTCAAGAGGTACAACTGGGTGAGGTAAGCCTAAATGATGCAGAATCATTATATGCTGATATCATTTATTATCTTAAGAACGGGTATGCTCCTTCTCACCTTGATCATACTAAGAAAAGAGCTCTAAGACTAAAAGCTAAACAATATCAACTCATAAATGATATTCTTTTCAGGAAAAATTGTGATTCTGTTCTTCTTAGGTGTCTTGAAAAAACTGAAGCTGAAAAAGTTTTGCAGGAACTCCACGATGGGCCAGCAGGCAGACACTATGCTGGAGATGCTACTGCACATAAAATCTTATGCGCAGGATATTATTGGCCCACACTGTTCAAAGACTCGCACAGTTACGTGAGGAAATGTCAAGTCTGCCAAACTACTGCTGGAAGACAAAAGAAGTCGTCCCTGCCACTACAGCCAGTAAACATCGAGCAACCTTTCAGTCAGTGGGGCTTGGACATAATAGGTGAGATCGTTCCTCACTCTTCTAAGCAGCATAGATACATCCTCATGGCAACAGATTATTTCAAAAAATGGGTAGAAGCAGTTCCGCTCAAGACAGCTAATTCTAAAAATACTATTGAGTTCATTGATCAATTTATAATCACTAGGTTTGGATTGTCATCTGCTTTAATGTTTGACAATGCATCATACTTTTCTGGAAATGCAATGACTGATTTTGCACTTAAAAGAAGATTCAAACTTAAATATTCGGCCAATTACTATCCGCAAGGTAATGGGTTAGCTGAGTTAACAAATAAAAACCTAATCAGGATTATTAAAAGAACAGTTGACCAAAATCAAAAGAATTGGCACAAAGCTTTAGTATATGCTTTATGGGCAGATAGGATAACGCAAAAAACTTCAATCGGCACTTCTCCCTTTATTTTAGTTTATGGGAAAGAAGTGGTTCTTTCAACTCACTTAGCCATTCCCTCTTTGTCTTTAGTACAATACATTGATGAAGTACCCACTTCCTCCCTGTAGCTGAGACAATTGGAAATAATTAAATTAGAAGAACAACGAGAACAAGCTAAGAAAACGCATGCTCATCATCAAGCGCTAGTAAAGTCCTCTTTTGATTCAAACATAATGATCAGAAAAGATTTTCATATGGGAGATTTAGTTTTAAAGTGGGATAAGGCCCATGAAGAAAAGGGCAAACACACAAAATTTCAAAGGATGTGGCTTGGTCCTTTTCAGATTGTTGAAGTCATAGGTCCATCAACATTTGTGTTACAGGATTTAGCAGGTGGGAGGGATCCTTTGCCTGTTAATGGACAAATTCTCAAGAAATATTTTCCATAGAAGATTATTCTTCTATTTTTGCAGAATAGTTTTTCTTTTCATAATGAAACCAGTTGTGAGTGGTTACATTAGGTATTTACGAAAAGACACCAATTCTCTTTCAGATTTTGAGCTTTTCACTTGTATAAATAGCAAAATCTTTTGGAAACTTGATATTTATTATTGACAGATACAGTTAAAAACTTTAGCCTAGATATGATACGAGTTTCAACTTCAAGGAATTTGATGAAAGCAACCTTTAGTGAAGAAATTGTTTTATATCAGCACAATGAAAGGTATCAATAACAAAATGAAGATTCTCTGTAGAATAACTGTTTCCAAAAACTCTATTATTGTCGTCCAGAGCTATCTTAAGGAAACAATGACTTCCTCCCTGCTAAAGGAAAATCGCAGCTTTCAGAGGGATAATCCAAGGATACACTATATCTTAAAGAATAAGAGGTCTCATCACGAGCCGACTTATCATGATCACAGATATCATAACTTGTTGACTTTTCCAATACTGTCTACCACAACAGGGCAAGGATTCAAGATTGTTGCAATCAAAAGACAAGGGGTCTCATCACGAGCCAGCTTGTGTAGCAAAGTTATGAATCAAGTGAGTGACAGTGTCACAATTTGGCTACCAAACCAAGACATTGTTCTTTAAGAATAAAAAGAAAATCAAAGCAATAAGTGTAAATATGGATTTTTCTTTGCAAGTTGTTGGTCACCTTAAGTAGGATACAGGATCATTGCTGGGTAACAGGTAACCCTGTCGAGGCTATAAACGCCTGCTGGCAGCAGAGGCTCTACCTACGACAAATGAGCATATTTAAAACTGGTTTACAGAGGAGACTTTATTTTATCTTTACATGACCAAGTAATGGCTGATGTAAATACAAGGACTAACCTAAGGAAGCAAATAATTAGAATGAAAGGAGGTTGAAACAAAATATCATTGACAGTTTAAAGCATAATGTACTCTATCTGTCCATAACAAAGTTTAAATTTCTGAAAAATTTTCTGTTTTGGAAGTTTGAAAAATTCAATAGGAAAACAGAGATAACTGGTTCTTCCAAGTGAATCGCCAATTGTTGTGGCCACCAACAACCCCCCTCCTTACTTAGTATTAGTAATAACACTAGGTAAGTGGGGACCCTTAGTAAAAAATTCAAAAAATTCAATTAAAACTCATGTATTATACTCCTTAAGAAAATATCGCATCGCGCGAAGAAGATAGGACATTTCCTTGTGAGTAAAATGATAAATTGCGAGAATGCGACGCGAAATCCATCACATCGCATGCATTAAGAAACGCTCATAAACGAAAACTTTAAGAAATCGCCAATGGCCGATATGCGACATCGCATATCGCAACATCGCAAAAACAGCACATAACTATTTAACGAATTGTAACAATCTGCGATCTTGCGATAATGTGATACTGCGATCGGCGATCTTGCGATCGCGCGAAACAGCAATCTGCAATCCTGCGATCGGCGTGATCGGTCAACCCTGCGATAACACATCTTGATGAAAACGCGATAACGCGATGATGCGATGCTGCGATGCGAATCGCAGAGATCGTCCATCGCAGATTTTCCCCGGCTCAACATTCAAGAAAAATTGAATACGCACGTTAATGAAAATTAATGAATGTACGCCAAGTGTTAATGAAAGACAGTTTTGTGTTTTTCGAAGAGTTAGTTCACAACAGATGGCATGCTTTTTTTTGTACATCCGTAGAGCTCACAGCTTTCTTGTCAGTTTTTATTATCATTACTCTCTCCTTATATGTGAACTGCAGGAATGAAAAATAGAAACAATATGAAGCAATGTGCAGGGAGCGATTAAGGAAAAAGGATAAAGCTCCAATGCTCGGAAGTAGAGAAGAAATGCCCTCATGAACAGATATCGCATGCAACAGAGCCGCGAATTCCACAGCGCTGCTGAGCTATCCATTATATATCTATCAGTCAAAGCCATGGTTCAATGATAGTTGAACAATGTTGATATCAACAGGCGATTTAACACTCAAGGTTAGAAGTTCACAAAAGCAGTATGTTTGCAAAATTTTAAAGCTTATACCTGGTGAAGGAAAGGCGCTAAATGCGAAAAATGCACCAGAAAGGCCCGGATCAAAGAACGGAGGCAGTTTTCGATGCGCGCTTTCACTAAGAAAATTGCTCAAAACGAAAAGTCCTTAACTGCTTAGTCACTCGTAAGCCCGGAAACGCAAGAAAGCAAAGGCAGAGGCAATTTGAGGGTTAACCAAGTGGAATTTGGGTTATTACTGAGCATACACAGTAAATCCACATAGCCAGAGATGATTCTAAAGTATATCTACTATTTTGCTGGAAAAAATGGTGCCAGCGCTTGCCATTTCTGTTTGCTTAGCTCAACCAAAAGTGGAAGACAGTCAGCCAACTCTACCCAGGCAAATATTGAATGCTCGCAACATTAAGGAGCAAATGCAGAAATAGTTAGATATTAGATTTAATTTTTAGAAATAATTTTTCTTAGAAAAAGGGCAGTCATTTAAACCGTATCCTGAATATGTGTAATTAAGTTATTTAGTTAGTAGTATTTAAACCCTTCTCATGCATTTAGAAAAGGGTCCAGAAATTTATCAAAACTTGTCCTTAGAAGATGCCCTTTTGCACCCTCAGAGGAGGTTTTGGTGAATGAATGGATCAATATTTGTTGATGTTTGCATTTGATATCTGCTACTGATGTTGCACTTCTGTACTCTTAGTAGATGTTAGAGCAAGGAGAAATAAATCATTATTTCTTGAAGCTTATGAGTAGGACCAGTCATAAATGGTACTTTTATCTCTTGACCATTTCTGCTTATATGTTAAAGTGATATACAGTTTTTAGTTGTTTATATGTTATTGCATGAATGCTTGAGTTACCATTTGGCACTTTTGTACGGTGGTAGCTATTTATTTATGTTTAATGTATGAATAGCTTATTAGGCGATACGTTGTTCATAACTGTTTTGCCTAACTTTTTATGCGAAATAGTTCATCTTAATTGATTTCCTTTCTTATAATCGCTGAATGATCTTTACTACCAGTTGTTATATGAAATCTCTTTAGATCGCATAATAGAAGAGTTACATCTCGGGTTAGCATAGATTAGATGTGCTGTTTTTATTAGATTACCATAGTATAGAATTAGATTAAAATTTGAATTAGAATAGCTTAGATAGTTATTGTTAGATCAACAACATCCAATTCTACACACACACTCATAGATTGGGAAATTGGTCCCATTATCCCCAGTCGGACCCGCTATACCAAACGGATAAGGAGCTACCAACCAAGGTCCGGACCGGGCGGGTATCGCCCTTATTGTCGACCCGATTTTCGGGGCTTCAACAGGACCATAGTAGTACCGATGGACGTATTGTTGTATCTACTGTACTCTCTATGCTACGATGGCCTTCATTGATCTGGGATCAATGATATTGGTTTGGGACTAGTGGTAGGAGTTGTACCTACTATGACGCTGACTTCGGGTTGGTTGAGACTGGTCTGGGAGCAGTAGTACATACTCTGAGACTGACTTAGGGTCAGTGGAAGACTGGTCTGGGACCAGTGAGAGCGGTACACGTTATGACGCTAACTTTGGGTCGGTTGAGACTAGTCTGGGACCAGTGGTACACTCTCTGAGACTGATGATACTGGTTTGGGACCAGTAGTAGGAGTGGTACCCACTATGACGCTGACTTTGGGTCGGTTGAGATTGGTCTGGGACCGGTGGTATGCACTTTGAGACTGACTTTGGGTCAGTGGAGAATGGTATAAGAAATTCTCGATCAATTCTTCTTCTTCATGGTTCAGCAGAGCTAAGTTGAGCATAGCAGGGCAGAGCCAGTAGAGCAGAGTAGAGCCAACAGAGCTGAGTAGAGCAGAGCGGAGCCAACATAGTTGAGCAGAGCCAGCAAAGCTAGGTAGAGCTAAGCATGGCAGTGCAAGGCACTGATGGTTGAGATAGTACTGTTGGACATATGGATCAGCAGATGGAGTTCTCCCTAGTTGAGAGGGAGTGTTAAAATTGGCAACTAGGGCCAAAATCCATGTGGGTCAGCTTATTTATGGTAGCTGATATTTTTATTGGATCCCTCTTGTCGAGAGGTGTAGGATTGATATAAAGATCATCTGATTCCGATAAGTATTTATGGACATATGAATTTGATTATGGAATTATTATCAAGCCGACCAGCAACTTATGTAGGCTCAAGAAGCCCAAATGTCATGTCTATTCAACCTATACATTTTTGGTATAAATAGAAGAGGATTTGATGTCATTTGCAAGACACATTCTTCATGTGATCTCCTCCTCTCCACGTCTTGGGTTTTTGGTGGAGGAGGGACACTAAGAAGAATACACTGGCCTTGTATGACGCCCTAGCTACTATACATTGCCCTAGCGATTGTATGTTACCCTAACCGTAGGTCAAGGGAAGGCTCCTATACTCTACCCAAAGGAGTTCCAATAAACAGTCAACATGATGCCCTAATCTGTTGACAAGTATTGCCCTAATCCGCTATACAAGGAGACTCTTAGATGCAGCAAAAGGAGACTTTAATTCGTGGTTAAGGAGAGGCCTAACCCGCAGTAAATGGAGGACTGATACGCAGCAGAGGAGGCTCTTATATCTGCATCACCAAATCCCTAATATGTTATCATAAGGAGGCTCCTAAACCGCAGTCTAGAAGTGACCCTTAGCCGCAGCTAAAGAAGACCTGGCCGCAGATATAACAAGCCCAAATTCACAGCTAAGGAGAGACCTTCAGCTGCAGCAAAATGAGTCATAACGTAGCAAGAAGAAGCCTGAAACAAGCATGAATTGCTGAAGGTAACAACACAGAGATAGAGGTTGTTCCTAGGCTTGGGTCAAGGACTGTTTGCAAGGGAAAGGAGCTGCAACATATTACACTGCTGCGTTGATGGTTATTGGAAGTAGTTTGGTGGAAGACCATAAGCCTATATTGCTACCACACCAACGTCAAAGGGTAGCATGATAATGGACAACATGATAATGAGCAGCATGATAAACAACAATGATAGAATGGCATACCTGTAGCAGCCCTATCACAATGAACAACAGTGATAGAATGCCATCTGTTAGAACAACAACATGATGATGATGCACATTAGTATGGGCAACATGATGATGGATAAGATCATGGACATGGGCAGCATGAAGTTGAATGAGATCATGGACATGAAGGGCAGCATGATAATGGACAACATGATAATGAGCAGCATGATAAACAACAACAATAGAATGGCATTCCTGTAGCAACCCTATCACAATGAACATCAGTGATAGAATGCCACATGTTAGAACAACAACATGATGATTATGCACATTAGTATGGGCAGCATGATGATGGATAAGATCATGGACATGGGCAGCATGAAGTTGAATGAGATCATGGACGTGAAGGGCAGCATGATGATGGATAAGATCATGGACATGGGCAGCATGATGATAATCATGATTAGTGCAGCATGGTGTAGTATGCAATGGTACAACAAGAGAACTAGATGCAACATGATGATAGGTGAAGGAGTCACCTTGGAGAATCAGTTGAAGTAGAATGTCTTCAACTGATCTCATCGTTATACGAAATGATCTATGCTAGATCTAGACAAGTCATAGTGTTGACTTCTATTGTAAATACACTATCTCTCTCTCTCTTTCTCTGCTGAAATTTGAAGAACATAAAAGAAGAATTGGTCAAGGGTTTCCCCACATTGTGGGGTTTGTCCCTGGATAGCGCCACATCTTGTGTCCTCTTGTCTTGGCTTGTCTTCCGTGATTTATATTTATGTTCTAGCTGCAATTTATCTTAATGCTGATGTGATTGCTAACTGTGAAAATTTAAATAAATTTCTCTAGCATAGAACATACCTAAAATTAACAGTTTTTCATGGAAGGAAAACACACTTCGAAAATTCACACAAAAAGATTAAAGAAATAAGAAAATATTAAGTAAATCATGATATTTTTCATGAAAAGAGAAATGTGTGGTTACCCACGAAAGAATGGTGTTATGCATTAGATATTTAAAAATTGATTATTTAGTGCATGAACAAATAACAACCAATGTGTTATAGAAATATATATTTGCATGTATGAAAAAAATAGCACTGCGTTAGAATTCTTGAAACTGAAAACACGTGTTTAATGGCTATTATGTTTAAAATCTCCTTTTGAGAACATGGCCGTGTATTTGCATGCATGAAACACAAAAGTTAATGAATTAGATTTATTGAAAAGAAATATGTTATTTACTTGCATGAAATATAAAAATATTGTGTTTGATCTCTTGAAAGGAAACATGATCTTTACATCTATGAAGAGTACACTTAGGATGTAGGATTCCTTGAGAAGAAATATGCATGGAAAGAAAATAATCATTGTGCTAGACAAATTAATGAGTAACATGGATTTGCATGCAGAAAGAAATAGTCATCATGTTAGACCTTGGAAAGGAAAACAAGTAATTGCTTGCAATAAATGCATTATCTTTCCTTTGGAAAAATATATACCCATATGCAAGAAATAATAACTAATACATTAGTTTTCGTTTAGAAGAAGTACTTATTTGGGTGTACAACAGAATTTGTAAATAACTCTATCTTGGGAAAGATTCTTTTTGGAAAAGGGACTTGCATTTGAATGCATGATAATGGTATCTATTATGTTAGCTTTCTCTTAGAAGGGGACATGAATTTGCATGCTTAATAGTAACAATAACAATATCTATTGTATTGGAAAGATTTCTTAGTTACATGCACAACGAAGAAGCTGAGGGGCTAACTCTCTTTGAATAAGTTTTTATCTAGTTACATGAACAGAAAACAAAGATAATTTGATAGTAACCTTTAAATGAAATGGATGGTAACAATGGTTTCCTTTGGAAACAAACATGTATTAGTGTAAGAATGATCATAGTAACGTGGTAATGATTTTGATGTGCTTGATACTTAATTTCTTATACATGCACAATGTTGTTAGAAGAAGGATGTTGTGATATCATCTTTACATATCATGTATGCACATGAATAGATGTTAAAATATCACTTTTAAAGACTGATTATTCATTGATTAATGCTTTATCTAATCATGTTACCAAATATTGTTGACAACAACAATGACTATGAAAGGATAATGATTTTTTCAAAAGAAAGATTATGTTTAACATTGTGGTAGATAAATAACTAATGGTCCATGGAGATGACTAAGAGTTTCATGATGGTCCACTGATGGAACAATCATGCCACAAGGATATAAAGAGTGGTAATTTGTGGTTAAATGGTTTCATGATGATTGTAATAGATTTTAGCTAGATATGTTGTATTTTAATGGTATTTTATTGCAATATTTTATGACAATGGTTAAGGGATGGACACCCTAATAAGACATTGAGTGAGGAGTGAACACCCTCATGAGCGTTTAATTAAAAAATTAAACATTTGTTGATTTTCACGCTACAGGATTTCCAGGGTATATTGGTGTTCCATGTTGTGATTGATTACTATGTCAATTTGATAATGTTGATTTCTTACCTGATGTGATGTTCATAATGTTAAGTAGTGGGACATTGAAGCTACTCCTTGATCCTCAAAGAATTGACTAAAATTCTCTATGCGTTGTGGGAGGAGCCAAGGTAAAAATTCCTTTGCACGTACAATGAGGGGGTATATATAACCAAGCGGTGACGCTTGACCCTTGTGACTCTTTGACTACCCTCATGATTGTTCAACTTCCTATGAATTCTCAACTGACATGACTCTTCATATTCATGTGTGTCCATTGAACTTCCACTTTACATTACATTCGATTTACAATAGACATGGCTCATAGTAGTGATGTGCACTTTAACAACTCATGACATGACTTGACATGAAATTGGTGAGATGGACTAGTTTGCTGAGGTGGTAATGTCAAGCCGTTGTTGCTACTAAGTGATGGATTTATTCTTGGATGTGCTTTCTCTTCTCCTCCGCATAGCTTGATGATGCAGGGTCTTCAATGATATTTGGTCTTGGGATACAGTTGCATGCATGTGTTCCATTTGCTTTTACTTGATAAGTTACTTTGTCTATCCAACTATAAGTTAGTCTTCAAGAATGTTCGCTCATTCTCCTTCTTCATCATCTCACCATGATCTAGGAGTGTACATGTTCCTGCAACTCACTCATGATGGGACAACATCAAATCCAAAACTCCCTAGTCTAAGATGATGCACTATTATCCATAGACTGGGCCAGGGACAGGTGACAGGTTAGGAAAAACGGCTCAGTAATTGTGTATTGTGCAGTTTCAGGTGACATGGAGGGAGACAGGTTAGTGAGACTACGTAGAGAACAACACAGTCTTATCTTAGGAACTCCTGAGCATAGTCTTCATCACTGGGGAAAATTGCACATAGGCGACTTGGAGAAAGGATTGCAGAGTTGGTATCACCAGCGGAAACTACAAAGTGGGACCTTGGGAGGCATGCTTGCCCATTTTTCTAAGGGAAGGTAAGACTGGACAACAGAGGGACAAGAGAGGAAAAATCTGCACAGTTTATTATATTAGTGAGTCCCAACTAAGGGAGGATATTGGGGGACACTTCTATGCAGTTATGGGAGGAAAAGAAGGTTTGGGTCTCTATGCATTATGGGGTTCCAATATGTAGGGAGGAGTTTTGATGATTGATCTTGTGAAAAGCGTAGTTCAAGTTAGGCTTGAGGAAGCTACTACACAATTCTGGGGAGGAAGGCAGTCTGTTGAGTTCTATAATTGTGCGGTGAAACTGCCCTAAGGCATAATGACTTTGTATTGTGAAGTTATAGGAATCATAGCAACATCCATGAGGGCTTTGACTACATAGTGTGCACCTCATTTAGGCTCCAGTGAAAGAGAGTTGTCCAGTCGGAAGGATTTCCAGGAAAATGGCTAAGTGTAGGAGGTAGGTGAACTTGTGATGAACTTGCCATTTTGATCACGCACTTAGCATACTTTGACAACATGAAAACATAAACCACCAGAACAAAAATACAAAGCATTACCCTCTATGATACTGTCTAGAACTAAAAGCAACAAGTGCGACACTTGAGATAGACTTTAGGACGACCATGATGACACTTGTGCGATAGTGCTTAAAACTTTACGTATGAGTGTGAGAATTGTTTACATGGATAGGAAAACTTGTGTACACAAATACCAACCTTCTAGGTCACCAGAAAGGCTCATAGACATGACATAACAACCAAACATGCCAAAAATATGACAATGATCCCCCAAGCGAAAGGGACCAAGACACTTAGAGGAAACACATGGAATGAGTTTCAGTTATTGCAACCATGCATGTCGTTGAAGACATAATGATATGAAAATGATAAGTGGTCCTTCATGCTACATTAAGAGGTGTATTTCAAAATATGTTCTTTCGTTTCCATACCTACCCTCCAATGGGTTGTGCATCAGATGGAGTCTTCATGCGGTCTCGATATTCTATCATACCCTCGGTTCCTTGGTCTCCTTATCTTTCTCCTTAGCTCCTTCAGAGTCATCTAGCATGTCATCCTTTTTCGTGGCGACTGAGAGACATGATTGCATAATTTAAGCGGGCAGTGAACATTGTGGGATGAGGCCTTGGGAGGACACATCTGTGCAGTTTCAAGATGCAAGGAGGACTAGGTAGCTGGGATGCCTGAGGGACAAAATTGTGCAGTTTCTAGATACAGTGGGTTCCAACTGAGGGAAGGACACTGGAGGAAACCACTATGCAGTTTTGGATGCCAAGGGAGGTTGGGATTTCTATGCATTGCACAATTCCACTAGGAAAGGGAAAAATCTTGAGGGTTGCAGATGTGAATTACGCAGTTCAAGAAAGTTGCATGAGGTTGGGTTACCAGGGAAACTTTGGAATTTGGTTAAGTGTGGGGCCGATGGAATCGATGTGAATAATGATAGAACTTGACTGCGATCACACACTTGAACACTTAGTGACACAACATATACCATACAAAACATATAAAAACATACTTATCTTATTGCAACAACCTTTGCAACAACTTACGACAAGTGTGGCTCCAATGATAGACTTTGAGAGGATAAATGCGATACTTGTGCAAGAGTGCATGAAATGAGTGTGAAATATGTCTATGTACTGCTAAGGACAACCCATTCTCACAAATATTTCCCCTTGAAGGAAAACAAACTTCCGTTTTCATGAAACATGGTAACCCCCATGCCCAAAAATGACACATACTATACAAAGATAAAAGCGTGAACAACTCTTAAGATTGAAGAGGAGAGCTTGAGATCATGATCTTACCAATAAGTGACTAACAAACGATCAACCATAGGATCCACAATAGGCTCCTAAATTTAATTGTAGGCCAAACTTTTGGAGGGTGTTGCAGCCGCTAAAACACTTGGAAACACATTGGTTGAATACCAGCTTCTCTATCTTGGTTCATTTTAGTGCACGAATTTGGTCCTTCAGGGAGTATTGATTCATCATGCAGATTACTTTGGCTTCTCCACTTACCCTATGGGTAGACCTGGTCCCCTTTGTACCTTCTCAGTTGAACACAACATGAGATTCATCTGGATCACACTGTTTCGAATTGGGAAAGGTAGATTAGCTAGAAAGCTTAAGATTTTTAGAGTATAATTTTTCATCTCTGGTGTTTCTCCACAACCAACAGGCTTGGACAGTACCCTGACATAGTCACGCAGGAAAAAAACATTACTCCATTGCTAGCGAGCCTGGATAGTACCTCGGTGGAGTTGCTTGCTTCACCTCTTTGCATAGGAAGCCTTTCTCTGCTTTCACCTTCATTTATTTATCAAAGAGAACTGTGCATTTCCACTTATTTATTTTGGGGTGAAAGCTGGATCCCAACTTATTGAGAGTAGTAGAGGTTGTTCATTCAAAGAAGCATATAAATACCTCTGATTTAGGTTTTCTCATTTATATTTTCCCTTCTCCATTTCTACTAGTTGGATAAGCTTGAAAACACCAAAATAGAAAAATGAGTATAGGCATGAGGTTCCCAAACTAGACACAGGTTCATGGTTGAACCAAATATCTCCTTATAAACGCATCGTATTTTCCGTTAGAATTTCATCGGCCAAAAGATACAACCAATTACAAGGAAGCCAGACACAGGACTGACCAAATTTTGTAGTGTCACAAAACTCTTTGAACTTCAACCACATACACACTTGGAAGCCAAACAGGTCCAAGAACAACACTTATTAGTGTATTGGAAACAAAAGGAAAACTCAACAAGGAAGGATAAAAGGAAAAAAGAAATAAGACACAGAATTAGGAAACAAAATCAAAGGACAAGATAACAAAATGACTAAAAATATATGATGCAGATCTAGAAGAAGAAAACCAAGACAAACTATAGGGAATGAGTGCAAGGAGGGAAAACTAATCTGCTACTAATCCTACTCCTAACCTAATAGCTAGAAGTTCGTGGTTACGTATAATGAAATTTCTAGTGAAGTCATCGTAATTGTTCCTCGCCTACATACATAAAGATAGGAACAGTTAAAATAGATAAAAGGTGCTGTGCAACATAAGATATAAAAAATTCCACAGGAAAATGAAGGTCTTGCTTGTGGGAAGAAAGGTGTGTCACAACCACTACTTTCATCTAATTTACATGCGTACCTTCTTGATGGATACCACTTTTCAACAAACCTCAGAAGTCTCTTGTGGATGTGTCCTCATTTTCACTGAGATTCTTAGCAAGCACGAGGAAGGATTGAAACTTCCTGCTTGCAACAAAGCTTTCCAAGTAAGATTGTTTAAGTCATTCAGTGATTGCATCATAAAATTCATGATGGCCGCCTTGAAAGCCTCGTGATCATTGAAAAGATGGATTTTTTATTCGAGAAGTGGGATCACGATGGGAATATTGTAAGGGAAAATAGATCTGATCATTCTCGACGGTAATTCCAAGATAGTGAGGACCTTCCATAGCCATCAGCGAAGGCTAAAGTGCCTCACCTGCTTGACAAAAATATGAATAAAAAGATGTTGAAAAGTGTAAACCAAAGGGTGTTAAAATACTGTCATTGGATTTGCTGATGAAAAAATGATAAGTTGAATGAGAGTCACCCAAGATAGACAAATGATTAGATGAGCTAATTGAAGCATCAGATTTCCAGTTTGCAAAAAATGAAGAAAAATCAATTTGAGCAATCTTGCAAATCCTTTGAACATTCGAACCAAGTTCCTTGCGAGCCAAATATGACAACCACCTTCTTGCAACTAGTGACAAAATCTACAAGCATCGTAGTCATTAAAAGAATTCAAAAAGGATGCTACCATCATGAATACATGAAACCAGTTAAGGCATGGTGAATGGAGAAGAACATGATTCGTGTGACAACTTGTGCATTCAATATCACACATGGATATTTCTGGTGTGATGAGAGGACATATTTGCAATAGAAGATTCGTAAGAAGATCGGGGAGTTGGCCATTAAAGGATAAATTTGATAAGTATGATTGTGGGAAAAGATAGTCTTTGAGATGATAAAATTCACAATTCCATGACCTCATGAAAGATGAACATTCCCAACCCAATTTTGATGTGAGGGATTTGCATGAAGATGAATGAACTGCAACAGATTTGTGAATTCGATCATAAATAAAATCTTGAAAATTTGAGACCTCACACCAGGAAGACCAAACATTTTTTACAAGGGAATTCACATTGAGTGAAACCATGCAGATAGATAGATTGTGTGAGAGAAACCAAATATGATTTAGTTTGGGGGGCTTATTAGAGTCACGAGATCCTGACATAACCATCAATGAAAGTTTATGTGCCTGGAATCCCTACTAGGTCCCAAAAATTTCAAGAATTGTAGAATATCATTTTGAAGCTTGAACCAGATCAGGCATGGCTTGAGGGTGGATACTGTTGCTAATTTCAAAACTACTCTCCAAATGGCATCCATCTTTGTTACAAGTTTCACGAGATTTTTTCAGCTTCAAAAATAATGAGATTACTCAATTGAAGAGGCTCTTATGATATAATATTCAAAGATAAATTCATTTGTGAGTTCTCATGAGCAAGCTGATTTGAGGAGTTGTCTTCACGCAGAAGAAGAGAAGATGAGGGGTGGGAAGAGTTCTCTACGATTTGACTATTTTCAATTTCATCATGGACAACCTCCTTGCCTTGTGTCAATCGAGGAGATAACTTATCAGACGAAGAAGCAAGATAAAAAGGAGTATCTCTGTCGCAAGTGGATGTTTTGGGAATGGTAGGACACAAGAGAAAGTGAGGTGAAGGGAAAGTTTCAGTAGGAACACCTTCTTTGACTGAAGCATATTTTCAATCTAAATTAGAATCTTCATGAGAAACCAAAACATCACATGATGTGCTTGGGCATTCGTCATGGCATACAGAAATAGAGTTATCATCATTGGGATGACTATCGCCCAAGGCTGGGTGTTGATTGAAATAATTGATTGTAATGTATTTTCTACTAAGATTAGAAGATTGAGAATCGTTCAAGAATCGAAACTCATTGTTCTGTTGTGGATAATTTTGAAACAGGGAGGAAAAATTGAAAGTGTCCTCACCTTTCTGCTCCTTTACTTGTGTAATGTGATTTCTTTGTACCTGATCGCAATTTGAGCCAGCAGCTTGAGAATCAAGAGAATGTGAAAAACTAGATGGTGAAGCAGATTGACCAAGCTGCTCATGGTACAAAGAGTCAAGATGTGAAGAATATAGAGGATAATAGAAATTTGAATTAGCCTTGAGATTAGAGTTATGAATGGTGATGTCCTTTTGCAGAAGGGAGGAGTGAGCCTTTGTCATAGGCTTCATAAACCATTCTGGAATTTCCACCATTGAAACGAGAGACCAATGAGAAGACAGACTAGAGATTTGATTCTCATATTTCCCAGTTTGATGATCACTACAAGTAGGCACGCGCAATGGGACCAAAAAAGAGGAGGACAAGGAAAAAATTGGGTATTGGGCTCCTTGACTATAATCTGAGGTGCCTCATGATATACAAGAGCTGGGGAGGAAGGGAAAACATGAGGTTCGCCATATTGGGAGACATGAACTAAGCATTTAAAATCTGGTCTCAAGAAATCTGAGTTCAAATTATTATCAGGAATTTCACAACGGAGGTGAAGGAACCAGTCAATAAAGTCCTCAACTGATTCATCAGGCTTAATTCTTAAATGACGAATTCTTTCACAGACATCTTGGTGGTTATACTTATCAGAATCTTTATACAACATATTTCCAAGCTGACCGAATAAACAGATAAAAGAAATGGGTAATGTATGACACCATTGTTTAACATGGCCTTTGAATGTGAGGGTGAGTAATCTAGCCATGACATCTTCAGAACCTACTTTGTGACAAAGACAGAGACATATAACTTGAAATAGATGTTCATGAAAAGTTGATTCACCCTCACCATCGAACTTAAGTTTATACGGGTCATGAATAACTTCCGCAAGGATGGTACACTTTTTCTCTTTAGAAAAACATCCTCGGATTGTGATTTTGAGAAGAGCCATTTGAAAATAAGAGATTCAAACCAAACTCTATTGGCACAACCTATCATCTGGCCCTCCTTATATTTCCATTTTGTTAACAGTGTTGGGAATCTGTCAACCAAGGGGACCTCCCTGATATGAAGCCCCAACTAGACCTCACATAGTTTGGTGTAGGAGTCCCATATGATATAAAGGTCCAGTTGCCATATACTTAGAGAGTTGCCTTGGCTCTAGTTGTTTGCACCAGAGAGTGATGCAATGGTATCTTCAAACAACAAGGTAAGTGTGTTGATCCAAGTGGATATTGGTGGCCACTCGCCTATTCCACTTGGACCCCCACCATTGTTTGTTTTCGTTTTTCTGTTTCTTTAATTGTAACATAGTTTACTATTTTTGGTAGTTTTTCAGGTCCTGAACTTCCAGAGCCGTTTTGAGGCCCTAAACGACGTTTTTTTGGAAAATCATCGATAGCAAATAAGATCTTAGTGTTTGTTATTAGCAATTTTAATGCTTGGATAAATATTTCTAACGACATATCGTGTGCGTAAAACAGAGACTGTATACCAAAGTTACGACCCCAGGAGGTTGATGTACCAATTTACCACAACGCGGCCCATAGTTTGGCATTTCATCTCCTAGGGTTAGGTTTTTCGATTTTCGAGGTTTTCCATTGTTTCTCAATAATAAATAGGCCTTCAAGCCTCATTGTAACATAGTTCAGGGGCATGTATCTGCCACATCTCTTCTCAGAGATAAGCTACCATTGCCCGAGCTAGTTTATTTCCATTCTGTATGTAAGCATATTTCAATTCTTTGATATTAATGAAATGAAGTTTTATTTTTGTTGAATCTCTGTGTTTAAGGTTATATATGTAATTTGTTGCGTTCCTATTTAAATTTGGATCATGTGCCTAGTGAATGAGCAACGCAACTATGTCAAGGTTCTCTTACTGCAAATGGGGAAGAAAAGTAAGCCTCTAAGTGAGAGGTAATATTACCACCCAGGAAGAGACATAGATGAAACAAGAAGGTATGTCCAACATCCAATGGAATAGTCCACAATAGATGCGACAGTCGTTAAAACCAAAATACAGGGAAAGATCCATCCAACATCCAACGGAATAGTCCACAATAGAATAGTCCACAACAGATGAGACAACAATGATAACCAATACAACACATTCACAATAAGGTAAGTACTAAAACAACCTAAATAGTTAAGCTATCTTAATACATGTGAAAAAAACATGAATTACGAATTCTCAAAGAATAGCCTTACAAACATCCACAAGTCATGCATGTAAACATGTTGGCCTGAATAGGCTTCTATATTAAGCAAAAGTTCCAAGACAAATTTTTAAATCATACATCACTAGCCCTAGTAGTGGGACATTGGAGCCACTCCTCTCTCCTCAAAGAACTGAATGAAACTCTCTATGCTTTGTGGGAGGAGCCTAGGTGAAAAGTCCTTTGCTCATACAATGATGGGTTATATATAACCTAAGGGGTGATGCTTGACCCTTGTGACTGTTCAACTACCCTCATGATTGTTCAACTTCCTATTATTTTTCAACTTACATGACTCTTCATAATCATGTGTGTCCATTGGACTTCTGCTTTACATTACATTTGATTTATAATAGACATGAATCATAGTAGTAATGTGGCCTTTGACAACTCATGATATGACATTGCTGAGATGGACTAGTTTGTTGAGGTGGCAATGTCAAGCCATTATTCCTGCTGAGTGATGGATGTGTTCTTGGATGTGCTTTCTCTTCTCCTTCGTGTAGCTTGATGATGCAGGGTCTTCAATGATCTTCGATCTTGGGAGATTGTTGCATGCATGTGTTCCCTTTTCTTGTACTTGATAAGCTTCTTTGTCCATTCCACTATAAGTGAGTCTTCTATCATGTCTGATCCTTCCCCTTCTTCATCATCTCGCCATGATCTAACAATGTACTTGTTCCTGCTATTCTCTCATGATAAGATGCCATCAAATCCAAAACTCTCGAGTCTAAGATGATGCTCTATTATCCATGGACTGGGCTAGGGATAGGTGATAGGCAGGGAAAGAGGGCCAGGTAATTGTACATTGCGTAGTTTCAAATGACAAGGAGGGAGACTGGTCACTGAGACTGCACATAGCGCAACGCAGGCTTGTGTGAGGAACTCCTGAGCATAGTCTTCACTGCGGGGGAAAATTGCGCAGAGGCCATTAGGAGATAGGATTACGCAGTTGCGATCATCAATGTTAGGTGCAAAGTGGGACCTTCAGAGGAAGTTCTGTGTATTTTTTTGAGGGAAAGTAGGATTGGGCAGCAGAGGGATGAGAGAGGAAAAATATGCACAGTTTCTAAGATCAGTGAGTCCCGACTGAGGGAGGACACAGGGGGACACTTCTGCGCAGTTTTGGGAGGCAAGGCAGGTTTGGGTCTCTACACATTGCGAGGTTTCAGTAGGCTAGGAGGAGGTTTAATGAATGATCTTGGGAAATACGCAGTTCATGTCAGGCTTGAGGAAATTACTGCGCAATTCTGGGGAGGAAGGCAGTCTGTTAAGTTCTAGAATTGCGTAATGTAACTGCCCTTGGGAATAGTGACTATGTACTCTGCAGTTCTAGGAAGTAGAGCATCATCATTGAGGGCTAAGACTGCGTAGTGTGTAGCTCAGTTGGGGTTCGGTGAAAGAGAGTTGTCTGGTCAGAAGGATTTTTAGGAAAATGGCTAAGTGTGGGAGGCATGTTAACTTGTGAGTAACTTGACATTGTGATCACACACTTAGCATACCTCAATGACAGAACAACATAGACCACCAGAACAATAAGACAAAGCATTATCCTTAGAGAAACGGTCTAGAACTAAAAGCGATAAGTGCAACACTTCATATGGACATTAAGACGATCGTGATGACACTTGTGTGACAGTGCTTAAAACTTTGTGTATGAGTGAGAAAGGTGTTTACATAACTAAGAAAAATTTCATACATAAAGACCAACCTTCGAGGTCACCAGAAAGGATCGCAAACATGACATAACAACCAAACATGCCAATAGACGACAGTTGATCCAACAAGCAAAAGGGAGAAAGACAATTAGAGGAAACACATGGAATGACTTTTAGTGCTTGCAACCATGGATGTCATTGAAGACATAATAATATGAAAATGATAAGCAGTCCTTCATTCTACACTAAGAGGTGTATTTCAAAAGATGTGCTTTATTTTCCATACCTACCCTCCAATGGGTTATGCATCAGATAGAGTCTTCATGCGGTCTTGATCTTCTATCATACCCTGGGTTCCTTGGTCTTCTTATCTTTCTCCTCAACTCCTTGATCTTCACATACCATGCATCATTCTTTGTGGCCTCTGAGAGACATAATTACGTAGTTTAAGCGAGAAATGATTGATGTGGGATGAAGTCCTAGGAGAACACATCTATGCAGTTTCAAGATGCAAGGTGGACTAGGTAGTTGAGATGCGTGAGGGGAAAAAATATGCAATTTCTAGAGACAGTGGGTGTTGGCTGAGGGAAGGACACTTGAGGAAACCACTGCATATTTTTGGATGCTAAGGGAGGTTGGGCTTTCTACACATTACACATTTCCAATAGGAAAGGAAAAAAACTTAAGGGTTGTAGATACAAAGTCCACAGTTGAGGAATGCTGGATGAGGCTAGGTTACTAAGGAAACTCCTGAATTTGGTTAAGTTTAGGATTGGTGGAACCGATGTGAATAGTGATAGAACTTGACTATGATCACACAATTGAACACTTAGTGACACAACGTAGACCATCTAGAACATATAAAAACATACTTCGCTTAATGTAACAACCTTTGCAGAAACTTATTAAAAGTGTGGCTCCGATGAGAGACTTTGAAAGGATAAAGGTGATACTTTTGCAAGAGTGCATGAAATGAGTGCCAAACATGTCTATGTGGTGAGGAAAACCCATTCTCACAAATATTTCCCCTTGAAGAAAAACAAAATTCCATTTGCATGAAAAGCGATAATCCCCATGCCCAAAGATGACATATAATATACAAAGATAAAAGCGTGAACGACTCTTAAGATCAAAGAGGGGATATTGAGATCACCAAATTACCAATAAGTGACTAAGGAACAATCAATCACATGATCCATAGTAGGCACCAAAATTTAAGTGTAGGCTAAAATTTTGGAGGGTGTTGCAGTCGCTACAACACCCCCCGATCGGGGTGAGAAGTTGGACATGATGAAGATGTAGTCCTACTAAGCTTAAAATAAAAAAATAATGTAAGGACACAACAATAATAATAGGGGGATAGACTAACAATAACAATAGGCGGGTGACAATAATAATAACAGTAACGGGCCTACACTAGTATTATAGAGAACTAACTTATTTATAATGTGATTTTAAGTTCTTCTGAGATCATCATCAAATTATGCTCCAATGAGATGAAAAACATGTCAAGTTCTAAAACAAATAAACACAAGAATAAAAATATTTCTTAGGAATCTTAGTCATCATTCCACATTACGAAAGTAGAGTAAAAAAACTTGATATAAACATAAAGCTAAGAAGAGGGGCCCATTTAATTTGAAAAATGTAAGGGGAGTCTATTGGGTGATCATCATTATTAAAGGAGCCTAAGGTGAAAACGTCATAGAATCATCCCCGATCGACATCAGGAAAAAGCATATCGAGGCTTGACAGAATCTAGGCCCTTTTAGGAATCATCATTTTTAAAACTCTTTGAGATCACTAAACATCCTAGACTAGGAAGATAAATAAAGAAGATGGGACATAATCGGGGTGGTCCTTGCATACTTGGTTTAAGCATATCAAACTCATAAAGGAAAGGGGTGATATATATGTATGCATCTGAACCCGATATTCTCAGACTAGCCTAAAATATATCCATATCACTAGATCCGGGGAAGGCAAGAGCAATATTGAGAATTTTCCATAGCACCTAGATAGTTTGTGTCAGGGTAGATTATATTAGGGATGATGAAAATAATGTGTTTGTTCTTGCTTTTTATACATAGCCCCCTGGTGGAGATAGCTAAGAGGACTAAGACCTAAAATAGAAATAAATCAAAGTGTGGGAGAGGAATGAGCAATAACCATTGATAGAATAAATATGCAACTTCTCCAACATGCAAGATAAGATATCCCCTGCCACATGTTAGTGTCTTGTGACATGACCTTGATTAGTGAAAAATGATGGGAATGATGTGAAATTATTCCTCCTATCAGAGTTTTGAAGATACTCCTCACCACTTGAAAACTATTAAATTTCGTCTTAATGAGGAATGACTACATGATAGGCTGATTCTATAAGGAATTATCATCATTAAATTTGTTTCCAGATATAACTATGCATATTTTCAGTATTGTTTTGTAGTTCCCATTAATATTTTGCATGAGGTTGACCAGGAGGTGGATTAGAGGCTTCCTTGTGTCCTCAATATGTTCATGCATAAATAGTTATGGAGGAATAAAACCATGTCCCATTGGCATGTGGTCTTGTGGGACAATGGAAGCCCACCCCTCACCATTGGCATGTCAAGCAGCCCATCATAGGTGGATTTGTTTAATTGTATATGTTTGTAGAATTAATGATTTTTTTTTCTCAAATTGTGAATTTATATTATTTATTTTTTATTTATATTTCAAAATTTATTTTTATATCATTTACACTTTTCATTTATCTAAATTGTAAAAAAAAAACACTCCTTAATTAAATGTTTGAGAGCAATGGAATTTAATAATATCACGTGCTATAATATTTAAATTAATTTTATAAAGCATGACATTACTAACAATTTTGTATCTTGGAAAAATAATGACTTGTCAAATACTAGGTAGACAACAAACTTATAATGTATTTATTCTTTGTTTGCTATAATTTCTTTGACTCAAATTAGTACCTGTGACTTCTAGACTAATTATCTATTTGATCAACTAAACTGAAACTACTAATTTTTGTTCAAATAGCTTGGAAATATTAAAAGTATCCATTTTCTATTTAATAAATGTTTATGCAATTAATTATTTGTGTAATTAAATACATAAATTTTTGAAGAAGAATATAATAGAAATGTGAATTCTTTCAAAAATAAAAGTTACTTTTTTATAAAAAAAAATGCGTTTTTAAAAAAAAAAATGCGTTTCTCTTAAGAAAATAAAAGTCAACCAATTTGTGTCCACATGGGGTAGCTCAAGCGGCAAGGGCCGTGGAAATGAAGTCTCACTGAACCGGAAGTCTTGGGTTCAAATCTTGGGCTACCCTTCCCCCGTAGAGGGGTACATAATGGACATGTAAATCAGAGAGTCCCGCCCCAGCTTACAAAAAAAAAAAAAAAAGTCAACCAATTTGTAACCTTCCCAATAAAACAACTTCATTTTCAACCGTTTATTTTTCTAAATAAACATGTTCAACATATCTTACATAAATATTCAACACATTTATTGAAATCCTCTATATATACATTTCAAATAGCCTCTTGAAATATGAAGTATTTAAGGTTACTAGTCATAAAAAGCATATAATAATTATATAATTTCAGAATATGAAAAAAATAAGGCTTATTGAGTTTTGGGTTCTTTTAAGAATTGAGAAAATATCAAATGAAAAAAGTAAATATGATATGTCTAATCTCTATTTATATATATATAGAATTTAATAACTCCAAATAAGTTGATCACCTTTTGAGAAATCCTCTGAACCAGAAAGATGATGATATAAAACGTATGAAGTTTCTGTTAACTATACGGTTTTATGGGGTTGGCATCGGAAACTAAGGGCTTATAAACTAATGGTAATAAGCCTTGCTACAAAGTTATCTTCCACCCATGAAGACACGGGAAGAGAGGTGGAGGTTTATGGTGCCGGTGTCTAATTTTTTTTATTTTTTCTATTAGAATTTGGAATTAGTTACATTTAAGACATTATATATATATACACATACATAAACAAAAATAAATATTTGTAAATATTTGTCAAATTTAACTTTTTCTGATAATGGAATTTAATTTCTATGGAATATTATATGATATTAGTAGTATATTGAAATCAAAAGGTCGTATTTATATCAAAAATAATTATGCCAAATTTACTTTTCTAATTATATTGATTAACCACCATAGATCCATTTTCACTTTGGATCTACCAAGTGCCAAGCATGGAGAGGGATCAAATATTTTTCACTCTATGATAGTTTGTATATCAGGATATTTGATCCCTCTCGGGCTTAGTTCCTCGTTTAAATAGGCTATATTCACGTGAATACCATGGGTCAATACCATTGATTCTCAATTCCATGGGTCAATACCATGTGCCATCTTTTATTTTTATTAATATTAATATTAGGGTTAATAATGTTTTGTTTGCATGGTATTAATAATAATTTGGCCCATAGGCTTCAGCTAAATAAAACCTCTTTTTTGAGTATGTCTAATATTAATTTGGTCAATTTAAATTCAAATTTTCTTAGTTACCTCAGCTTGTTGAGATGAGAGAGACCGTTAGTAACTTTATGATGAAAAATGATGAAATAAAAATTTGAACTACAAAGTGACAATGTAAGAAAATGTGAATAATGATAATATAGTGAATTACAAGCAATCTTCACTACAATCAATCTAAAACTATTTTATTATACTACACTAACTGCCACACCTATTAGTTATTTTCTATTACCGTGTTTGAATGCAAAGTGATTAACATCATTGAATGATAGAAAATGGGAATAATAATAATGTAACCAATTACAAGTAGTTTACAGTTTTAAGAAGTAGACATTTCGGGTAAGTGAACATTTTATTTAGGACAAAAATTGAAGTATTTTATTTATGGTTGAATTACTATAACAAAGATGTCGTCATGAATAATGTTTATGTGCACACACTCAGAGAGAGTTTGTATGTTTTGGGGGTGAGATAGAGATATAGATGGAGGGGGAGAGAGGGAACTGTAACAAAGAAGTCAATTCATGTCATGAATAATTTTTATGTCCGCACACTGAGAGATAGTTTGTATGTTCTAAGGGTGAGATAGAGATATAGATGGAGGGCGGAAAGAGGAAAGAAGAGACAAGAAAAGACATGGAGGGAGGAAGAGATATAGATATGGAGAGAGAAGTGTTAGAGAGAGAGAGAGAAGGAGAAGAGAGAGAGAGGGAGTGGAAAAGGAAGGGAGGGAGAGAGATATAGATATATATGGAGAGAGAGTATTTATATTTGGGGGGTGAGATACATAGATAAAGAAGGAGAGACAATTGGAGATAGAGATATAGATGGAGGGGTCAGGGATGTGCTTACACTGAAATCAATGCACACTGTTAATCCAATTACTTCAAAATCAATGTACATCATACATCTTGTTGCATCAAGTCATAAATCAACATCTACACTGAAATAAATGCATCTAGTGAAAACAATCAAATAAGATTAGAAATTAGAATCTACACTAAAATAAATGCATTGGTGCAAACAATGAGATATGATTAGAAATCAACATCTACACTAAATTCAATGCATCTAGTCCAAGCAATCAAATAGGATTAGAACTACACTGAAACCTATGCATCGAGTGTAAGTAAACAAATAGGAGTAGAAAATCAAATAGGGTTAGAAATCAGTATCTACACTGAAACCAATGCATACAATGTGCATACAATGTAAGTAATCAAATATGAGTCAACATCTACATTGAAATCAATGCATCTAATTTAAGGTAATAAATAAGATTAAAAATCAACATCTACACTTGCAAGTGATCAAATAGGATTAGAAATCAACAAGTGCACTAAAATAAATACATCTATTTTAGTGAAAACCAAAATATTCATGACTTTCTAGATCCAATTTCTACATTTGTATTTGTCTTTATGTGTCTCTTTCTTCTTCCTTCTCTCTCCACCTTCCATTATGTGTCTATATCCATCCCTCTATCCTTCTCTCTCTCCCTCTTTCTCTCCCCCGTCTCTCTCCCCACTTCTCCCCCCTTTCTATATCTATATCTATACCTCCCTCTCTCTCTCACTCATAATATTAGTTACTTATACTATATTTATATATTTAATATATTTATTATTTATTAAAATATTATAATTGAATATAACATATAAATTAGTTATAATTCTTAACCTTTGATTATCATATAAATCAGGCCAATATCAACGGATAAGAATAAATTTGATTCTTTATATTAACTTATTGTTACATAAATTACCGTATTACATATTCATATATATATATAAATATCATTTACTTTATACATTTAAATATATATAATATAAATATTATTTAATAATATAATATAATTGAATATAACATATTAATTGAATATAATATAAGGGTTAGCTATTATTTTAAGTCTTTGATTATCATTAAATGAGTAAAATATCAAGAAATAGGAATAAATTTATTTATATTAAAATAAACTATTAATAAATTAATAATAATATAAATATATTTTTATTATAATAATAATAATAATAATTAACATTTTCCATCTTTCAACCCCAAGAGTTAGCTCAATTGGTCAAGTCGGGGCCTCGCCATTTGAGAGGTCACAGGGCCAATTCCCGAAAGCTCTTGGGGTCAGGTCTTGTTATAGGCCGAGGGGACGTAGCGCCACCCGCTGACTAAAGGTGTCCATGAACCACAACGTTTAAAAAAAAAAAAGCATTTCCCCTCTTTCCCTCCCCTAGTAAAAAATGGTCGTTTTAACCCTCTTCCTAGATCTATTCTTCATCGTGTCCTGAAGATGAACCACACTTTATCAATACACATTATTTATATTAAAATAAATTTTCAACATCTAAAAATATGAATCTTAAAATTAATATGAAAATAATTTTATTGATTTAATATAATCGGAAAACAAAAAAAAACCTAAAATTAATTTTGGATATTAAACCACAAGAAAGATTATATATCATTTAAAGTGTAATTTCCTTTTACTTAAAAAGACACTCAATTAAAGGAAATTTACAGTGATTAATGAAAAATATGTAAATAATAACTCACATTTATATAAGTGTGTTTACATATTTTTGTAGTGTATACCGTGACATGTAGAGAAATCTCCTTATAAAGGGGGAAGGAGCTCGAGATGCATTTGCACTTCACATTAAAAAAAACTTTCATTTTGTATAGTCTTCTTGGAGTCGTGGTGGTGAAATGTTCGTTCCTTTTTAAGTGACGCCTTTTATTTTGTATATTTTTATGAAAGTAGTGGTGGTGAAACATTACTTGTGATGATTTATTTGAATGGGTTTAATTTTATTAGATTTCAAGAGGATGAAAGTCATTTTTGAAGAATTAAATTATTTTAATAGGAATGCAACTCATTTCAATATAGAATTTAGATTTAAATTAGTTACCTAATATTTAATAAATTGTATTTCATAATGTTGATATTTGATTAGTGCATGGGGTGTAGAATAAACAGTGATGGGGTGTACTATTAAGTCACTTCGTGATGTGAAGGTCACCAATTCGAAATTTTGTGGGCAAAAATCTAGTGATGTTTAGGATTAGTGTGGCCCAGGCCGAGTGCAATCCCCATGTGATTTTGATGGCTTAGATGCCCCTAGGTCGTGGTTTCTCAAGCGAAAGGTTAGGCATGTAGTCATCTTTGGAGGACATAGAAAACTTGACAAAAACATTTTTTGTTGATATCTCATTATTAAGAGGCCAAAATGTTGCTCATTACTACAACCAACTCTGATGACTCAACCAGTGCAGGTTATCTCATTATTAGGAAGCAAAAATGGTGCTCACTACTGCAACAAACTCTGATGACTTAATAAATTCCTGCATCTTTGATCGTGCATAATTGAAGCCATATAAGCTTAAAATAGTTATCGGTTCCAATGTGTAGGTAATTCAACTAAGCCGTCACAATTATTGATTTCAATAGCTTATTTTCAATAATTAAAGATCTGATGTTGTCGCTTTTGACCATTATGATTTCTTGTAATTCAATAATTAAAGATATGATCCTACCCATTTTGACCATGATGATTGCTTGAAATTCAGGTTTAGGGCAATATGTAATGGATTCCCAAGAAGCCTATGGGTATGGTGGATGGGAATACCATATGTGTTTGTGCTAGATTGGACTTTATTTATAGAGGAATTCAAAGGTGTCGAGATGCTTAATGTTCTAATATTGCGGAAAAATAAAGAAATTGATTGAGTTTGGAATTTTCTTACCACATAATTTGGATTATGTCCTTAATGAATACCTCCTCCATAACAACAAAAGATCTAGGATGCACAAGCAAAATTGGCTTCAAAACCACAGGTATCTACGATCTTGTTAAGAGTGGACTAACCATCAAGCCTATGAAGTTTTGTTTTAGGGTTTTTTCATTGGTGATGGAATTGGGATTGTCTTTTAGTGTTTTGTTGTTGACGAAGCACAATTATTTAATAGATAAAGTTTAGTATACGTTAAATAAGAGAACTTTAAACCTCAATCCTTGATAAAATCATTCAGAGTTTCAAAGAAATGAACAAAGGAATGCATGCTATGATCCAGACTTATATAGGAATGCAACATAATATAGATACAAACATAAATACGGAGATGCAACAGAAATAAAACTTAATTTCATTAATATCAAAGAACTGAAATATGCTTATATACAAAATGGAAATAAACTAGCTCGAGTGATGGTAGCTTATCTTTGAGAAGAGATGTGGCAACTACATGTCTATGAATTGTGTTACAATGAGGCTCAAGGGCCTTTTTATTATTGAACAACAAGGAAAAACCATAAACAACCAAAACCCTAACCCTAGGAGATGGAACGCCAAGAGTTCGCAGACCCCATTAGGGTTAGTTGGACAGCCAACTTCCCGGGGTCGTAACTTGGTCATATGATCTCTGTTTGGAGAGTACGATAACTCGTTGGAAATATCTCTCCATTACTATAGGATTTGAGGCATGGGTTTGTTGCAGACCTTAAACTGAAACTGTTGGACGAATCTCAAATCTCAACCATCTGAAATGATGTGCTTGTTGAACCTTGGTTTGAGATTGGAGGTACTGCAAGGGTTGGTGAATGATGGTCTCCTTTCCAATCAAATAGTGCTTCCACTTCTTCATGCCTTTAACCAAGGCTGACAACTCCTTCTCATATGTGGGATAGTTCACAACAACTTGGGAGAATTTCTTTGAATGGTAACATACAGGTTTCCTCTGTTGCATCAACATTTTTCCCATGGTGTACCCACTGGCATGTATCTTGATCTCAAAAGGATACTAGAGGTTAGGTAAAGCCAAAAATGGTGCGGTAATGATCCTATCTTTCAGTGTATCAAAGGCTTTCTGTTGCTTTCCTCCCCACTAAAAGGTTTACTTCACACTTGTCAATGTGTGTAAGGGGGATTCAATGACAGAGAAGTTGGCAATGAGCCTTCTCCATTATTATACTGCACCCAAAAAGCCACGAACCTCTGTAAAATTGGTGGGTTTAGGCCACTTTACAATCACATCAATTTTATAAGGATCTATTTTTAACTATCCACCTCCGACAATGTGACCCAAGTAAACCAAAGAGGTCTTACCAAATTCACACTTAGACATTTTGACATATAATTTTTCTATTTACAAAACATCAAGCACCTTTTAAACATGACTCACATGATATTCCCATGTTCTAATGAAAACAAGAATGTCATCAAGATACACAAGTACAAAATCATCAAGAAAAGCTCTGAAAATATCATTCATCACCCTCATGAATGTGGCCCGAGAATTGCATAGTTTGAATGGCATTACCATCCATTCCCCTATTTTGTCTTGAATGCAGTCTTCCATACATCTTGTTCTGCAATCCTAACCTGATGATAGTCATTGCACAAGTCCAGTTTTGTGAAATAGACAACATTTTTCAACTGATCTAATAAAGCATCAATGCAAGGGAGAGGGTATCGATTCTTCACCATTATTTTGTTGAGTGCTCTTTAGTCTATGCAAATATTCCATGTGCTGTCCTTTTTTGGCACCAACACAATATGTCAACCACATGGAGAAGAACTTTGCCTTATGACCCCTTGGTTCATCATTTCCTGCCCCTGCTTCTTTATCTCCTCCATCTCAATGGCTAACAACCTATACATACCAATGTTGAGTAAAGAAGCATCTTACTACAAGTGAATTTCATGTTGGATTTCATGCTTTGGAGGTAACCCACTTAGTTCCTGAAAAGACCCATTATAGTTAAAAACAGTTTCATACAATTCCTTTTTATGAGTGGGATCACAACCTTGGAAAGATTCATATGTCTCTACATATTTTTCTCTCACAACCATGAGGATGCACCCTTTATTGGACTTGATCAATCTCTTCAGCTAACCTGCACTTACAAGACTGACATTAATTTTGGCACAGTGAGCTCTAGAAATGTATTCAACCTCATATTTCGTGAGATGATACTTGTTTTCATGGCGAAAGAAAACTTCTTTCTTGTCATACAAATATGGACTCCCCAATACAATGCCACAGATATCCAAGGGTACAACATCAAGATCAACCTCATCTACTAGTTTGGATGCAATAAAAAATATAGCTCTACACTACTTGGTTACATGTAATTTGGCTTTATCACACACCCAACCAAGAGGATAGGATTTCAGATGAGGCTTGGTTTCTAACCCTAAATTCTTAACCAAAGATTCTAAAACAAATTTGCTTGTGAGTCCAAATCAAACATAGTTTCCACTTTAGTATGTTTCATTATGACTCTAATGTGGAACAATTCAGTCCTCTTTCATTCATTAACAAGAGACTCATTTGAATAACTTTTACTTGCATGCAATTCAGAATTTTCATTAGCATGAATAGAAACAGTATCTTTTATTCCTACTATTGTGATTTGTGTCTCGTCACCGGAATCGGATCCAAGATCATGTTGCATGGTTGCTACTGTCTTTTGCTTGTTCTTCCCACCAAACCTCTTTGGTTTCAACTCCAGATGCAACTTCCAAAAATGCTCATCATCATGGCCTTCTTGCAATGTGTGCAAGATGGTTTTGCTCCTTCCTCCTTCTTGTCCTTTCACTTTCCTTTTCCTTTGAACTTTCATTATGAGGTTTGAAAGATGATTTCTTTGGTTTCTCTTCTTTGTCATTCTTTCCCCTACTTTGAAGGTGAATGGTCTTCACACTGGTCACATCAATAGTAGGCTCAAATAAAAACAAAGAATGCCTGATGTAAATATGTAAAGCACCAATATACTTTGTTACATTTCCTAGTGAATCAAGTGCAATACCCAAATTCAATGTTTTTTCCTAAACTCTTTGATCTGTAAACTGATGTGGATATTCCACTAAACATTTCGTCACAACATATCTGATAATATTATATTAAAAATATGAGATTCTACACTATTACTATTTTATTTAATTTCTAGATATGTAAAATTAAATGTAATTAGTGCATGCATGTAAAAGTAAATCGAGCAAAAAAGTAGAGAATGAAAAAATAATCCCACACACACATAATGCACAAGATATTATCTCTGGAAAACCCTTTCGGGGGAAAACACAACTAGAAGGTGACGCTGCTTCGCTCTCTTTCTCTGTTTGGAAATATGCCTGCAGATATAAAAAAGTAATGTTTGTGGCCCGTGGGCAGCTACAATGCACAGATCCTCTCTATGTGCTCTATCTCCTATCTCTCCTAGTTATCTTTTCTCAACTATGGAACAAAATGCTCTTGAAAGAATGGAATGCCTCTTCCTCCTAGTGGTCTGGTTATAACACAACTTGATAGCCTACTAGTGGTTACGTTTGACTACATCAATTCTTAACTAGAGTTACAAAATAGACTCTTCTAGAGTCTTTTACATCAAAAAAACATGGATATCTCCTTTTCCATGAATAATGGGGGCTAACGTGGCATCCTCTCGAACTATAGGTGTGAAAACAAAAAGGTCAACTTCTGAGTGGAATAACTTTTGTATATAGGCTCCAATTGATGCGATTATTGTGTCGTTGGAAAGCTCTCTCTATGTAGAATAGCATGAAAAGGTGCGGTGCTTTAGTGGCAATTTTTTACCCCCAAAAAATGACGTTTGATGCCTCAAAACTCTCCCAGAAGGTTTCGGACCCTATTTTTCCAAACTAGGTCCCACCAGTAAAAATGATCCCGTGAGCTGATTCCTCCACCTTTTCCACTCCAAATGCATCGAGATGGATGAAAAACAATATAATGATCCAATTTGGATCACTATTATGTGAAGCTTTGTACATTTTGGCCATTTCCTTGTCTCAAATATTGCCATTCCATTAAATCCTTTTTTCGATAACCCAAAGGATAAAACTGATCTTTCAATACAGAAACAAAATTAGACCAAGAAGAAAGGAGATTGCCAATTTTTGTTTTGCCTTTTTGCAACTTGCTCTCCCACCATATGAGATCGGTGCCACTCAGTCGAAGAGATGCTAATTGGATCTTGGCCTCATCCTCCTCCATCTGCTGAATCCGACAATAAACCTCAATCTGTCTAATCCAATTGTTTAGTTTCTCTGCATTAAATTCTCCATTATATGTGGGCAACTCAAACTTTACATCTAGCTTAAAAAATGGCTTCTTAGATGTATTCCTATGATCCCTGTTAAAGTGATGAGGATAAGAAGAAGAAGAATTGTCACTAGAGGACGGAGAGGGCAGTTTAGGAGGTTGTCCTCTTCCACCTTCATGATTTATCGAAGCATGATCACCTGGTTCTTTCTTCTTAGGCTTGATTGTATTCTCATACTCTGCAAAGAACTTGTCAACTTTCTTTTCCATGGTAAAGAAGATCTTGTGATAATTTCGCTCTTCTTCCATTTGAGATTCCTCATCTTTCATGTTCTGTCTTCGTGGCGCACGTCCCACTTCAGGATAAAAGGATTTAAGTTTTCCTTCTCCTCTTTGGAGCTTGTTCCTGGTTAGCATTAACTCATGCAACTCACATCAATAAGGCCTGCTCTGATACCAAACTTGATCCAGATATTTTACTTCAAGGATGCATACATAATTGCATATACAAAAGCATGTAACCAAGCAACTTAAACACATGAAAAGAAGTGGAAATCAAAAGAAACCATGAGATCAAAGGTAGAAAACAATTTGGTTATGGAGTTCACCTAGTGTGGGTTATGTCTCCAGGCCCTGCTCAAAGTGAGGAGGCCTCTTTCATTAAATGGCAGCAAAAATGAATTACAATCAAATTTACATAAATGACCCTTATACTTCCATTTTCTGGCATGGACGAAAAATGCAAAGCTTGGATGCAGAAATGGAAATCACCATTGGATTTGTGGCATGAAGTCGGGTCAAACCACTATAAAATTGACCATATTATGAGAAAGTGACCTCTGGAGCTCTAAGGAATCTTTAGATTCCCTACAAAAAGATTCTCCCAAGATTCCCTAAGAATCTTTCTTGAAATTTATGCCTGCCTGGGCACGGTTCTGGCCTAGGCACTCTTGGTTCCACTTGAAAATCTGTTTGTTTGGTTCTACTGCTTCACTCTCTCCCCGATCAAATGTAAATGAAATATATATATCTTTTGTGGGGGTGGAATTTACAAGGGAACCAAGTGGGTCATTGGCAAACGTTTAAATTTAGGGGGGGAAGGCCCAAGTTCTAGCCCCATAGGCTCCCCCAAAACAGTTGGTTTTGTTGGTGTGTTGATTAAGTTTGGGTGGTTCTTTGTGATGGGACCGCCACGTTGGTCAGGCCAACCACATGCTCGATGCGGGTTCAAACCTCGCTCGTCCCACATTTGGTATTGGCCAACAACGATATCATAACCATGTCTATATATATATATATATATATATACGATGGTGCGTCTACCGGGTTTGACCACCCGCCAACCATTTTTTAATATATGTGTTCAACATTCAGTTGGCAGGTTTGGTGGCCGACCAACCAATTTTTTTATATAGTTTTTTAATTTTTGCCATATAAGCCACATTCCAAAAAAAATCGTCGAGTTTTGAGGGTCACCGGAAAATTAAAGAGGTGACAAATTGACTCGTTCTGACTACCAAATTCTGTGCATCGACCCTTTGCCAAATTGTTGCCTCGTTAGTGACTGCCACTTGGCCCAATTTGACCATAACTTTGACTATGAGTATTTTGAGCATGTGAACTTGGATTTGAGTGTTGTTCACGTCGTTGGAATAAGGATGATGAGCACTACGACTTGGTCATGATTTCACTTCAATATGATGATTTTAATTTTTGAGTTATTTTTGGATTCTAAGCATTTCTATAGCCACCTGGATCACCTCCTTTCATGAGTAAGCTTGATGATACCAGAGTATAACCATGGCATAAGTCAAGAATCAGTGATATGGCTGAGGATGGTTTAACATAACAATAAATAAGGAAAAGCCAAGTTGTAGCTTCAGGCTAGAATATAAATCTTAAAAGATAGAATGGAATATTTAGAAAATGATGGGAAAAAAATTAACTAATGAACTTGAGAAAATACTTATTATACAAATAGAGATTGCATGAACAGAGAAGATAGCTAATTTGTATGGCCTCAATTAAAAAGGGAAGAACCAATAAAGGTACCAATATTCTACAATGGATCTCTCTTACAATATATGAGCATGAAGAAAATTAATGAGAACATTGAAACATAACAAGAAAGTTATAGTTCTATTTATTTGGAATTAATAACAAAAATTAGGTTTACAATACAAATTAGTAGAAGAAGTTGTTGATTTATAAGGTGAAAAAGAACCATAAAGGTTATAAAATGGCATAGTACATTGATAGAAGGCTTTCGGCCTTATTCTTTTAACAAAATGAATAGGGCAAAAATTTCCAATGATGATACATTTCCCCTCAGGGAAAATAGTCTAGAAAATCTTCCATATCTCAGAAAGCGAATGAGAGAACCAATTCTTATAGAAGAAGTGATGAGGGGTGTGAGTTTGTCAACCTGTATAAGAAGGAGGCTGAACCCATTAAGAAATTGAGAGGTCTTGGTTCCATGTTCACACTTATAGAAGGAGCATTCAAAAGTTAAATACAAAGTTTTAGCATACTTGTAAATGCCAATAAAAATAAAATGTAAGGTGGATCCTAATGAAAGAAAATAATCTAAAGATGAAATTAAAGAACCTTGGGAGAATGATTTTACAACTGAGAAGAGACTACAACGAGAAACCCAAAATGTGTAATCTGAAAATGACATTAAGACTCAATCAATACAAAGTACATAAAGGCATAAAAATCACATATTTAAGTAGGGTTATCATCTCATAGGTTAATAAGAACTATAAAATCAAAGGCTTCTATGGCTTGGTCTAGCCATAAGCGGTCATGATTAAATATTTAAGTTAAAGCTTCATTTCAGGTCAAACAAAACCAAAATGTTCTATCTAGGGTTTTAATTCATAATCTCCAACTTGTAAAATGACCACGAAATAATATAAATTGTAATAAATCAGGTTTCTTTAAGAGAATATTAACATAGCAGTTGAAGAAGAGAACGCTTCCCAAGAGTGTACCTCTGTTTAGAGCCATTTCAGTTGAGGAAAGTTTAAAAGCTATAGTATGACTCCACAAGTAAAGTTATACATAAGACAAAACAAGGCTAACTTAAAAGACCCTTACTTAAATAACTACAAAAAAACTTGTACATAGAATTAAAAAATATATATGTATACATATACAATAATTCACCTGAAGAGAAAAGATGAGGAGAAATAATCCTTGTAACTGATTTTATTAAGCATGAGATCCGAGTACCAGATAATAACACTTATAAGTAATAGAACCCTGGAGAAGTCTTAGAAACCCTAAGGAAAGTACCCCTACGAATCTACAATAATAAGAGAAAGGATGGTTAAAAATAGTAAACATAAAATCATTAGAAATACAAAGAAAAATTATCGTAAAATTGTAAAATAACCTTATACTTGCAACATGCCTATCCAACCATTGGAACTGCAATGCATTTTCACCTAAAGAGACTAAAGAAGGTCTAAAGAGAGGGTAGGGTTTCAATTATTTCGTGATCATAGTGAATGAAAGAGTCAAGATGGGTAGCGGAGCAGAGCAACGCTTTGTCTTCAAACCCAAATGAAAAAAATTGCAAATGCACTTTTGGAAAAAAGTCATTACAATCCAAACATAACCTTAACGACGTACAACATTGATCAACCAAAACATCATCGCAATCTTCAGTTCTAGGGTTCACATATTTCCATGTTACACCAAGTGAAGGAAGATGGAACTGTTGTCGTGGTTCAACAAAATTGTGCAAAGGGAATACAAAGGGAACACATCACAAGTTTCTTTGATTTCCGCATCAAATGCAGAACGATGTTATATACTTATGTGGCCATAAACATTAAAACCAATACTTTTATATACAACATACAAAGAATAAAATACAAGTGTGATACATATGGTTATAAATGCCATAGTGGGACTTTTTAAAAAAAGGTTTGGGGCTTGACCTAAATATTTGAAGGTATATAGGCCATGCACGTGGATATGTTTAATGTGCAAAAGACCCCAAAGCCTAGAAAGATATTAAAAACAACTTAAAAGAAACTAAACCTTAATATAAAATGTAAGGAGAAGGGGTATATATATATATATATGTATATATATATGTATATGTATATGTAAGGAGAAGGGGTATATATATGTATATGTATATGTATATGTATATGTATATGTATGTGTATATGTATATGTATATGTATATGTATATATTGAATTGGTTATTATAGTAATTTTAATAAGGAATTTAAGAAAATATTTAAGCGTAATTAAATATATTTACATTTATAATAAATACTTAGTTTAAGGTGGATTAGAAGACTCTATAATGAATCTAATAATAAGAGTAACTTAGTATGTTACCAATATCTTCATTAATTAGAGAAGGGTACTGGAAAGGGATAAAAGTGAATGAAAAACATAAATGAAATATAGTGAAATAAACCTTTGTGTTTCAAATCTTAGGCTTGATTTGCAACTATGTACTATAAAAGAATATTGGATAGTGAAAATAAAAACTATGGCAAGTTATTGCAGTATAGATAAGGAGAATATTATATGAATGTTGTACTTAAAAAAAAAGGTGCGTTTAAAGAGGTCTACTATAAAGTCATATCAAGAAAGTCTAAGCCACAACTAGAACGAGAGCCACTAACTAAATCTTAGAGCTAGAATCATCTAGAGTTAGAGTCGGAGTTGTAGCTAGAGATAGGCTCATGTTCCATGAGAATCAGTTGGTTTTTGGTCCTCCTTAAACCACCACTTGGTAAAATACTTACTCCCTTTGTTAGACAACGATTTGTGGTCATCTTCAAACCACCATTTCAATAGTTTGTGGTCATCTTTAAACCGTCACTAGGGAGCACCTCCATTGAGTCATAAAATGCATCCGCTTCTACCTATATTTAGAATTTTTCCAATAGCTACTTCGAGCCAAGTTCTTGAGTTGGTGCTTAGCCTTAAACCACTGCTAGTAGAAGATTGCAACTTTTGATACACTTTCGGTTTGTGGTCTTCCATAAGCCACCACGAGAAGAAGACTTTGGATTCTGCTACCCATTTGGTTTGTGATATTCCTAAACCACCATATTCAAAGAGCACACCCAACCAATGATTACTATTCAACTTCGTATTTAAACTCTCTTCTTGGACTTGCATACACCCCTTCGAATTAAGGGGGCTAATGTTGGACACCTAATCCATTATGGTTAGTGTGAAGGAATATGAACAACCATAGAGAGTCCAAGGGACTTCTTGGAATATGAAACGAAGGTCGACACATATAATATTTATATGTATCATATAAATAGTAAATGTAACTCATGCTTATTTATCTCACTTTATTTTTGTGTGTATGTCAAAGAGAAGAAAAGGTAAAGAGCTTGAATGAAAAGTTATCACTAACCCTTTCAAACAATATTATTAAAGAGAATTTGGTGAAATGGAATTCAAAAGTAATGGAAGAAACTATATTAAGTAGTGTTTATTTCCTCTTAAATTTATTAAATCAACATGGGAATTTCATTACATTTTTAGTTGCAACTATACTGCATTTTAGGATGTGGAATTCCCTTTTAGAAATCTAGAAAATCTAGAATTTATAGCTTTGAGCCTACTAGTTCTCAGTACTTTGTAGATCACATTTAATTTTCCTTTGGTATTAGAATAGGATGAATTCATTCTATAACTTAATATGTTCTACTCCTGTGAAAAGGTTAAATTGCATTTCTTTTAAGTTGGTAAAAGGATAAAACTTAAGCAATGGATTGAAATTAATAGTTTGACATTCAAATAGAAAATGATTGCACTTAAATATTGGATATGCCATTTGGATTATGCTTTGAAAGAATGCATGCGGTAACTTTAAATCGTAAGAGAAAGGAATGAAGAGAAAATTCATAAGGTTATGGTGAAAAGGGACATATAATGGGACAAAACAAAGTTTGAGTTTGATGTAAAAAGAGTCGAATTGGAGTAAATGTTATTCGATGGAAAAATAAAGTAAAATATAATGGTTAAGTTTCTGTAATAAAGTTTGAAGTTAATGGAGATATAGGAAGTCAAAAATAAAGTTAAGGCTAAGACCAAATTTTGAAGCTTGAATCATTAGAAAGTGAAAATGATGTCTTCAAATACAAACTTCTTGCACTCAATAATGAAATGGATACAATAATTGATGAAAAGGGGCATATATAATAAATTTACAGAGGCAATGAGCAAGTAGGATTAAAAAATTATTAAATAAATTACTAAGCTAGAGTTGAGTTCTAAAGATTGAGGGGTCTAGTTTGTAAAAGGTTACAAAAGCTTGTTGCATCAGTACAAATGAAACTTGAAGTAGAGACATATGGAAAGGAAGCTAAGGAAGTGAAATTTAGGAAGTCTCTTTATAGGGATGCCACTTCACTAATTTTTTCTGTAATTTAAATAAATGACAATTTATTGGGAACATGCTTAGAAAGAGATTGAATATCTTATAGAAAGCATCATAGCAATGAAGGGAAAAATGAAGATACTATAGGACACTATTAAATAGAGACATTGAGCTAAAGGCTTCTATAGTTATATGTGCTAGAACAACTGCCAAACTTTGCAATGTTGAAGAACATGCAATATCCTTGATGGAATAATGACAAAAATAGATTAATTTTAAGATGCATTGAAAAGAATTGAGAAGTGGGAGCATAGGAAATCCACCAAGCATGACCTCAATTCCCAAATATTGGAATGAAAATGCTCTTAGTGTAGAACCACGTGCCTCAATGTTGATTGCAAAATTAGATCAAATTTCAAAAAGAATTTATTTTTGGTAAAATTGGCAACCTTAGTGATGCACCCAAGGTTGACTTCATGGATGATTTTCTTCAAATGGAGAAATTGGCCGCCGTGGCTTCTACTAGATTAGGCTAGATAGGAATAGAAAAAGTGGAAAATTTCATTGAGAATAATGTTGTGGTAGTTTTGAGTGTTTCATCTATTTAAGAAGATAATCATTCTTTAGTATAACCTCTTACACAACAAGAGCTAGAGATTCTAGTTTCCAATGGAGAATACTCTAAATTGGCAAAAAATGTAACTTCTACATAAGAAAAATTGACTATGAGATAAAAATGGCTTTGAATAAATATACTTTGATTATTCTTCAAGATAAGCTCAATGTTATCCTTGAGACTAAAGTTGAGGGAGCATACTTGCACAAAGTATTGGAAAATGTAAAAATGCAATGATCCCAGTTGATGAAAGTGCAATTGACATTAATACTTGTGTTAAAACTTTATTAAAAATAAAATCAATTTCTTTTCTACTTTTATAACTGAAATTTGTGTTCTTGATATAAAATTAGTAATTTTATTTCTAATGTTATCACATTTATACAATGATTCATACGATAACGTAAAATATATCGTTCAAAACTTTATAAATTCATAAACCAAATTTTTAGAATCCATTAAACTAGTAAATCATCTTTACTTAAAAAAAACTAAAATAATTAATACAATAACATAGAAATACATAGTTAAAAAATTCATAAACCAAATGACAAAATTTTAGAATCCATTAAACTAGTGTATCATCTTTACTTAAAAAATTAAAATTATAGTTAATTATTGAACTAATAACCTATCCCTAGTTAATATACTTTATGCTCATGATGATAATGAAATGCCACAAAATAAAGTGATTTCAAAATTTAAACATTTAACGTGAGCTAATTTAGTTTCCATAATAATCAGTCTAAAATTCAAACATTTAACGTGATCTAATTTAGTTTCCATAATAATCAGTCTAATAAAGATAGTCTTTTGGGACAAGAAAGCAGTGATAACCTTCCTTTTTATAGGGTAAATAAGGAGTTTGCATAATAATCAATCTAATAAAGATGGTTTTTTGGGACCAGAAAGTAGTAATAATTTTTATTTTTTATAAGGTAAATAACTAGCATTTGCACCAAATATTGCAAAAGAAATGCCATAAGGTATAAATTGAAGAACGCAAATAGAGCAAAGAAATACTTTGATAAAGAATAAAAATATCTTGATATCATTTACTCTACATTAGGCTTCTCACATGTTGTACATTATTAGAAGCTTAACAAAGGAAAAGTATTAAATAAATTTGAAGGCTTATTGACAAGTTTCATAGCCTTGGAATTTTGTTAATTTACATAGGCATAATTCTTATATATTTTATAATTTATATTTTTCTTTTTTGGGTTTTGAAAGATTGTCATGTTATAAAGTATTATGCAAAAAGTGAGACTCAAGATTCAAGTCCCTTATAAAGGAAAAAAAGATAACATGATATTTATATAATAGCATCAATTTATAATAACACATATCAATTAATTATTTAATATTAAAATCAATACAATACAATAAATTTAATTAATTTTATTTCAAATTTTCATTAATTATAATAATTTATAATTTACTTTTTCATAATACTATAATTTAAGAATGTGGAAAAAATGTTAATTCTAAAACTTTGTTAATCATAATCATTGTTTTAAAAATAATAAAGGAAATAAATACTTCTCAATTTTCATAACATACTAATTAACTTATAAAATAAATTTAATTGTCAACATCATAATATCTATATTCAATCTTCATCATATGCATAAAATAATGTTAATTCTAAAATTCATAGTAAGTGTGATGTGTGTGAACATGTCACTTTGTGAGTCAATATGTGTAATGTTTGTGGGTATGTGTATGTTTGTGTGCACCCTTGTTAGTTGTGTGCATGTATTCATGTGAGTGATTATGCCTCATTGGCAATGGATTGTGTGGGTGCTCGTTTGTGGTTAGTCCCATGCCAATGATGGACCGTTTTTGGGGTCATATAAGCTCTCACCTTCACGTAGTTGGCCCTGTTAGTAGAGGATTTTACATCTCCAAACCAAGAGGAGCTTTCTATATAGTGTTTTTCAATTTATTTAAAACTCAACATTAACTTCAAAACATTAAAATAGTTTTTTAATAATATTTAAATAACACCTTTATTATTTTAAATTCAAACTAAAATAGTTATATATCTATATTAATAAAGAATTATATTAATCTTAAATATAAATTAACATAATTTCAACAATATTTAAGTTTAGTTATTAAATATTATTTTAAATTTAAAATAAAATAGTAAAATATATATTATATATATATTAATTGACAATTATATTCACTATAAAAATAAACTAACATAGTTTCCATAATGATATTATCATTTTTAATTATAAAAAATATTTATAACATATATATATATATATAAAATTAAATTTTAAAACATATAAAATTTAATTAAAAATATTGAAAATTAAATTATTAAATATTATTTTAAATTAATACTCAAGATAGGTAACCTGTTTGCAGTTATCCAGGTGAGGATAAATTGTTTTCCTATAGTTTTACTGTTACTACCAGCTTAGGCATGATTGCAGGTTTTACTATTCCACTAACTCTCTTTTTTTGATCTGCAGAATTGGCAAATGAACGAGGCCGTGCCTATGGAAAACCCTCCAAAGGATTTTGACCTCACCCATACAAAGCTTGAGCCTCTAAAGACCCTCCAGGTATGCTTTGTGGCTCCCCTACTAGTTTTGTTTCGATGGGTTTAGTCTCAGTAAATTTTGGCATATCGGAAACTCCTACTGTCACTCGTGTTGAGTGGTGTACAACGCTCTTAGTTTGTACCCATGATGGGTTTCCATTTTTTTTTTCCTTTTCCTTGGTTAAATGTAAAATTTGGCATTCTGAGCATGTCAGGGCTAGAATTTGCTGATGCCTCACTGGGAACTAGTCTGTAATTATTATAGCAAGACCTGTTACTGGCTTGCATGAACTTCCCTGTTTATTTTTATGGTTTTTCCTTAATGTATGGTTTCTTAGACTCGGACCATGAATACATATATATATTTTCCAATGTTTTTTTTTCTCCAATGTTCTATGGGTTTATCCTTCTGTCCTCGTGATATTGTAAGCATGAATTTCTTGTTTTGGAAATTTCGCAAGTATCTGTTACCGAAGAGGAAACTTTATAGTCTTTAATTTTCCAAAAATGTTTTTGCTACTTGTACGCACAGTTGTGCTAGCTTTGTCGCACTATGGATACTTTTACTTCATATTTATCCATTGTATTCTTACTAGTTGACCAGTCTGATAGGGAGTAAGTATTCTACGCAAATTTGTGATGGTGTTCGGGGTACACAGGGTCGCTCTTGGGCTCAAACCCTCAAACCCTGAACCTGGAATGTTGTTTTTTCCTCTGCAAAGAGCGATGGTGTTCGGGAAACAGGGTCACCGACGGCCCCAAACCCTCAACCACGAGCTCTTAATATTCTTGCAGAGTTCTATAACTCTGAACTAGATAGTTATATCTCAGTTTTTCTTCCTTCCGTTGTTATATCACACTTATGGTTTTGTCTAGTAAACGTAGTTCTAGCTACAGTCTTGGTAATTTATTTTTCCAGTCGAGTTCATAAGGAGATTCAAATTTCCGTTTTATTATAACTGCTAATTAATCAGTCTAGCTCTTGCGGAATTAAATATTTTCTACTGTTTGTGCGAATTTTCATAAAGGTCGGTACCACGATTCCTGTAATTATTAATTTTCAAGAGAAATTAATCTTTATTTTGCCATTATAAGTAGGTTCAATCTCTGGTTCGTATGATTATCATTCAAAGTTTTTTTGGCATGAAAAAATTAGTTTTAAATTCAGAAAGAAATAATGTTTTCTGGGAATGTTTTTTGGTGTAAGCTATATTTGGGGTTCTTGCCTCTTAAGCGGTTACCTCCGCTGATTTTCTTTAAGATGTAATTAAATTTTCCTACCCTAAACAAGTGAAGGCTTAGGGTTCGACTGCGAACTCGAGATTATGGCTACTTCGCATTTGCTGCTCATCTTTCATGCATTATTTTATGTGAAGTTTGTAATTCCTCTATGATGTTGACGGACTGCTTTCCAAGCTTCGACTTCAGGGTTTGAGGACGAGTTGTCCTACTGTATATTTATGATGCGGGTTTCACTACTTAATGATGAACAAATTTTAATGATCTATCTTCTTATGTAGCACAATAAATCACTTGGTTTTATAGCCTGTATCTAATTTGCTCTGGATTTATTATTTTCTGCAATTACTTCATCAGCTTGCCTTTCGATGGTCTAGTTGAGTTCCACAGTTGCCAATTTTATGACATGGATCTCTTATTTTATTAAAGATATTCCTTATATGCATCACTGTATCCGTCATCTTTTATAGCATAAGTCTGTTTTCTAGCTTGAATAAATCTGGTTACCCATCCTTTTAGGCGAACGTTGGGTAATGTATTAATAGTGTCTCTCGCAACGTTCTCAGTTCGAGGTTCTTGCTAGGACCTCTGCCCTGGTAGGGTTTTTTGGCAAGTCCTCACTTAATCTCCAGACCCTCTGGGAAGATGGGGCCAGGTCGGTTCTAGGGTTTTATTACTCTTAAGCCCTGCCCCATGAACCCTTTATACGATTTTCTTGTTTTTCGTTTACGTAGCTACCAGTTATGAAATTTACCTCTTAAATTTGTCTATGATTTCACTCGACCAACAAAAATCTCTTTAGTTCAGATTCCCTCCTACAGAAACTTTGAAAAGTTTCCTTCTTGTTAAGTCTTGAGGACTGGTTCGAAAGGTAGTCCTACTACACGTTTTTGGTAATAAAAATTTATCAGCACCGATACTACTTATAGCAAATCTTGTAGTTCAGTTTTCTTGTTTTTTGTAAATAATCTGGAAGGAATAATATCTATAGACATGGTAATTTCAGTTTACACAGTAACTTGTCATTCTGCAATTTTAACAATACTTTTGCAATTATTATGTAAAAATTAAATATGGGAATTTTTTGTTGGAATGATTTCAAAGAAAATTAATGTATTCAGAAGAAAAACTAACAGACCCAATGAATATAACAATTTATTTCACTGTATCTATTACTGCACTAAACGAACAAACTTAATCAATACAACAATCTATTTCACTGTATCTATTACTTCATCAAAGCACCCGAACATAAGGACCTCCCATAGATTTCAAAGCACACTGTTTACGATTAACCAATGACCACTGTAAATTAATAAACCATACATAGAATCTTGAAATCTCAATTTTTATTATTACGTTATATGAAATTTTAACTGGATCACAACCAACTATAACCAACTGTAGCAAATTATTGGTCGTATCTGGGCTTGCTTAACCATACCAGCAATGGAGAGAAAATGTTCGTTGGCTTTTCAGCGGCTACCGGTACCACTTCAGTCCAAGACCATTATATTCTTGCGTGGAGCTTCACCACAGAAGGCACTACACCCCAACTCAATATCTCAAGTTTACCATCATTTGCTAAAAGGAATTCCAAGCGTCCATGCGTAGGACTCATGGCAGGCATTACAGTGGCAACTTTGGTTGTCTTCTCGCTGGGGTTTGCCACTGTGTTTCTCAAACGAACAAAATACAGAGAAAAGATCTTCAGGGACGAAAATTTTTTGGGCCAGGGGGATTTGGGAAGGTTTATATGGGCATTCTCCTTAGCAGTGGCCAAGAAATGTCAGTAAAATGCATAACGAAAGAGTTCACGAAGGGAATGAAGGGGTTCATGGTAGAGATCTCGACCATGGGACGCATGTAGCAGTGGAACCTGGTTCAACTGCGTGGATGGTGCCGGAGGCAAAAGGAGCTATTCATTGTTTACGACCACATGCCAAATGGCAGGCTCGATAAACTCACAAACCGCTTTAGCAACGAATTTGTAACCACTTTGAACGAACGGCTGAAACTTTTGCAATCGTCTAACATATAATCGTGTGGTGCACAAGGATGACAGGTGGGCAGAGAGGGGAGTTAATTTCAGAGGGAAACGCCTTATGGTGTAAAGATATATATGACCTGAGTTGTTTTTAGTGAGATTTTTTGAAAGTCTTTTTGGTGGGTTTTTCCGGTCTAATTTCTCTAAAATTTGGCAAGAATTTATAGAAATCACAAGCTTTATGGGTAACACAATCGAAGTGCCCTAGGGGTTTTATAGGTGCTGAATCCATATATAGTTAAAAAACTAGTTTAAATAACACAAATCAAGATCTTACCTCTAATATTTCCACCAGATTCCAACACGGCACCCAAAAGTCCAAAACATCGCACTAAAAACAACTCCTATATTACTTCTCCAAATCCAAATTATAAATAAAAAAACAAACCACAAAAATTCATTAACACAAAAGTTCATTCAAAAAGAAATTGATTTAGAGATTCAAAATGATAATCTAAAAAATGTGGATAACTTGGTTACCATTTAAAACTACCTAAAAATGTAGATGTGAATAGGTTGACTACAACTCCTATATGACCTCCCTTAATGCCAAATTATAAATAAAAAACAAACCACAAAAGTTCATTAAGAAATAAATTGATTTAGGGATTCAAATTACTCATATATTTAAAATGATAATCTAAAGAATTTGGATAACTTGGTTAATGACCATTTAAAACTACCTAAAAATGTAGATTTGAATATGTTGACTTGATATAAAGATAGTAGCATTAACAAAGTCATATTGCTCTTTTATTAATAGAGAATATTTTAAGCTAGAGCTCATTGATTCCTGGTGTAGAAATATGTTTAACTTATTTTTATTTGATCTCTTTATTAGTCCCTGCCCTCAGGCATGGACTATAGTAATCGTTCGCGAGCTAGATAGCATTAATTGACCTGCTTTTAATGCCCGGTCATCAACTATATACCAAGTTTTTTGAAGACATATTTATAAATCACGTTATTTGGCCTCCTCCCGAGGACCTAACGTAATCCGAAGCTAATCCGAAGCTAAACCATATGTTATATATTTTGTGTTCCCTTCATATTTTCAAAACTGCTAATCTAATGCTGGCATTAGTCCTCCACAGCACTAAATGCTAGCACCGATATTTAGGATTTCCATGGTTGTATTTCCATGGTATATCACCGCCTATACCCCTATATGCCTGCCTGCCACAACTTCCAGGTGCCATTTCTTATGTTCCAGGTGCCATCTGCATGTAACCAGGTGTAATGTTATTCCAAATCGTATGATTTATCTGTTCAGATATATATAGAGGGACATCAGAATCGGAGGCTACTCTAGGTACTGCTCTAAATTCAACCTGAAAGCATTACTTATCAAAATTCCTAATCCAAAACATTCTTCTGTGCAGAAAAAAATCGCTTTGGTGATGAAGAAGGTCGCTGGAAATTCTCTGAAGCCGTCGCTGGAAATTCTGTGGAGAGCTTGCTGTCGTGGGCACCAAATCATCACAGAGGCCCATTTGGGCCGAAACCGCCATGCTGCTTTATTCATGTCTCTGCAACAGCTATGTTTCTGCAGTGAGAAGCAATGAACAAGGTGAGATTTCTAATGTGAAACTGATCATAGGATTAAATTTTGAGATTTCTAATGTGAAACTGATCATAGGATTAAATTTTGGTCATCATAACATGATTACTTGATAGAATAGCAGTGGGTTTGGAAACAATTAAGAGATTAATGAGATTACCTGGACTAGAGATATTCCTGAGGCCTTGAAGGACTCGAGGAGCTGAGGCCTTGAAGGACTCGAGGAGCTGGGCTTTCTCTTCCAAGAATTTACACCTGTCAGCCTTTTTCTTGAATAGCATTGATCTGGTAGCCTGTTAACTTGCTTTGCCTGGTGACCAGAGAACAAGATCAAGAGTTAGATGCGCTTAGTGCGAGTGTTGAGAGACTTGGCAGTGTTGGTCTCACAATACATGAGGAGCTCATGGGACAGGTGAATTTTCTTGGGCATATTTGTTCCTTTGGTTATTAAACTGCTAGTACTATGATCTAATGCATTCAAGTGATCGAGTTCATCAGTGTTTGCCTATCAATTCCTGTTGATTTTAGATTAACATTTCTTAAAAGATGTTAAAGAAGTGAATGATGTCGACTGATGCGTACCACAAATCTGCCTTTGCCTGCAGGAAAGAATTTTGGAGGACCTTGACCAAGACATGGACAAAACATCAAATAGACTGGATTTTGTTCAAGTTAGTTCTATGTGAACACAGAGGCATAGGAGCAAAAAACATAGTTTCGATTATCAACTACAAATACAATAGCCATAAACCAAAAGGATCTAGATTTTCTTGACACCAAGCTTTGCATGGTTTTGGATCTAGATTTCCTTGACACGAGGCTTTGCATGGGATAATTAGGTGGCAAAGCAGGTGTAGTAGGTGGCAATTCATAATGGAAGCTTTAGATATCTTAAATTTTTAGGCGAGGTCATTTTGACACTAATCTTAACTTGAAAGTTAGCATTAGTTCTTATTCATATGTATAATACTTTCGGACTTTGAATAGAAATAAAATAATGCTCGACTTTTATTTCATACTTTAGATAAAAATAAAATTGGATATTTACATGTGTCTCGAAACACATGAAGGTGCCGCCTTGCGCATCCTCAGCTGGCTTGCGAGGAGCCTGACCAACTTAATGAACCACCTCAACATATATAAGATATTGGGTTATTTAATTAACTCTAAGAAACTGTTATTCAAGCCGTGTTTTATTCGATAGACACAAAATTTATAAGATTTACTGTACCAAAGACAAAAAACAAAATAATATTGATTGAGAAATAATTAACCCTGATAAAATTGTTGTGCAAGCCGAGGTGGGTTTCTTGATCTCTACCTGCAGTTGGGCTGAACCAGGTTTCCTGGGCCGTCGTGGTATAGCTATAATCATTAATGTCAAGGGAGCAGCAGCAGAAATCCAAAATAGCTTGGGATTCCTCTTGCTCTGCCATACAACAAAAAATAATGAAAAACTGGATCATTTCAGCACTTGCATGTTGCCTGATTCAAATTCAAAGTTTAACAATGTTATTAACAAACGTGAGAAGAAAATTACACTTACAATATAGCGTGCTGTGAGCAGCAATGCTAAGAAAAATAGTCCCGTCACAATTGTCTGCCATGCCCACTGTACATAGAAGGATAAAATTTGTTGGGCAGAGTCAATAAAATGTATGTAAACTCATGGCAAATTTACTATCCAAGTAAACTAAACTAAACCAGCCTCATTTTTACGTTCCAAAACAGAATTCAAAACAGAAATCATGTCCATCTTGGTAGTGAAGTGTTGAATTCCCAAAAGGCCTTGCTGCAGGGAAACTATAACAGCTGCACCTGCAATTGAGCAGATAGAGCTCGTTCTGCAACAGCTCCAGTATTCGACAGTGAAGGCGATAATGGCAATGCTTACAGATTGGGTTGCTTATAGCGAAGGCCATAATGACAATGGTTACAACGAAGGCGATAATGGCAATGCCACTGACAACTCGTTAGTCTTGCTGAAGCCGATACCTGGGCATAGTGATGATGGAGTTAAAGCGAATTTGACATGTTACATTAACCATGCATGCAACCAATGGTTTATGTGCACGGTGTTATGCTCTCGAAAATCATGCGGCCAATGAATTATCAGCACAGAGGTTATGAGCTGTGTCATGCCAAAACCTAAATTGAGATGGTTTTAGTAATGGCTGGCCCAAGAAAAGCGTGAACCGAAGGAAAAAAAGGTCTAATCAAACGACCCCACGATAAGCATAATGTTTCATTAACAAAATACCATCGAATCGTGCACCAGCTCATGTTTGGCCTTGCCATATGTATTATTTAATCTACAATCGTAATGATTACTTTCTTGAATTATTCTTTATCCACATGACAGGAAATTAAAACGAAGGGAGTGCGGTTACTTATTTCAAATTACTTTTTCGATCAATTCCAATCACAACGAGTGTTACACCGGGACTTCACACATGCCTTCCTTACTTTCTAATCGTAATGAATACTTTAACTATTCTTTACTGGTATCTACTTTAACATACGTGGGCCTTTACTAGGTAAATATAGTAAATACCATTTTTATAGTGATTATGAAACACCGATTTCGTGGTGATTATTGAGTAATTTTATATCCGTGGAACCCCATTTTGTCATAGGGAAGGACAACTGGCCCGTCATTGTTTGACTATACAGTGACGATTAGATTACCAGAATCTAGAAAGACCGTATTTGGTTTATTTCTGTCGTTGTCTGCGGAAAAACTTCCAACCTATATACTAAATCAATCAATAAAACAAATCACAGACCATATACGCGTACCTAGAATTAGCATAGTTGATTATGCATTTGCATTGCCTTCAAACGTGAGAAAATATCATACATGTTATCGTTTCATAATTCTAAGTTGTTTGACTGTTGCAATCCGTGGAGGGCTAAAATAACATATTCTTATTGGTCGTCTCATTCATGGGTTAAATAATTCAACTCACTTTTTCCAGGAAAAGACCGTGCAAATCTTCCTTTTCTCAGCAACCAATGTTAAATGATCTTTAAATTGTGCCAACTTGTAATGAATTCTCTGTTCAAAATCAGGTAAGAAAACCTCTGGTCATAAACACCCCTATTAGGAATAGCTTTACCATTAGAATCATTTAATGAAATAGCTGAGCCAACACTATAAGAAACATCATCTCCTTTTGGGATTTTCATGACATAACCTATTGTAAATTTCCCATGAGATAACCCAGGATGGTAAACGTACTTCATTAAAAGTCGCATCACAGCTAATGAAATCACTTCACAGTCAGCACATTTGACTTAAGGTCTAAATTTGAGTTCGACTACCCTCAACCCATTATATGGATCCCGACAGTGTTCACTCTCTATACTACTCTTCAAACGGATAAGAGCTGCCTCTAATAAGATATCGAAAATTGTCTTCATTGCATTGTTGCACTTCTAATCAAAAGTGAAGGCTGTAGTTATAATTTAGATACTCCCAGGTCTTGAGAGCAGAACGAAATCGATTCAACTTATTAACATAACCCGTCACCATTTTTTTTATCGCACACTGTATCGACATATGCATGGTAACAGGCTTCAGTCTCACCTAATTTTTTCTCCGATTTAGCTGTATCTATTCTTTTATCCGCAGGCACCATAGCTATTAATAGCTTTCTAAGAACCTTCTCGGGAATAGGCTCATTCAACCAGTCCTCGGAGTTTGTTTGAAGAAACACTTTTGTTGTTTTAACATGTGTTATGAAGTGAAGCCTTATCCTTAGCATCATTAACTGGAGTTTGCATTGGTTAATGCAGATTGCAAGAAAGCATGCGGAGTTAAGAGCTTGTGGAGTTAAGAGCTTGTGGCACCTGCTGTGGCAAATGCAACATCCGGACACAATCATGTTAATGATAGATTATAAAGATTATTCCTTCTTTAATAGACAGGCTCAACTTGCTTCTTAAGAACTCAGTGCGTAATAGACAGGCTCAACTTCACGCAGGGACTCGCTGCGTCGCAGCTCCCCTTGTTTATTTTTTATTTCTTGATCACTTGTGATGAGTGCTTTTAATAAAAAACTACTTTGCAACCAAACTATATCACACTATATTTTTAATTAATAAGTTCAATGTCATCTTTGTTTTTAGCGATTCAATTTCAGTTTACAAGTGGTTATTAACATTTTACAACAAAATGACTTTTACTTTTTTCAGTCGTGTTGTTAACTCTTATGTTATTTGTCTATTTAAATATAAAGTCATAAATGCATTATCACTATATAATAATATTATTAAATAATATTGAAGGCAGCAAATGTAATCATTAAATATATAATATATTATAATTAATAATGTAATAATATATCAACCTATAATAAATTAATAATATATCCATTTAAAGTAAATTAAGTTATAAAATTAGTAAAGTTATATAAACTACTTTAAATTCTAAAATTAGTAAAGTTATATAAATTAAATAGTTAGTATATGTTTATAAATATTTATCTATAATAAATATATAAAAAAATTATTTCACGATATAACTCAAATTATTAAAATTTAAAAAATTATAAAAAAATAATTAAAATATAATAATATTTATATTATTATTATTATTGATAAAAATAATTAATATATAATTTAAACATATATATAGATTTAAAAAAGCATGTAACAAGATTTTTAACTATAGAGATTCACCTCCACTTTATCATGGAAATTATTAATTTGTAAATAGGTTTTGTTATAATATCGTGACTCGACACCATGTCTTATCAATACCACATGCCCAAAAATCATAACTAGTTTCATATGACCATTTTTTTAATTAAGCAATTTAATTAGAATGACAAAAAAGTGTAGCTACTTTGGAGATAAATTTCAACCTTTAATTTATAAATACTAATAATAATATTCTAAAATATTTCGTGAAAGTTAAATCCTATCATCCACTTAATAATTATGAATAATTAAATTAAAATTTTAAAAATTGTATTCCAAAATAAATATCTCTATTTAAAAAAACCATTCCATCCACTACACACTATTTGTATTAAAATAAATTTTCAACATCTAAAATATAAATTTTAAAAATAATATTAAAATAATTTTATTCATTTACCCGGATGCGGGTGTACACTCCAGCAATTAATAATGAAGCATGCCACGCTACCATCAAGCCTGACGGATGGCAGGCAGGCGTCCTCCGGGGTTTGCGTTGATGGTTTTCAGTTAAAGCTCAAGGCAGGCGACTTCACTTCTGTTCAGGCCCGAGGTAAATTCGCATTCAAGGCGAGCATGGCAACTCTGTCCTTGATGCGAACCAGGATTATGGATTTGCGTAATTCTCCCGCGGCAGTGAATGTATCAGTTCTTTATAATGCGCAGCCCGTTCAATTTCATGGCCAAAACTCTCCTGTCGATGCTTGTGTTCTGCTCAGGAATCCTCACGCCTCCAGTGTACTCTGGCTCGAGCGGCTTCTCAGGTCTCTTGCTCTTGGTGCTATGCCGCGCAGCAGGGGAGTTCCGAGACGAGGGGGTCGGTCTGGCATCAGAACTGGCCCTGCTCATTCGGACTTGCAGCAAGCGGTCCCAATTGCCTCTGTTCCTCCCTCATCCACGCTATCGGACCAGGAGAGATTTGTTCTGAATGGCTCATATCAATCCTTCCGCCTCATTTTCCAAAGCCGGCTTATTAGACCAGTGGTGACTGTAAATTTCACTGTGTACATCTCAGAGGAGGAGCGCCACACTCCCAGCTCGACTTCCCCTGCTTCCACAAGTGCTCAGGAAAGCAGCATTCTCCTGGGAGACATGAATGGTCTGGTATATAGGGCTGACTGTCTGTATGAGGAAGCCCCGGTCCAGGAAGAGCCTCCGCCATCCAACCCTGCCAGGGAAGAGGATAAGACCAGCGAACATTCTCAGCATGGATTTGGCTGCCTTCACTTGGTCACGGATTCTCGTGGAGAGCCGATTCTGGATGATGAAGGGTATGTCACTTGGCTTGCCTCACCAAGTCCGGAGAAAGAGGAGCAGCAAGCGTCGCCCAGCCATGCGGTCTAAATTCCATCGGGTGCATATGTCAAGCTTTTTTGAACTTGTGTCGTGGATTTTGCAGCAATTTACTCCTGTTTGTTTCAGTCTAATGCTCCTGGTTGTTAGTTCAGTCAATACAGTTATCATACTCTGTTCTAGAGTCAGCTATGCTAAATGCTTCTGTCTAGTTAAGATTACTGTTGTTTATGGTAAATGTAGTCCGAGTCCAGTTAGTCAGAATGTCAGGGCAAATCAAAACTATGAGGTTTATTTTGTAAAACCGCTTGACCGGTTCGACAGTATTGTCCAGGTTTTTTTGTTTGAGGACTGGCCTCGGCCTCCTCGGAAGGTCTGACCTCTATGTACATATTTTTCACTTTTTTAATATAGAACTAGTCTTTACGTAGAAAAAAAAAAAAAAATTATTCATTTAATATAATCCATTTTTTATTAAATATTTTTTCTAATATTAATTTTGGATATTAAACCACAAGAAACATTATATATCATTTAAAGTGTGATTTTCTTTCTACTTAAAAAGACATTGAATTAAAGGAAATTTACAATAATCAATGAAAAATATGTAAATAATAACTTACATTTATATAATTGTGTTTACATATTTTTGTAGTAGTGTACACCAACACATGTCGAGAAATCTCCTTAAATCTCCTTATAAAGGGGAAGGAGCTCGAGATAAATTTGCAGTTCACATTAAAAAAAAAACTTTCATTTTGTATAGTTTCTTTTTAAGTGATGCATTTTATTATATATATATATATTATTTTTTATTTATTTATTTTTATTTTTTTATATATTTTTATGAAAGTAGTGGTGGTGAAACATTATTTGTGATGAGATATGACCTGTAAATCAGTTGGTTTGAATAGATTTAGTTTTATTAGATTTTAAGAGAGTGATGGAGGATGAAAGTCATTTTTGAAGAATTAAACTATTTTAATGGAAGTGCAATTGACTTTAATTTAGATTCAACCTAGTTACCTAAAAAAAATTTAAAAAATCATATTTCATAATGTTGATATCTCATTAACCCATGGGGTGTAGAATAGATGGTGATGGGGTGTACTGTTAAGTCACTCCGTGATGTGAAGGTCACTGGTTCGAAACTTTGTGGGCAAAAATCCAGTGATGTTTAGGGCTAGTGTGGCCCAAGCCAAGTGCAATCCCCAAGTGATTTTGATAGCTTAGATGCCCCTGGGTCATGGTTTCTCAAGCGAAAGGTTAGGCCTGTAGTCATCTTTGGAGGACATAGATAACTTGACAAAAAAAAAGTTGATATCTCATTATTAAGAGGCCAAAATGTTGCTCACTACTGCAACCAACTCTGATGACTCGACCAATGCAGGTTATCTCATTATTAGGAAGAAAAATTGGTGCTCACTACTGCAACAAACTCTGATGACTCAATAAATTCCTACATATTTGATCGTGCATAATTGAACCCATATACTAAAATAGTTATTGGTTCCAATGTGTAGGTAATTCAACTAAGCCATCACAATTATTGATTTCAATAGAATATTTTCAATAATTGAAGATCTAATGTCGTCACTTTTGACCATTATGCTTTCTTGTAATTCAATAATTAAATATATGATCCTACCCAATTTGACCATGATGATTGCTTGAAATTCAGGTTTAGGGCAATATGTAATGGATTCCCAAGAAGCCTATTGGGATGGTGGATGAGAATACCATATGTGTTTGTGCTAGACTGGACTTTATTTATAATGATGAATTCAAAGGTGTCGAGATGCTTAATGTTCTAATATTGCGGAAAAATAAAGAAATTGGATGAGTTTGGAATTTTCTTACCACATGATTTGGATTATGTTCTGAATGAATACCTCCTCCATAGCAACAAAGGATCAGGGATGCACGAGCAAAATTGCCTTCAAAACCACAGGTATCTACGATCTTGCTAAGAGTGGACTAACCATCAAGCCTATGAAGTTTTGTTTTAGGGTTTTGTCATTGTGGAATTGGGATTATTTTTTTAGGGTTTTGTTGTTGACGAATCACAATTCTTTAATAGATAAAGTTTAACATACATCAAATGAGAGAAATATAAACCTCAATCCTTGATAGAATCATTCAGAGTTTCAAAGAAGTGAACAAAGGAAAACATGTTATGATTTGGACTTATATAGGAACGCAACATAATATAGACACAAACATAAATACGGAGATGAAACATAAATAAAACTTAATTTCATTAATATCAAAGAACTGAAATATGATTATATACAAAATTAAAATAAACTAGCTCGAGTGATGGTAGCTTATATTTGAGAAGAGATGTGGCAACTACATGCCTATGAACTGTGTTACAATGAGGCTCAAGGGCCTCTTTATTATTGAACAACAAGGGAAAACCATAAACAACCAAAACCATAACCCCAGGAGATGGAACGCCAAGAGTTTGTGGGCCCCGTTGGGGTTAGTTGGGCAACCAACTTCCCAAGGTCGTAACTTGGTCATATGATCTTTGTTTCGAGAGTATGATAACTCGTTGGAAATATATCTCTGTGTACTATAGGATTTGTGGTATGGGCTTGTTGTAGACCTTAAAAAAATGTTGTTTAGGGGGCAAAACAACATCGGAAGTTCAAGACCTGAAAAACTACTAAAAATAGTAAATGTTGCTATAATAAAGGAAACAAATGAAACTGACTGAAGGTATAGGTGGAATAGGTGGGTGGCCACCAATATCTAACTGGATCAGTCGTCCCCCCTTAGGAAGAAATGGTCCCCATTGCGTGCAGAGCCTTCATGAGGTGATGAATTTTTTGTTGAACCTGGTCCCTGGTGAACCACTTTCCGTGGTGAAGGAGTTGACCTGCTTTGACAACTCGATATAGTTGGATGCTATGTTCGCAAGTGTTCTTGATCTGTGTGTCCATGATCATGTTAGTTGTTTCTTGTTCGATGCAGCTTGGGTTGAGCTCTGTTGATTTCAGTTACTCAACAACGTGGGATGTGTCCAACAATGGGGGAAAGTATGGTCACAATCAGCCCACATTGAATAATGGGTGCAAGCCAAGGAACAGTGGAACACCGAGCTTGAAGGCATTGTCCCTTATAGACTTGGTGATGGTATATGAACCATATCAGAGTGGGCAAAGATTGCGATGGGGCCCAGCGCAGTGCTCCTTCTGCAAATGCAACCAAAATTTGTCGCCCACCTGGAACTTGTGTGGCACCCGATGTTGATCATGATGCTGCTTTTACTTAGCATTGGCTCAGTCAAATATGTAATGGACCTATTGGTGGATGTACTGAATGCGATCAATGAATCTGTTAGCCCTATCAACTTCAGCCCATACATGAGGAAAATCTGCCTAAGTAGCTACAAATGGTATGGCCAAATCAATGGGACATAGTGGTTGGAATCCCAACCCCACTTGAAAGGGACTGTGGCTAGTTGAGCTATGGAGAGCTCTATTGTAATTGTGTTGGACATAGGGGAGACTTTCATACCATGTACGTGGATTCGTTGAGTGGTACATGCATAGAGTGTGCACAATCATCTTGTTGATGACCTCAGTTTGGGGGTGGAAGGTCATGGACTTAGTGGGCTTGGTATCCAGCATCGACCAAAGGCTTGACCAAAATGTATTCAGGAACTTGCTGTCCCGATCTGAGATAATAAACCATGGGATCCCAAAGTGTACCCACACTCGTTCAAAGAAGAGTTTATTAGTGGATTCTACTGTGATACTCTTCTTGTAGGTTGCGAGAGTGGCCATCTTAGAGAATCTGTCGACGACCATGAAAACACAGTTATTGCCATGCTTAGCAGAAGGAAGGCCCGACATGTAATCCATGGTGTTGGGCATGGAATCCCCCCCACAGTAGGTTTTGGGGCTCAAAGCCCAAGTTTTGGTCAAATATGTTGTAAAACTCCACGAATTGAAGGCACGGAGCGCGAAGTGTACAATTGAGTCATAGGGTTGTCCACCCTAAACATTATATTGTAAATTAGTGTAAAGTCATCTTACCCATGGTCTGCAGACCATGGGATTGTATAAATAGAGTGAGGCTCTAAGTTGTAAAGTTAGTTAAGAAAGGATGAATAGAGGAATAGCGAAGGAATGATTCGAGCTTAGAGTAGAGTTCTAAGTGTCTTGGGTTGTAGTAGTAGGAAGAGGCTTTGCAGCTAAGTGCGCAAAGGCCCGGTAGAGTCCGCAGCTGAGTGCGTGGACCCCTACAATTGAGTGTGCGGACCCTTGCAGCTAAGTGTGCAGGGCGGTGTCGGGTTTGTAAGCAAGATTGAAGATTAATAAAAGAGAAGTTGATTTCTATTCCTGTGTATTTGTTGTGCATTATCTTCTTTGTGTTTGTATTCGGTTATGTATTGCGCGCATTGATATAATTGATGTATATGTTGTAATAACCATACATCTTACACACAAGTTAAGTAATCGGTTAATTAGCAAGTATCGTGGGTATTATACGGGTCGCTCCCATAGTAGGGCGACACGAAAGCCGCACCGTAGGTTGCGAAGAGATCACAAGTGCGCGTAGTGACAGGTCAGATCGTAGACCTCCAAAAACCCATTAGACATCCCTAGGGTGCGGAAACCTGGTTCTAACACCCTCACATACTACTTCGGGTGAGACCTCAGTCCCCACTCAACGGACTATTGCCGAAAGGGCCAGTAGTACCGGGATTTGATTGGCTAAATCACCTCTGACCCTGGGTCAGGCCCCACTAAGCCAACAAATGGTTCCGTTGCCGGGACTGGGATCTGCATCAAGGATGTCTGATGTTGTGCCACTGGAACCCTATAAAGAAAGAAATTGAAAAGTGGTTGGACAGGAAGATTCACGAGTTCGCGGCACAGGAAAATAGAAACTCGCGAGTATCTAAGGAGCAGTGGTTGGATTGCTACTTGTACACTGAAATCCACAAAATTTTCTTTGCATCTTTTCCATCCAAGCTGTATGAGTCGATCGCAAAGTTAGCAGACAGCCAGGGAAGGTGTAGGATCGACAAACCAATAGTGTGGACTCTGGAACTAGTGCGCAGACTAGAAGCCTTAGAAGATAAGATAGTGCGAGCTGTGGACCACTAGCCCGACCGAATAATAGGAGGATTTATCACTGAGTTCGCGGTAAACACGATCGTCAACTACAGCAGCGCAGAGCGACGTTTTCTCAAGGGACCGCGAGGTAAGTATATTAAATCTTTGAACACTTGGATAAGATGTTGTTGTGTGAAAAGTGGGCTATGCGAATAAATTAATGTTTGGACCTATGCGAATCAAAAAGATCTACAAAAGTGGAAGTAGTGAAGAATTAGAAAACATTCCCCTAATTTCACCCTCGCGGGAGAGCGAGGACGAGCTCGTGAAGGTTTCTCCAAGAAGCGTGGTCAGTTTGATAAGGCAGCGAATTCTACGTCTACCACCCCCACCCACACCGCCACCCGCTTCACCCCCCTCACCTCCATCTCCACCCACTCCACCTCCGCCACCTCCATAGTTTAGTATGGCGAGCGCGATCAAACTACCAGTATTCAGAGGAGTAGGGAATGAAGATCCGGACCAATTCTGGTTCATAGTAAGAGCAGTATGGGAAGCATAGGGTGTCACGGATGATAATATCAAAAAGGCTACATTGGTGAGCGCACTGCAGGATCACGTATTAACGTGGTATATCAAGTATTCCAATGACCACCCGAACGGAATTGCGGAGATCCAGAATGCGTTGAACAGGGAATTTAGCTGGAAAAAATCAGAGACATAGTAAATCATCGGGTTTAAAGAGATCGTGATGCTCCTAGGTGAGACCCCTTGGGATCTGGACCAAAGGTTGAAGAGTACGATCCGCAAAGCCAATATGACGTTAACAGATGCACAACATCGCGCATGGTTTGTGGCCTCACTTACGCCACACTTAAGGACGATGCTGTCACAGCAAAAACTTTCCACCCACGCCAAAGCGTTGGAGATGGCAATGAGGTTGCATGAGACCTCTATAAAAGACCCTGTATTGGGAGTCCAAAAGATCCATGCATAGCTACAGAATCTGTGTCTGGAAATGTAGAGTTTGAAACAGGATAGGGCACTTCGGCCAGAGGTGCACGAAGAAGTATGGTGCATAAAATGCAAAGGCCAGGGCCACGACAAAGATCATTGTCCAGTGTTCGCTAACTACTTAGCAGGAGGAGGGCCAATGCCATTAAGACCTGAGGCACAGGTGGGGTTGAGCGTGACGTCTAGTTATGGTGCGCGATCTACCAGATATGGGGAAAACATACCACAAATAATTTTCATCTGTTGCATAAGTATACGCAGACATCCCAGCAGTTGTTTGTAATTTCTGCAGGTCGGTAGGCCATGGCGAATGCACCTGCTGAAGCTATGAACTAATGATGGATTGGACTCCTACCTACAGGGTGCAAGCCGAAATGTGAGCTCTCGACCCAAATGCAGGGATGGCGTGCGCTGGGTTTCAGGGGCGCAGTCGAGGTTGAGGTGGAATGGGACCAGGGAGGGGTCGCGGACAGATGATCTATTACAATTGCAGAGGGCCAGGGAATTATGCCCACGATTGTATGAACCTGACTAGGATATCATGTTGGTACTGTACCCAGTTTTATCATCAGGTAGAAGATTTCCCTTCGCTGATAGCAAAAATACGCGAAAAGGGGGTACTCCATCCCCCATCGACCCAGAATTTACAAATGATGAGGTCTGAACTGCACGAAGAAGACCCAAATGTAAACATGATGCTCAGGAGCGGTATGACAACGGGAGATGAAAAAGGGAAGCAGCCAGAAGAAAGTGTGTGGGTTCGCAAGGCTCCTACAAAGGAACTCGAGTTTAATTTAGAACGCGCAAAGGAGACATTCATGGAAGCTAAGAAGAGCTTCACAGAGGCCTCCACTTCAGGTAGTAAGGATCAAATAGAACCAGGGATGGATCCTTCCATGCTCACTACCTTTTTGGAGACATGCATGAAACTGCTGTGCAACAACAAGGTAGTCAAAGGGCTATAGGAACTTATCACTAGGTGCGTGGGGTCAGGAGAACCGTGTGTGGTCTGGAAACTAGGAAAACATGCATTGTGCATAGGAAGGGAGATGAGGTTGACTGCGCAAATAGGTGAGTACGAAATGGATCAGGTAATATTAGACCTGGGTTCGGACGCGAATGTACTACCAAAGTAAACATGGGAATGAATGGGTAGACCCGTGTTGCAATGGTCCCCTATTCAGTTATGGATGGCGAACCAAAAGAAGGTTTTTCCCATGGGAAGGTTGCAAGGGGTGAGAGTCGATATTGAAGGCGTGAGCGCGTAGGCGGATTTTGAAGTGATAGAGATTGTCGATGACAGCAATCCCTATCCTGTTCTACTAGGAATAGACTAGGCTACCGATATGAACGGAGTCATAAACCTGAAGAAGCGCAAAATGACCTTTGAGAAAAAGTCACTACATGTAGTAGTACCACTGGACCCAGCTGAGGGAACGCGATACACTGAACCTGTGCATGACGACGATAGTGATGACGATCTTGACTGTATCTATAAGATAACTGCACAAGGAGAGGATTGGGTGAATCTGACTGCAGATGGAAGGATTTCATGGGAGCGTGAAAGCTCCTGCACTTTGGATTCAGACGAAGAAATAGAGTGATGGCAAAATCAGCTGCACGAAGTAACAACGCTGAACTGCAACATGATGACTAGGTCATTGCATTGCGTAAAAACAGAGGCAAGGGAGCTGCCAACATATGATGGATTTTCAGCGGTGGATGAATTTCTGAGCAAATTTGAAAGTACAATACTGGAACAGCAGCGGTTCGATGCGCTAAAGTGGGCACTGCGCGCAACACCAGCACGATGGTGGGGTACGCATCAAGGAAATTTTGAAGACTGACGTGGATGTAGAAGGATGATGTGCCTACGTTTTAGAAAACCACAATTACGGCTAGTAGAAAAATATGACGGACGAGATGATCCACACACGCACCTCACGAAATGGACCAAGGTCTACGGGGAAGAGCCACAGCCTGAATGGGTGCATTTATTCTACCATACCTTGGACGTCATACCCATGAATTGGTATATTGAGACGGAACTATGCCATGGTATGGGCGAATGGGATGTCTTACACGAGGGATTTTTGCTAACATTCACATTCGAAGATCGGTGGTTGGATACTGTTGACAATGTGCTACAAGCAGTAAAAGCCGGTATCTTCAGAATACCACAAGAGACAATGGGAGTACTTTAGCCAGACTGGGCGACACAGTTAGGCAGCGCACTGGAGTGTTATAACATAAGTGTTGAAGAGGATGATGAGGACCCACGAAACATTAACATTTCAGAAACGGAAGGCTCTCGCGAGGTTCACGGACCATCAAATGAAGACCCCGACATCACTGCGCTACTAAAGACAAAACAGGTCAACATTGGAACGGAGACAGAGCTAAAGCACGCAATGCTTGGGGACTATTAGGACGATGTCATGGTCGATAAAGTACCTGAGTTACTCTGCGAATACCAAGACTTGTTCCCAACAAAAATTACGGACTTAAAGGGATCGTGGGTGATTTAGGGATGATGAAGATCTCCTTGAAGCCCGATGCAAAGTCAGTCAAGTAGCGGCCATACCGCTTGAAACCAATGTACAAAGAAAAGGTCCGTGACGAATTAGACAAAATGCTCGCAGCGGGAATTATTGAACTAGTGGAAGAATCCAACTGGGTGAGTCCAATGGTCGTACAGGAGAAAAAAACAGAAGGGTGAAATAAGAATATGCGTGAACCTCAGGAAGCTTAACAACGCCTATGTACATGATCCATTCCCGACACCATTCACGGATGAAGTATTGGAGAATGTTGGCGGTCAGGAAGCTTACTCATTCATGGATGGCTTCTCAAGGTACCATCATATCAAGATCGCACTGGAAGATAGGAGAAAAATGACCTTCGCAACAGAATGGAGCTGCTTTCAATACATCGTTATGCCCTTTGGACTGAAGAACGCGCCAGCTATATTTTCGCGCATCGTGGTGGCCGGTTCAATGAATACATCCACAATTTATTGGAGGTCTATCTAGATGATTGGACTGTATTTGGATTAGTTAAACACCATGTAGTGAGCTTACGGTTGATGTTGGATACTTGCCGCCGACACCAAATCGCACTGAACCTTAAGAAGTGCACCTTCCTCGTTCCCTTTGGAAACCTGCTGGGACATGTGGTTTGCAAACAAGGACTAATGGTGGACCCTGCGAAGATTGTCGTTATCCTCAACTTGGAAGCACCGCAAAGTGTTAAACAACTGCGCACTACCTTGGGACACACTAGATACTATAGGAAGTTCATCAAAATTTATGCCCAAACAACCGCGCTGATGGAAAATCTATTGAAAAAAGATGTTACATATTGCTGGAATGACGATTGCATGAAGATTTTGGATGTCCTAAAGGGGAAATTGGCCTTTGCGCCAATCTTGGTCTTCCTGAAATGGGACGTGGAATTTCATGTACATGTTGATGTGTCGTGTATTGCGTTGGGAGCTGTACTCACATAGGAGGGCATGGAGGGTGTGGATCACCCGATCGCATTTGCTAGTCGAAGATTTTCCAAAGTAGAAAAGAACTACTCTAATATAGAACGCAAGGGGTTGGCAATGGTGTACGTTCTCCAAAAATACCGACACTATTTACTTGGAGGACATTTCAAGATGTATACTGACCATTCCGTGTTGAAATACCTCGTGAACAAGCCTGTGTTGGGGGGGCGCATATGTAGATGGCTTTTACTATTTCAAGAATATGATTTTGAGGTCATAGTCAAGCCAGGACGTTTAAACGTAGGACCAGATCACTTGTCACGAATTGAGATGGGCGAGGAACCAACAAATTTAGAGGAAGGGCTACCTGATGCACAGCTCTTTGTAGTGCGTGTCACGGATGGAAACTTTGAAGATATATTCCATTTTCTAACAACAGGAACTATGCCAAAGGAGTACTCAATCCAACAGAAGAAGGAATTGGTGGTGCGTGCAGCGAACTTCTCTGTCATCACACGACACCTCTACAAGATGGGCAACGATGAGATATTGCGAAGATACGTACCTGAATTTGAACGAGGTCAAATCCTCGCAGAAGCACATGGGGGCGCTGTAGGAGGACACTATGCAGGATGTGCAACTGCACAGAAGATTCTTCACACAGGGTTATGGTCGCTGACCTTGCACCATGATTCAAAAGCACACTGTAAGACCTGCGATATATGTCAAAGGACGGGGAAACCATCACGAAGGGATGAGATGCCATTAAATCCACAAATGACATTGCAGCCGTTCAAAAAATGGGTAATCGACTTTGTGGGACCGATCAAACCTTGGGGAAAGATGGGGGCGCGCTACATCATCACCGCGACAAAGTACCTGACACGGTGGGTGGAAGCGCAACCGATCAAGGACTGCATGGCTGCTATAGTTGCAAATTTTTTGTTCGAAAGCATGTTGACACGATTTGGTTGTCCGAAAATCTTAATGAGTGACCGCGGAACGCATTTCCTGAATGAAACCATCAGCGCTCATAGAGGAGTTCTAGGTGTATCATCAGCAAAGTAACCGTACCACTCGCAAGCTAATGGGATAGTAGAGGCATTTAACAAAACACTGGAGACGGCGCTGACCAAATTATGTAACATGCAGCGAAACAACTGGGAACTGCGTGTACCTACGGTGTTATGGGCATATAGGACAATGTGCAAGAAATTGACAGGACAGATACCCTTCCGGTTGGTCTATGGTACGAAAGTTGTCATGCCGACGGAATACATTGTACCTAGTCTGCAAATAGCAGCGCTCACAGGCATGATGGATCGTGAAGCTCTGGAAGAAAGGCTCGTGCAACTAGAAGAACTCGAGGAAGAACAATTTTTGGCTGGATTTCATTAACAAGTACAAAAGCAGTGTGAAAAGGCCTGACACGACCACCATATCAAGTTGCACACCTTCAAGGTAAATGACTTAGTGCTACTGTATGACAGAAAGTTCAAAAAATTCCTGGGAAAATTTAGGATGCACTGATTGGGACCATATGTAGTAAAAGAGGTCACAGACAGAGGCATGGTCTAGCTAGTCAAACTCAATGGAGAACCCTTCCCAGGAAAAGTTAACGGCGGTTGCCTGAAGCCCTACACGGTTGGGTCGGATATCTGACTAACGGACCAACATAGAGTCTTCGCGACCCAAGTAGCCGGACAAAGGCGCGGGACTATAAACACACGACCCAGAAGCTGGTACCAAAGAAAGGACAAGATTCATATGCAGATGATTCGGAAGCACAAATGGAGCAGATCCAATAGACTGCAGATCAGTGCACTGTGGACCTACAGGAAGCATAGGAACGGTTGGAGGGGATCCGTGCCAAGATCGCCACACCAACAGAGTGACTCGAGATGAGTCATGATGATTGTGTTGGGGGCTTGTTGGGCATGGAATCCCCCCCACAATAGGTTTTGGGGCTCAAAGCCCAAGTTTTGGTCAAAGATGTTGTAAAACTCTGCGAATTGCGAACACGAAGCGCGAAGTGTACAATTGAGTCATAGGGTTGTCCGCCCTAAACATTGTATTGTAAATTAGTGTAAAGTCGGCCTACCCATGGTTCGCGGACCATGGAATTGTATAAATAGAGTGAGGCTCTAAGTTGTAAAGTTAGTTAAGAAAGGATGAATAGAGGAATAACGAAGGAATGATTCGAGCTTAGAGTAGAGTTCTAAGTGTCTTGGGTTGTAGTAGTAGGAAGAGGCTCTGCAATTGAGTGTACAGAGGCTTGGTAGAGTCCGCAGTTGAGTGCATGGACCCTTGCAGCTAAGTGCACAGGGCGGTATCGAGTTTGTAAGCAAGATTGAAGATTAATAAAAGAGAAGTTGATTTCTATTCCTCTGTATTTGTTGTGCATTATATTTTTTATGTTTGTATTCGGTTGTGTACTGCACACACTGATATAATTGATGTATATACTGTAATAACCATAAATCTTATGCACACAAGTTAAGTAATCAATTAATTAGCAAGGATCGTGGGTATTATACGGGTCGTGCCCCAAGTAGGGTGGCGTGGAAGCTGCACTGCAGGTTGCGAAGAGATCACAAGTGCGCGTAGCAACAGGTCAGACTGCGGACCTACAGAAGCCCATTAGACATCCCTAGGGTGCGGAAACCTGGTTCTAGCACCCTCCCATACTACTTCGGGTGAGAACTCAGTCTGTGCTCCACGGACTGTTGCCGAAAGGGCCAATAGTACCGAGATTTGCTTGGCTAAATCAACTTTGAAAATTTGTCGCCCACCTGGAACCTATGTGGCACCCGATGTTGATCATGACACTGCTTTCAATTAGCATTGGCTCAATCCAATATGTCATGGACCTATTAGTGGATGTGCTGAATGCGATCAATGAACCTGTTAGCCCTATGAGCTTCGGCCTATACATGAGGAAAATCTGCCTAAGTAGCTACAAATGGTATGGCCAAATCAATGGGACATAGTGGTCGGAATCCCAACCCCACTTGAAAGGGACTGTGGCTAGTTAAACTATGGAGAGCTCTATTGTAACTGTGTTGGACATAGGGGAGACTTTCATACCATGTACGTGGATTCTTCGAGTGGTACATGCACAGAGTGTGCATGATCATCCTGTTGATGACCTCAGTTTGGCCATCAGTTTGGGGGTGGAAGGTCGTGGACTTAGTGGGCTTGGTATCCAGCATCGACCAAAGGCTTGACCAAAATGTATTCAAGAACTTTCTGTCCCAATCTGAGATAATAAACTATGGGATCCCAAAGTGTACCCACACTCGTTCAAAGAAGAGTTTAGCAGTGGATTCTGCTGTGGTACTCTTTTTGTAGGCTGCGAGAGTGGCCATCTTAGAGAATCGGTCGATGACCATGAAAACATAGTCATTGCCATGCTTAGTAGAAGGAATGCCTGACATGTAATCCATGGAGATGGATTCCCAAGGCCAACTAGGGATAGGAAGAGGAGTATACAGGCCTTGCTTTGTAATGGTCAATTTTTCAATGGCGCAAACATTGCAGGATCTGATGTACTTCCCAACATCTTCTCAAAGGTTCAACCAATAAAAATACGTATACAACACTGCCACTGTTTTCTCTACTCTAAAATGTCCAACAACTCGACTGTAGTTCCCTCCCAAATCATCTTGGCATGCTCGCTTGAAGGAACACACAGGTGTCCAAGGTGGCATAACATTGCACCCTGGAGGTGAAAATCTCTTTGTCATAGGTGGGATACTTTTGGACTGTGTCTGAGAGTGTCTCACTATGATATGCCACTGGATGGCCCTATTGAGTAAGAATTGCACCAATAGCATAGTCGAAGCCATCTGTCTCAATCTCAAACAGTCGCTACAAGTTTGGTAATGTGAGCACTAGTGCAGAGCAGAGGCGATGCTTCAACTTAGCAAATGCCTTCTGTTGGGATTAAGACCAAAAGAACTTTGCTTTCACTCCACCCTTGGTGACTTGAATCAAAGGCCAAGTGATATGAGAGAACCCCAACACGAACCTATGATATAAGTTAGCAAGAGCTAGAAGTCTGCAGAGCTCTATTAGAGTGGTTTGGGATGGCCAATCCTGAATAACTTGTATTTTAGCTGGGTTCGCATGCACCCCTTACTCATTAACAATGTACCCTAGATATTGAACCTGGGGCATAACAAAAGTGCATTTGTACAAATTGGCACACAATTTTTGTTGTTGCAGGGTTTGGAGGACTTGTCGAATATGGTGGAGGTGCTCTTTCCAACTCTGGTTGAAGATATGGACGTCGTCCAAAGACACTACCACGAATGAGTTGGTGAAGGGTCAAAAGATGTCATCCATCAACCTCATGAAGGTTGCAAGGGAATTTGTCAACCTGAAAGGCATGACCAGCCATTTGAAAAGACCCTCCTTGGATTTGAAGGAAGTCTTCCACACATCGGAGGGTTTGATTCGTACCTGGTGAAAACTGGACTTTAGGTCAATCTTGTTGAAATATTTCCCCCCCTTGATCTAGTCTAGAAGGTCATCAATCTGTGGGATTGGATACCTATTATGGACAATGATCTTATTTAGTGCCCGATAGTCAATACAAAGTCTCCAGGTCCCATCCTTCTTCTGTACCAACACGATCGGGTTCCCACTGGGAGATGAATGTGGCATGATGTGCCCTTTTTGCAATAGCTCCTGAATCTGCCTCTTGATTTCATCATTCTCCATAACAGAGCATCGATAGATCGACTCATTGGGTAGTAGCACACCCGAGGTCAGATCGATGGAGTGCTTGACCTAACCGTGTATGGGTACTCCTGTGGGTGACATGAAGATGTCCCTGTACTCCTCCACAACCTTTTCCATCTATTGTTGTCGTGTGGAGGAGCCTTGTTTCAAGGCTATGGATGTGGCCACAATCTTCTTCTTGCCCTGAGGGCGAATCATGAGGAAGAAAAATTTCCCAATCTGGGAAATGATCTTACTACATTGCTTCATAGAGGTCAAAGTGATGGCAGTAGGCGGTGCTACCTTCGGTATCCTATATAAATTACTGGCCAAACAAATAATAAAATTGTGAGGCCTAGACTTATACACAACATGATGAGTCCAAAAATATGGTTAGCCTAATGATACATCACAAACTTCAAGAGGAGCAACATCACACAGTACCTCATCTGTGAAGGGTTTGATGTTATAGGGAAGGTGGCACAGTTGGCTGACTTAGAGATCTCATCCTTGGTGAAGCCACTTGATGGTGTACAGTTGTAGGTGTGGTGTGGTCAGTAGGCCCAAATTCTTCACAACCTCTACTAAAATTAGGTTCTTTTGGCTTCCATTGTCAACAATGAACTATAGCAGAGAACCCTTCTCCCACATTTGTGAGTGGAAGAGTCGCTCCCCGTCCTCTAGATCTTCGGGCTCAATAGTTTGGATCTTGGTGGTGGAAATGGTGGCACTAGGCTTCACATCAATAATATGCTTCCCTTTGTCATTCCCCCTTTCGGGTTATGACTCAGAGTCGAAACATTCATCTCATTCAGAAGCCTTCAGCTCTATCACCAGTGACTGCTTGGCTCGACATTCATTTGTGTTGTGAGTGGGGCTCTTATGGAACTCACACCATTTCCCTGTGTCCTTCTTTGTCTTCGTGGTATTGTTCTTTTCTTGCATCTTTGGTGGGTTTTCCTGGATTGACCTTCCTTGGCTTTGTACTTTGTTCTATGGTTTGGGGGCACCTTTCCCTTTCTTTGGATTCACAAATCCAAAGTATCACTTCTTCTGTTTAAATTTCTACTCGATATTGAAAGTGTATCGATAGGCAACACCAAGTGAGGAGATGTCCAGGAACTCCATCTCCTCTTGGATGTACTTGTGTCGACAGCCATTATAGTTGAGTACCAAATGTCGCTCAAAATCCTTGATGCCCAACTTCGTGCAAAGGGTATGAAAAATATTTGTGAACTCCGATACATCTTGGTCCCTTCGCTGTCGAAGCGTGGTCCAATTTATGTAGTTATCTTCATAGCTCCTGACAGGAAAATATTGTTCCTTGATGGCATACCAGAAAGAATTCCAAGTGGGTGTGGTTGAAAACAGTGAGGGTTCCCTCTCATTCTTATGTTCACAGTAGGTTTCCCACCAGTCCTTGACATGGGGGCTAACTTTGACAATTGCAAAAGTAATATTTTCCTGATTGGAAAAGTCATGAACCAAAACATATCCTTCGAACTAATTTAACCATCTAGCTACAACAAATGCATCTATATGGCCTTCAAATATTGGAATTTCAAAGTTGACTTGTATCTTAAAGGGAGTGGCACCTCTAGACTAGTTGTTGGATGAAGATGCATCACCTATGGGTAGCCGCTAAAGGGTCTAGGTAAAGTTATCCATCATCGCGTTCCTTTGTCGCTTGAGGGATTCTTTGAAAAATATGTTGAAAGGATCTCCTGCTCCCTCTTATTTATTTTCTTCTGCCATGGGAGGTTTTCGGGGTTTGTGAGGTTGGTCTTGCAAAGGTTCAACCAATTCGAGCCCTAACTCATTATATCCTGATCTCATTGGGAAAGGCAATGAAATACAGAGAAAGAGCAGACTGCTCTAATACCCCTGATCCAAACTTATACACGAATGCAATAGAATACAGATACAACCATAAACACAGAGATGCAATAGAAATAAAACTTCTTTTCATTAAAATCAAAGAACTGAAATATGCTTACATACAAAATGGAAATAGGCTAGCTCGGGTGATGGTAGCTTATCTTTGAGAAGAGATGTGGCGGCTACATCCCTCTGAATTGTGTTACAATGAGGCTCGAGGACCTTTTTATTATTGAAAAATACGGGAAAACTCTAAACAACCAAAACCCTAATCCCAAAGATGGAACGACAAGAGTTTTAGGGCTCCGTTGGGGTTAGTTAGTCAGCCAACTTGCCGGGTCGTAACTTGGTCATACTATCTTCATTTGGCACATATGATATCTTGTTTGAAAGAACTCTATGAGTACTACAATATTTATGGCAAGATTACTTGTTGCAGACCTCATAAAAACATCGTTTAGGGGGTGAAAACAACTGCAGAAGTTCAGGGCTCGAAAAACTACTAAAAATAGTAAATGTTGCTATAATCAAGGAAATAGATGAAACCAGGTGGAGGTCAAGGTGGAATAGGTGGGTTGCCACCAATATCCACCTGGATCATGCTACCCCAACCAAGGATAATTTTAGGGGCGAATGTTCGCCCTTTGGCGAAATTAAGGGGTTTTAAATTTTTAGTGGGCGAATATTTTGTATCATAGTACATTTTTACAAATCACCTGAAATAGCCCACCTTATTTTAAGGGAGAGGGTAAAAAAGGTAAATTTAGCCCTTGAAATTAGGACTTACAACCTTCCATTCGCCCATTTTCAAGAATAGGTTCTATTTAAGTGAATCCATTTGCCCATTTTCAAGAATAGGTTTTACTTAAGTGAATCCTATTGGCCAAATACCATATTTATAAAAGAGGTATGGTAAATTAATAAAAATATAAATAAATGAGAGGTATGGTAAATAAATAAAACATTTTTTATATTTACTCCATAAGTCACCTTATATACATGTAAGGGTGTAAACAAATAAAAATATAAGTAAAGTGGAGGTATGTTAAATAAATAAAACGTCTTTTTATACTTACTCAAAAGGTATGGTAAATAAATAAAAATATAAATAAACTAGACGTATCGTAAATAAATAAAACCTCTTTTTATATTTAGTCCATAACCCTCGTTCTATTTATGAAGGCTCAAGAAAGAGGTTTTATTTAAGTGAATCCTATGGGCTAAATACCATATTTGTAAAAGAGGTATGGTAAATTAATAAAAATATAAATATTTTATAATTGAGCAAAATATTCGCCATGGCTGGTGAGAGATTCGCCAAAAAATTATATATACATATTATATTATTGATAAAATCGCCTTCCATTTTTCCTATATACCATGGAGATTCGCCCATTTATTATATTTATAAATTTAGTGGGGGTTCTTAAAATTTTCCCTGACCCCAACTTCAAGGTGCCACCAAGATTTGAACTCAGGTTACTGGATTCAAAGTCCAATGTCCTCACCACTAGACCATGAAACCTTTATGTTTTAATTTTATATGATCAAATATTAGTTTTTATGTAATAAAGTTGTAAATAATTTGTTACATTAAAATGAAATGATATTTGAGTAACTCATAATGATAAGAAATGTGTGAATCTTGATTGACTTAGTTTCCCAACAAAACCACTCCCCAGCGGAAGAGTTATGTGAGGGTTGCATAGGAAAAATGCTCAATGACATATAATTAACCATTGAGCTACTACAATACACAAACCATCTCTATTTTCTCTCTCTCTATCCACTCCATGTTACTCTGCTCATAAATGGGGCCCCTTTTCCTCCTAGTGGCCAAGTTATAACACAACCTGATAGCCTACTAGCAGTTTAGTTTGATTCCTTCAACCCTTAAATAAAGTTACAATATCGACTCTTCTAGATTATTATTCATCATGATCATGTGGATAGCCCATTTTCCATGAATAATGGGGGCTGACATGGCATCCTCTTGAATCATTATATTCAAAATAGGAAGGTCGACTTTCGGGTGACATAGATTTTTCATATGGACTATGTTTGAGGTCTTTCTTGCACCATTGGAAAGGTATAAGTGTATAGTAGTTATTGGGGGTGATGTGCTTAAGCGGAATTTTTTTACCCCTTAAAAATCATATTTAATTCATAAAACTACTTCTAGAAAGTTTTAGACCACAATTCACCAAACTGAGACTTGCTAATACATTTGGTCTTATGAGTTGATTCCACTAATTTTTCCATTTTGAAAGCATCAATATAGATGAAACATAAAATAATGATCCAATCTATATCATAGCTCCCCATTTTGGAGGCTTTTGGTCCCTAAATTTTTTTACTAAATGAGGTGAGCAAAATTTTCCCTTACCTTCACTTGAGCATACCATTTAGCCTTGCCTAGAAGCTATCCTTCCAACCTAATCTACCAAAGGCCACACTGCCCCTTTCTTGTAATTCAAGACCTCTTATCCAAACCAATATCCTCTTTCAACTATTCCTAAGCATATGGTGCTAAATCCTTTATAGAGGGGAAGACATATTCTTCTTCCTGATCCAACATGGAAGGCTCATAGAGTTTCGAATTTTCTACATGCACCACTAAGTAAATCTTCATGTATGGAGTATATTGAGTTTATAGGCATTATATCCTACCTTTTCTAGTATCTCAAAGGGACCATATCATAGAGCCTTACTTTTATTACGAGAACCATGTAGCCTCTCCTTGTTCAACTATAGCCATACTCTATATCCTACCTTGAATGACTTCTTTGTTCTATGCTGATCATGCTTGGCCTTGTACTTCTCCTATAATATCTTTAGTGTCTCTTTTCCTTGCACATGGATCTTCTTGATATTCTCAACAAATATCTCTTCCCTTAAGGCATTCATGGAAAGATCCTCCATCACTGCTCCTTGCTACTGATATGCAATATCCAAAGGTGAAGGTGGCAAATATCAAAAGCAAGTTTCAAATGGGGACTTACTAGTAGAAGTGTGAATTTTTCTATTGTAAGAGTGTTGTATATATACCATATTTTCATCCCTTGTCTGAATGCTTCTGATTTTAACCCCTTAAAAGTTGCACCAAATTCTTATTGACTAGTTTTGTTTTCTCATCTGTCTGTGGATGTAATGGGGTATACTTATTCAACTTTGTGTTTATCTTCTCCCATAATGTAATCCAAAATGCACTAATAAATCTCATGTCCCTTTTTGAAATGATGCTCCATGGTATCCCAAATTGCACCAAGACTTGTCCAAAGAACAAGTTCATTGCTTCTTGCCCACTGATGATCATTTTACAAGGAATTAGAATACACATCTTTCTGAACCTATCAACTACCACAAATAAGTATTCATGTCCCTTGCTAGTTGTTGAAAACTCCCATAATGTACATGGAAATTATTTCCTAAGGACGAATAGGTATAGTCAAGGGAAGGTATATACCCTGTTTCATTTTACTAGGCTTTTTTGTACAAAAAATAATGCATCTTCTTATGAACCTAGTTACCTCTTCTTGCATCATGGGCTAGGATACATACATCTACAATTTTTCCATTGTCTTCCCTACACCAAAGTTCCTTGTAACCTTGGAGGTGTGATCGTCTCTAAACAGTTGGAACACATAACTTATCCAAGTGATAGGTAACCCATTCTAGAGATGGTAGTCAACTGTGTTCCTACCATCATGCACATGACTTTGCATTTGCAAGTGTTGAAACACCTCCTTGAAGTCATCATCCTCTATATATTCCTCTTTATATGTGTCATCGGTGAAAGGATCCATGTGCATCAAATTTACCGAGTATGTGATCTTTGATGGCGGTGGCCTTGAAAGTATGTTGGCTAATTTGTTTGTGTTTCCATTCATATAGTTGGTCGCTAAATGAAATTGTTGTAGAAACCCCATCCAATTATAATGTGTGGTCTATTGTAGCTTTCTCTAGGCCTGCATGTACTATAATGGCTAGTGATGAATGTAGATTATTATTTCCTTTCCCATCAACTGGTGTTTCCACTTCTTAATATCTTGTATTAGGGTATAAAGCTCATTGTCATAGGTAGGATAGTTAAAATCTTTGCCATGAAATACTTTAGAATGGTAGCATACATGCCTTCCTCCCTGCATCAAGATCACTCCAATAGCATACCCACTCACATTTGCCTCCATTTCATAACCCCATATTCGTAATAAACCTTGGGGGCCAGCTTAAAGCAAGTAGGTAACACCTTCCACTGTCCAATATGAGGTCAAGGGGTCAGAGTGTGGTTACAATTAACATGTATTATTTAAAACATTATTAATAATAATCAAAAAATATTTCAATATGGATCAAAAATAAAATATTTCAATATCAAATACACACACATAGTTGGATCAGTAAAGTTTTGGTGCCATTCCCCAAGATAAAGTCGATTTCTTAGAAATGTGTAGTCATTTTACCTTTGACACGATGAGATTGTTATACTTGAAGATATATTTCTCACTTAGTGAGTTCATGAAGAAATGAAGCCCTTGTTCCTTGAATATTATTGAAGGAACCTATTATTTATAGAGGTGAAGACATACAACGTGCTTGAATATGTTTTGAAGCCTGATCTTAGAGGCTCTACTTCATTGTTATGAAGGGGTATGAAAGGGTATGATGGGTATGAATTTCTTGATATTGGATCGACTTTATATTATATTGTAGGCTCAAAGTAAGAATCATTTGTTAGTTGTGATATGTTGTCTTGAGGATTATATTATTACATTTTTTGGGGATTCTCTAAAGGACTCATTGTTGGGAACATTTCTTTATCATTTCTTAGATATCTTGATATGGTCAAACACTTTATTATTAATGGTATATCCACATTGAAGGAGATCTATAAGGTTTCAAACCTTGTATCTAGAAGGTCACATGCTATTTTGAGGTGGTTTTACCTAATCCACCTTATTAAGGGGCCACATAAGTTATATTTAGGTCATTTTTACACATCTATTTGATATTATTAGTGGAGCAACCTATCTTGGATAGGATTGAGGATATCTTGGAGCTTGTTGACATGGTCAACCTCTTCGGAGAAGAAAAATGGCATAACCAATATCATTATTTCATTATTATTTGACATGTCTCATGGGATTGGTTATGAGAGAGCATTATCATATTGTTTTCCTTCAACGAAAACATGGACCTAGGAAAATAAATCATTTCTTATTGTAAGGAGATGGACTCTCTTCATTAGTGTTTTATGGTTGTATTTTTGAGATAACTACTTCCTCAAGGTTCATTAAATATTTAATCAAAACAATGGAAAGTGAAGGTTATCTTATGCATGGTTCATCCTTTCATTACTTGTTGATTTATGTTTTTCGAATGCTAATTTAATTATGGTACAAGAAGGGTTTTGAGCATGTAGTAATCATGTCTCTTGAATAATTTTTTTTGATGAGGTGAAATACCTACAAAATTCTTGTTGTTTTTACTTCCAAGCTAATGCTTCTATGTTATGCCATTTTAGTGAAGGGTCGCATGCTTATTTTCGACTAGTGGTAGGATCATATCTTATTTTTTTCATGTGTATGCACGGTCACCTTTTGAAGATTCGTATAAAATGCCTCGTATTTATATTCCTATATGGTTTTAACAACAATAAATAAACCCATTTATCATCCATCTAAATCCCTATTAATTCCCTAATGACTTCATTTTCCCAACTTAGATAGGCTCTTAGGCATTGGTATTAGTCCTCTTGATCTAGGTTGTACAAGGAATGAAATGAAAGGTAAGAAATGAAATGAAATACACATTGAGAAATCTAACAAAAAGCACAATGATATGGTGAAAACACAACTTTTATTAATAAATGAAATAACAAAATAATTTAGAACACAAACTAACTATAATGGTGGTAATTATCCTTGAACAAAGAGAGATGGTAGTTGCATGCATTCGCAAAAGCTATTACAAGAGGTCAAAAGAATGATATTTTAACATAAATAAATAAACCTAGAAGTCCAAAACCCTAACCCTAGAAGCAAAATTCTAAAACGTTTGTGGGCCCTGGGTGGTTAGTTGGCACATTAACTTCTCAGGGGCACAACCTTTTGCATATAACATCTATTTTGTGCACACAATGTACCATTGGAAAGAACTATTCAAAGGATACAACTTTAAACTAGGGAAAAGATATGCCATAGAAACCCATGACCCCCAAAATTTCCAAAAGACATCATTTAGGGCTACAAAACATCCCCAAAATTTTGGGACCCAAAAATCATAGAAAAAGTACCAAGAAGATCGAGAGTCATTGATATAATGGAAGAGGTGGGTGGCCACCGATATCCACCTAGATAATTTCTCCCCCCTTAGAAATCATTGGTCTCCACTGCATTGATTTCCCTCATCGTATGGGGAAACTTCTACTGAATTTGGCTCTTTGAGAGCTTCTTTTCTTGGTGAAGAATTTGACCTGCTTTGACAACTCGGTAGAGTTGTATGTGCTATTGACAAACATTGTTTGTATTAGTGACCATGATGTGATCCATTCTATCGTGTTCAATGCATTCAATATTGAGTTCTATGGGGCCTAATTGCTTAGTTGGTTCCAAGGTGTCCAATAGAGGTCAAAAATATGGGTGAGGAGCTCCACATTAAATATTGGGTGTAAGCCAACGAAAAAGGGAATACTTAATTCAAAATAATTTTTACCCACTACCTTTATGATTATGTAAGGTCCATATCAGAGTGGTTTGAGCTTCCTATGGGGCCTTGTAGGCACTCTTTCTGTAAATGTAAACACACCTTATCACTAACTTGAAACTTGTGTGGGACATTATGTTGGTCATGTCATTGCTCATATTTAGCATTGGATTTCTATAGGATATCGTGAACCTATTGTTGGAGGTGGTGGATTCTTTCAACAAATTAGGCTGCTTTATCTTCCTCGACCTAAGCATGGGAGGAACTTGTTGATGAAGATGCAATGGACATAGATACATCCATTAGAGAAAATTTGAGGTCTAAAATGAGCCTCCTAAGAAATATTATAAAATAACAGTGAAAATAATAAAATAAGATTAGATTAAATCATCAAATTTTAGAGGGAAAAAAGAAAAAACTACTTTTGCAACTCGTATTTTCAACTTATCTCCCTACGATTTTACTCAAATTTCGAGTGGGAACACTCATTAGATGCATAATTTAAATCCTCATATAATGAGTACCCATGTTGCATACTTTTGATGGGCCTTGCTACACGAAAAATGAGAAATACATGAAAAAATGTGATTGCAATCGTGTTTTTCATGTATTTCTCATTTTTCGTGTAGCAGAGTCCATCAAAAGTATGAAACATGGGTATTCCTTAGATGAATAATTAAATTATGCATCCAAATAGTGATCCCACTCGAAATTTGAGTAAAATTGTAGGGATATAAGTTGAAAATACAAGTTGAAAAAGTAATTTTTTTAATTTTTTTAATCTTTTTACATTTTTACTCCAAAAATGGTGAATCATCCCCCATTTTTGACTTCATCATATCAAATGAACCCAAACACACTCAAATAAGAGTTTAGTGATGTGACCTTCAGCTGTGATACTCTTCTTGCATAGTGCCAAAATGGCCATCTTAGAGAATAGGTTGAAAGCCATAGACACACAATTATTACCATGCTTGGTGGATGAAAAAAATGGCATGTAATCCATGGAGATTGACTCCCATTGCTTGTTTGGGGTAGGTAGAGGAATGTACAATCCCTACTTCTTGATGACTGGTTTAGCAATGGAAAAGGTAGTGCATGATTTGACATACCAATGGACATCCTTTCAAAGCTTTGGATAGTAGAAATAGTTCTAAATTACCAGTATTGTATTCTCCACACCAAAATTATCTACCACCTGACTATAGTGTGCCTCCTATTTTAGTTTGGAATACTTGGTTGAAGGAACACCAAGGTAGCCCAGGTAGCGAAAGAGTGCATCCTAGAGGTGGAAGTATGGGACTTGTTTTCCCACAATCAAATTTTGGCATGTCATAGTGAATTTAGAGTCACTACTATATAACTGTGACCACCCAAAGATATCATTCCTAAAAGAGTTAAGAAATAAGGTTAGTGCCACAACAAGGGGCTAACTGAAGAAATCTACAACTTGATTGGTGTTACCCTTCTTGTATTTGATGTTCAAGTATAATTGTTGTAGGTATATGGACCATTTTTTAATGGTGGTCATTTTGTAGCTTTCCTTGAGTTTGCATGAATTGCAAAGGCCTGTGATTAGTATGGATGATTGTTTTCTTCCCTAGAATATAATGTTTCATTTTCAACATGCCTACACAATGGAGTACATCTTTGTGTCATAGATGCCTAGTATCTTTGGAGAATATCAAAGACGATTTCACTATGATACCCCAATAGATGTCTTTGTTGAGTGAGGAATGCATCGAAAACATATTCAAAGGCATATGTTTCAATCTCAAATGGTTTTTATAGGTTTGGCATGGTCCATAGGACTAGTGTAGAGAAAAGATGGTGTTGCAGATCCTCGAATGCTTTCTATTGTGACTTAGACTAGGAAAAAATTCATTTTGTTCCAGCCTTTGTCACTTGACTGAAGGGTCATGTTATATGACAAAATTTCAACATGAACCTTCAGTAGAAGTTAGTAAGGCCCAAGAAGCTATGGAGTTCTACTAGATTCATCAAGGTTGGTTGATCCAGAATTATTGGAATTTATCTAGATTGCCATACAACTTTTGTTTATGTATGGTTCTCAAGACATTTTGAATGTGCTACAAATGTTTCACCTAGGTTTTGTCGAAGAAGTGTTTGTCAGCCAAATATACAACCATAAAAAGGTTTTTGAACAATAAAAGGATATCATCCATCATTCTCATGAATGTTGTTGCAGTGTTATTCAAGCTAAAGGGCATGACCAACCACTCAAAAAGGCCTTCTGGAGATGTGAATATGGTCTTTCCTAGATCAATTTATTCAACTGGAACCTAGTAGTAGCCTAAATTTAGATAAATATTACTAAATAACTTGACAACCTTAAGCTGGTCAAGAAGATTGTCAATGTTTGGGATTGGGTATCTCTTCTTGACAATGATTTTTTTTAGGGATCTATAATCAATGTAGAACCTCCATGTCCCATCCTTATTTTGCACCAACAAAATTGGACTCTCGCAAGGTGAGGAGCTTAGTTAAAAGTGTCCATTTTGGATCCATGAATTTGATATTTTATTTCTGCATTCTCCAAGAGAGAGCATCTATATATTGGTCTATTAGGCAAAGGAGCACTAGGTATCAAGTCAATTGAGTGTTTGACCTAACAGTCTAGAGGCACCCCAACAGGTGGAGAGAAGACATCTCTATATATCTCTACAATATTATTCACTCGATTATATTGTGTAGAGGGGCCTCATGTTGAGGTTGTGGTGGTCACAATAACCTTCCTTTCACCTTTTTACTAAACCATGAAGAGGAAAAATTGTATAGTATGAGAGATTATCTTTTGGAAATATTTTGTTGCAATTAATGAAATTGTAGTAGTTGGAACTACCTTTGGTACCTTGTAGAGGTGAACTTTGAGAGTAATAATGAAATTATCAGAACAAGACTCATAAACAACATGGTGATTCCACATATAAGTTTTTCAATAGGACAAACGAAACTATTGGCGGACATAAATGTCTCATCCATGGCTCAACTATCCAATGGTGTATGGTTAGGTGTGTGGCACTATTGAACCCTTCAATCTCTTGATCACCTTAGATAATATTAGGTTCTTTTGGATCCTCCTATAAACAATGAAATGTAGTGGGATCATCTTCAACCACATTTGTGAATGGAATAGGTGCTTCCACTCTTCAATGTTCTATGGCTCTTCTAGTTGGATATTTGTGGTTGCAATGGTAGCATTGGATTTTCCATTGATGATCCCCTTTCCTTTACCCTTCTCTAAATCAGAATCATAGACAAAGTCTCTTTCCTTTTCTTTAATATATGCTAACAATGATTGTTTCAAGTGACATTCATCAATGTTGTGCTCAGGGAATTTTGGAGCTCACACCATTTTCCAATGTCCTTTTTTGACTTCTTGTTATCCTTCTTTTTTTGTGACTTGGGATTATTGTGTTAAGGTTGGATACCATTTCTCTATCCCCTATTTTGTGAGTTTGGGTCGCCTTTTGCAGACTTCTATTGTAGTGGATTTGTTGAGATGAACTCTCCCTTATTCCTCTACTTGAATCTCTACTGAAATTTGACAACATATCAATAAGTAGCTCCTAGTGAGGATATTTCCAAGAAATCTATCTTTATTTGGATGTACATATGTAGATCACTGTAGTACTTCAGCACGGGGTGTTTCTCAGAGTCTCTCATACTTAACTTTATCACAATGCATAGAAAATATTGGTGTACTTTGACACCATTTGGTCTCTCTCCTGTCACAGGATTGTCCATCTTGTGTATTAGTCATCATAGTTCCCTGTAGGGTAAAATTCCTCGTAAGGCATCAACAAAAGCTTCCCAAGTGGGTCATACCTTGAATATCATAAACTTATCTTCATTTTGTCTCTCCTAGTAACCTTCCCACCAATATTTGACACGGGGAAGGAATTTTAGGAGTGGAAAGGTGATATTTTCATTGTTGGAAAATTTTTGGACAAAGTAATACCCCTATAATAGATTTAACCAATTATCCAAAGCTTTTGCATCTATTTATCCTTCATATATGAAGATATCAAAGTTAATCTGTACTTTGAATGTTGTTGCACCTCTAAAATTACAACTAGTTGAAGGTGCCTGGATTGTTATTAGAAGTTGTTGAAGGATTTCAAAAAAAATTATCCCTCTTCTCATTCTTTTGTCATGCAAGTGCTTCCTCAAGCAACAATGATCCATATTTATGTAGGAACACAAAAAAATACAGATATACACATACACATAGAGATGCAACATAAATAAAACTTCATTTCATTAATATCAAAGAAATGAAATATGCTTACACACAGAAATGGAATTAAACTAGCTCAGGCGATGGTGGCTTATCTCTAAGAAGATATGTGGCGTCTACATGCCATTGAACCATGTTACAATGAGGCTCAAGTCCCTTTTTATTATTGAAAAACAAGGGAAGCCCCTAAACAACCAAAACCCTATCCCCAGGAGATGGTACACCAAGATTTTGTGGGCCCCGTTGGGGTTAGTTGGGCAGCCAACTTCCCGTGGTTGTAACATGGTCATATTATCTCCATTTGGCTCGTATAATAGCTCATTGGAAATATTTCTCCGAGTACTATAGTGTTTTCCACATGCCTTAGCATAAAAATACGGGCCAACTATGGACCTCAAAAAATGTCGTTTAGGGGGTCAAAATTGCTCAGGAATTTTAGGAGCCAAAAAACTGCTAAAACTAGTAAACACTGCTATAAACAAGGAAAATGATGAAACTGACTAGAGGTCTAGGTGGAATAGGTTGGTGGCCACCAATATCCACCTGGATAAAACAACTTGATAAGATACCCTGCTCCATAATTTCTCTTTTCTTCCACAATGAGAGGCCACTTGGGTTGGAGAGAGAAATTATTCCTAAGTGAAACTATTTCAAGACCCAACTCTCTACAACTTGATCCATCGATGACATGCACCAAGAAATAGTAAGGAGTATATTAATTTAATACCAATGATCTAGGTTGTCTAAGGAATGAAATGAAAGGTAGGAAAGGAAATGAAATACACATGGAGAAATATAACAGAGCATTGTGATATGGTGAAAACCCAACCTTTATTAATAAATGAAATAGGAGAATACTATAGAAAAAAATCGACCAGAATTGTGGTAGCTATCCTTGAATAGAGAGAGATGGTGGCTACACAGATTCATAAAAGCTATTACGAGAGGCTAAAAGAATGGTGTTTTAACATAAAGAAAGAACCCTAGAGATCCAAAACCATAAACATAGAATATAAAATGCCAAAAGGTTTGTTGGTCCCGAGGTGGTTATTTGGTACATCAACTTCTTAGTGGCACAACCTTTGCATATAATGTACGCTTTTTGTGCACAATATCGCGTTTGAAAGAACTACCCAACTACAAAAACTTTTGACAAATTCCAATGCATGGAATGATATCCCTTGACCCCCCAAATTGCTAAAAAATATCATGTTTAGGGACTCAAAATGACCCCGAAAGTTTGGGATCCAAAAGTCATATAAAAACTGCCAATAAGATAAAGAACCATTGAGATAGTAGAAGAGGTGGGTGGCCACTAATATTGACCTAGATCAACTTTATCACCTAAAATTTTCTTATACTACAACTCATTATTTCATTAAAGCTAACTCTTGACATCACCTTGAGCCTTCATTGCATAGCTTTAGTGATCCTAATATTAGAGATACGCCACTTGTACCAAAGAAAAATAAGTCTGGAGTGAGAAGAGGATAGTGTGGTGACGTTGAATCCTTCCTTGAGTTTCCATCTAGTACCATCTTGGAATTTGATTTGAAGTGTCAGTTGGATCGATAACAATCCCAACCATTCCACTCTTTACAACCATAGATTTCTTATCAAATTTGGTCATCAAACCATATATCTCACCACTTGCTTTCCCAAGCTCACAAGCCATGGTTTCTAAGTGCAACTTACTAGAGGTGGTTATAATGTGTTGTAGCTGCTACAACACCACCCAAAATTTCTAGCCTAATAAACAAATTTTTGGCCCCCCTTTGCTTTTGAAGTTTTCAATGGTTATGTCTATGTCTTAAATTGGTTATATATTTCAATCAACTAGTTTCCATCAAATCCTATGGTTACTCATGTTTTCATGACACACATTTCCTATGCTCGCCATTTTCTCATCTTGGTTCTCATTTTACTAAGTGCATTAGGGTTTTTGGAATTGTTGCTTCTTTTGTACACCTTTAAGATCCATACTCCCCATGGTATGCTTTGCAAATTATAGGTGTGCATCTTGTGTTGCTACCCATACTTCACCTTAGTTCTCATTCTTTGATTTGCATCTTCAAGCTTGATTTTTCATGAACATTTCATGGATTTTTAGTAACATTATTGCATCATCATGTTAGGAATTGCATTGCATATCAATGCCATTTTCAGTAATATGCTTAAGTGTTGAATTGGTTGGAGGAAAAGGTTGGTTTATGCATTCAAGATTGAATCTTCGAAATGCACATTTTGCAATGAACTTATTTTCAAGAAAATACATTGGATTAAGATGATAAATTCTGTTACTTCGTCCCCTTTTTACACTTTGATGCTTAATGCATAATACTCTCAAGAAAGAGACCAAATGTAGAAAATTGTCTCTCCTCATTAATAGTATGCATGTTCATTTTGTTCAAATGAGGTGACTCGAAATTAATTTTCTATCATGAACCTTTGCCTGCACAAGGCTTGTGATCGGATGTAGATCTTAATGTACTTAAACCACTCATCTGTGCTTCATTAATATTTAATTTATCACATCTCTCAAAGGAACAAGCTTCCTAAAATCTTATAAGTTTCTTTTTCTTGTCAAAGAACTAGTTGCATTCTACTTCAACGAATCACAATCACATTTTCAATCTTAGTGCACTTTTCAGAGCTAGTGCAGTCACATCTTATAGTGATAATCTTGCACTAGCAAGTCTGTTACACTCTCTAGTGCCTTATCACACTCCAAAGTGCGAACATTCATTTAGTTCATATTCCATCACATGTGTGGAGTGAATTCATAAAAGTGCTTCAACCCCATGGACCATTTCATTGTTTTATTTAGTTCCAAGAGCTCCGCGCACATCTATTTGATAGAGCACTCCTCTATCCTTGTGAATTATGATTGTGCCTGTGTGATTGACTCAAGGATTGAAGCGATCAAGATAATTGATGCATGGATAACGAGAAGGTTACCAAGATAGAGCTAAGACATCAAAGGGGCCCTCCCCAAATGCAATATCTTTTCTACAAGTTTCTACATCAAATCCCATTACGTTTCCTCTCATTATATTGTAATATGTTATTTTGTCATAAGAATGACAAATATTAAAATCATGGAAAAAGAAATAAGAACATCAAAGGTCACGAGGAATTCGAAAGGGTCCCAAGGAAAATGAAGAGTCAAGTGGAAGTCAAAAGGTCATGAGGGAAGTCCAAGATTCATAGGAGAAGGTGAAAGGTAACCCCCAACTTCTATTAATCTTCCCTCATGCCTCATTCGAAGAGGAATTTCAGCACTAAAGCTCTATTATCATGTAAATAGCTATTATGCTTAGGTAGCTGGAACATTTTTCTCTTGGCAATTTTTTTAGGTTGAGGGTTAGTGAGGCCAGGATTTTTTCTGGGATATGATATGAGTGGCCTACCTTCCACTATAGGATTTTGATCGACCTGATGGACATGTACTTGAATTTGCAACATTATTAATGAGAAGTCCTTCACTCTTTGCATCAATTCTTGTGCATCTTTATGGTATTTGTAATCGTTGTCTAATACTTTTACTATGGGTGCATGTGTGCTTACATATTGGGTATATGTTGAAAAACTAACTCATGGCTTATATGTTTGGTTTGAATCTTTTCTTTCTCATTCCACACTACACTAGTAAATTATTGTGAACTAATTTGTAATAAATTCTAGTAGATTCTAATTTGTGTATATCTTAGATGGTTTTAACTAAGTGTCTCCTTCTTGTTATTTTGTTGATTATATTCTTGTATCATGTTCTGCAAGTTATCAATCGTGGGATGATACCATCCCCATTTTTTGACATTTCATGTTCTCTTTCACTCTAACACCTCTCTTTAGTTGATAACCAAAAGTAAAACAACCAGACCCACATACAGGATGGGGCTCTTATCCCAAATAGTGTGAGGTGTAATTGGTATTGCACACTGGGGAGACCCCCTAACTGTTGGCGGTACACTTTTCCCCATCAATACAATGATGGAATACCATTCAAACAGATGAAAGGATAATATAAGAAGTGGAAGAAGATATTCTTCATTTCAAAATAGACATTATATACTTTTTATCAATGAAACATAATGTAAAAGTGCTAATGAGTTTTATTAATAACACATGCAAAGAGGTCTAAGTGATACATGGAAAATGAATATTTGACCATTGACTCCCTCTATTGTGAACTCATAATTGACAATGTACTTGTGGTAACCATTTTCATTATATTCCATAGTCATTTTACATGTACTTTTCAAATGCACCATAATAGCATCACATGGTTTCTAAAAAACACAACTAAAACACAAACTAAATTCTATACATAATGTTTTTCATCATATTTTAGTCTACGTCCAAAATAACATTTTCTAAATCATAACATTGAACTCTATTATAAAAATTCTATATAAATAATTTACATTATTTACATGTCTAAAAAAAATTATATCCATAAAAATCAATTATGAATCACAACATGCACATACTTTAATTTCATATATATTTCAAAAGTCAAATTTAAAATATCAATTTTTCTCTCTTTATCTTACAAATGTGTTTCCTAACAAGTTACGATAAAAATGTGTTTCATATCAAGTTGCCCATTCTAATTTAAAATGTGTTTCTTATCAAGTTGCTTGTTTTGATTTTATGTATATGATTGCTAGATTAACAAAATTAATAGTTGCAATGTAGCATAGTCCTTGCCTCTACCACTGATTAATTATTTAAGGTTGTGCAAAGTTTGGAAGAAGCACAATGAAAGCTCCCTTCGCACTTTCATACTACGCACAATGACATACCCCAATGTCAATCGTTTTTGATCCACGTTTTCTCATAGAAATTGATAAAACATATTAATAAATAAATTTGATTCGGTCATAAAGTTAAAGTTAAATTTGATTTGGTCATAAAGTATGTTTCAATGTGTGGAGCTTTCACTATGCAGAGGAAACTTTTTCGACACAATGGAATCTTTCATTATAAGCTCCATACAATGAAACATTGATCCTCGTAACTCTGTTTATGATATGAATAATAGGTACTCAACCTCATAGAAATTGATAAAATTTATTAATAAATAGATTTGATTTGGTCATAGTCACTGTGTCATTGTGCAGAGCTTTCAGTGTACTTCCTCCGCACAATGAAAGCTTCGCACAAGAAATCCCCACACAATGAAACATTGATCCCTGTAACTCTAGTTTTTTCATGATGATTTGAAAAAGAAAACCCATAGTTTAATGTCCTATTAGATCCTTCTTTCAACTTCAACAAAATAATTTATTGTATCATAAGTCATCGTTGTTTTTAGAAATTGATAAAATTTATTATTAATTATTAAATAGATTTGATTTGGTCATAGTCAATGTTTCATTATGAAAATCTTTCCTTGTGCATCGCTTTCGTTGACAATGAATGCTTTCACTGTAAGCTCCTCACAATGAAAGATTTCATTGTCAAGGAAGCTTTGCATAATGAAACATTGATCCCTTCTCTGCATGCATTCATAAATGACACTGAATTTTCTTTCATAATAATATTAATTGTTTTTAACAATTGATAAAATTTATTATTAAATAAATTTGATTTGGTCATAAAGTTAAATTAATTTAATTTATATTTATGATTTTTAGGTTTATAGTTTTTTAATGAACGCTTTTATTATGTAGATCATAAAATTTATTATTAAATAAATTTGATTTGGTCATAAAGTTTTTTTCTAAAAGAAAAATCGTAATTTTATTAATTAAAACAAAATTACATGTTGCAGATGTTGTGGTGCATTCCATCAGCAGTTGTTGACTACTGATCAAAGTTCATGAAAACAAGAAAATAATGTACAAGTGGGGAAAAGTCATGCTTTTCGCCCTTTTTTCTTCTCAACCTTTCGCCACTCCCCTTGAGTCGGTAATGTAGATACAAGTGCTAGTGAAGTGTCAGCCACAGGTTGGGGGTTGTCTTTATTAGAATCTGAGGTGTTTGATATGTGATGTCATTTGGATCCACTGGTATCCATTGTTTCTGGTATCTTTACCGGCTATGAGTCCATCAGATCTTGTGGATTTAAATCCTTTGCTTCTGGTTCTTTATTCATCTGATTGTTCTTGTTGGGTATGACATGTTCGGCATCCTCTTCCTCCTCCTCATGAGAGAGTGGTGGAGGAAATTGCCATCCCTTGGCTTGTTTCCCTGATTTCTTCTTCCTACGAATGTCTTTTTTGGCTTCTGGACATGTGTTTTGTAGATGTCATGTTTGTCAGCAAGTTCTACGTCTAAATGTTGTATTTTCATAATCTAAGACTTGTGTCCAACACCTCTGTTTATGCTTCAGTTGGATTCGATCTGGCAAACCTCTGTTGAGATCTACTTCCACACAAATTTGTGCGAATGTGTAGATTCTTTCCTCCAGTCTTTGGGTGTCCATTTTGATATAATGCCTGATGGTATTACCGATTCCTGCAAGGACTTGTTGATTCCAAATATGTATTGGGAGGGTATGCAGGCGTAGCCAAACTAGCATCCTTGAAACAACCATTGTGTTTGCATCAAATTCTGGAAACCATGGTGTGATGAAGAGACCTGTGGACCCCCAGAACCAAAGTCCTTCCCGAATTATAATATCTCTAGCCTCTGCTAAAGGGAAGTTCACTATGAAGAACCCCTTGGAACAGAGATGTATTTCACATTGTGTAGTCTAGTTTGTGAAAATCCAATGAAATAGCTCAACAGGCTTCGGCCAAAAACAGTTGAATCTGCAAATTATAGCTTGATTTTCAAATATAGTACAGTGCTCATCTATTTCTGGTATATCTATGTTTAATTCTGGGGTATAATTCAGCTGCTCCACAATATATGGCCTTGGTTCCATTCCTGCTTGTTTTGGTATTGTTGTGGATGTATTTTTCCCTTGGAGAATGTTTTTGAAGGATAGTCCTCCATTTTTTTCCCCTGATGTGTTTCTGCGTTTTTTGCTGAGCAACTCCCAATTCCTTCTCCCTTATAAGGATTTTTATTGTAATCTGCCACGCCATCTCTTAGTCTTAGATTAAGAATTATGGTTAACACAGGTGCGATTTTGTAGTCCATAAGATGCTTGGAGTCCTAGAGTGCTCTGCCCCCATAGATCAAATTTTGTAAACTAGTGGGATATCCCACTTGTTGGGAGATAAGGTTCTTCAGATGCTTCACACAATCAGTTTCATGTACCCAAATCAAATTTGTTTTTCCGATAGGGGTTTTAACAAAAACTTGGAAACAGAGAGTACTTACCAGGGATCCAAGTTTTGTTGCCATCTGGGGGTAGCTTGTCCGAGCAGCAGCAGTTGTGCTTCACCACAATGTGGGCTCTGTGTTCCCTAACAAGGTTCTGGTGCCCTGTTCCCCGTGATCCTTTATCTGCAATGACTTTGCTTTAAGCTGTTCCATCTTTAACCCCATGGACCTCTATACAACCCCTCTTTCGACATTGGGTAATTTATCTAGAAGGGCATCGAACATTTCCAGGGTTTGTTTCATAGCGTCTCTGTCGGTCTTGGTTGTTTCCGCGCCCAAAGGTCGAATCCAACCGCTGTATTTGAGAGTTCCGTTGAAGAGACATTTTTCGAATCCCTTTGAAGTAATGGTTTCTTGTTGTTCAGAAGACAAATTTAGGGTTGACTTGATGGGGGTTTCCAACGGGCTTGCAGAGTTCAAGGGTTGGATGAGAGGACTCTCACTTTAAAGCTTGTGGGCTTTGTGCAGATCTCTCATAGAAGCCACGCCATCGCCATCGCGACCTCAAACCCTGTTGCTCTTAAAACCCTGGAACTGTGGTCTCTCCTCCATTGCGTGATGCCCCATTTGCTGAGAAGTAGAGTGACCACCTCCTTACGACCCTCACAAGCGGCCACATGAAGGGCTGTCTGGAAATCAAAATCTGTTGAGTTGACATCTGTTCCTGAGTCAAGCAAAGCCTCTATGGCCACAACATCCCCTCCATTGGCCAGATAAAGAAGCTGCATGCTCTCTTCCGACATTTCTCTCTCTCCGTCTTCGTCCTGTCTTTGGTTCCATGATGGCACTGTTGCGACCCAAACCACAGAAGAGCTCGCTACAGTGGACGCCATCCGATTTGGTCATAAAGTTAAATTAATTTAATTTATATTTATGATTTTTAGGTTTCAGTTTTTTAATGAAAGATTTCATTTTAAGCTCCACACAATGAAAGGTCTGCACAATGAACTTCTTCAAATTAAAACAAAGATAAACTTCCTCCGCATAATGAAAGCTTTCATTGTAAACTCCACACAAGGAACCCTGCACACAATGAAACATACTTCTACAATTATTTGCACCCCAAACTTATGATTACAAAAAAAATGTGTAATCTCCACAAGAAGTTAAATATTTAGTTATTAAATAAATATTTAAAACTTTGATAGCATTTTATATGTGTAAAGGGAATATGTACATATAGAGTCTAGTATGAGTTCTTTAAATTCTTATTTTCTTTAAGAAAAGAAAATGTCGACATATATAACTAAATTAATTACAAACATTAATTTAGCATTGACTATTTGAAAAATAAAACCCATAGTTTCATGTATTATAAATAATTTATTGTATCATAAGTACTTGTTTTTAGAATTTGATAAAAAATATTATTAATTATTAAATAAATTTTGGTGACGGTCAATGTTTCATTGTGAGGAGTTTTCACTATGTGGAGGAAACTTCATCTGCACAATGAAAGCTCCATATAATGAAACATTGATCCTTGCAACTCTGGTTTCTTTGCATGCATTCATAAATTACACTAAATTTACTTTCATAATAATATTAATTCTTTTAGAAATTGATAAAAGTTATTATTAAATAAATTTGATTCGGTCATAAAGTTAATTTAATTTAATTTATATTTATGATTTTTAAGTTTATAGTTTTTTAGTGAAAGTTTTATTTTGGATACAATTTATTAATAAATAAATTTGATTTGGTCATAAAGCTAATTTAATTTAATTTAATTTATATTTATGATTTTTAGATTTATAATTTTTTAGTGAAAGTTTTATTATGGATACAATTTATTAATAAATAAATTTGATTTGGTCATAAAGTTAAACTAGTTTAATTTATATTTATAATTTTTGGGTGTGTAGTTTTTTAATGAAAGTTTTCATTGTGCAGAGGAAGCTCCCTACAATGAAACATGTTCCTACAATTATAGTTCTCAATTTGCACTGCAAAGTTATGATCACAGAAACAATGTGTATTCTCTACATGCACTTTGAAAGGTTAAATATTTAAAACTTTGATTTTGTTTTATATATATGTGGAGGAGAAATATGTATATGCATAGTCTATCACCAATTTTTTAAATTCTTATTTGTTTTTAGAAAAGAAAATGTATACGTGTATAACTAAATTAATTACAAAGATTAATTTAGCATTGACTATTGCAAAATGAAATATAAAGTTTTTCACATCGCTTTGAAAAATAAAACCTATAGTTTAATTGTATCATAAGTTCTTGTTGATTTTAGAAATTGATAAAATTTATTTTTAAATGAATTTGATTTGGTCATAGTCAATGTTTCATTGTGTGGAGATTTCCTTGTGTTGAGCTTACAATGAAAGTTTATGATCCATGAAACATTGATTCTACAACTTTGACTTCATTGCATGCATTGATAAATGAAACCAAATTTGATTTCATAATAATATTAATAGCTTTTAACAACTGATAAAATTTATTAACAAATAAATTTGATTTGATCATAAAATTAAATTACTTTAATTAATATTTATTATTTTTAAATTTATAGATTTTTAATAAAAGCTTTTATTGTAAGGAAGAAACTTCCTCTACACAATGAAAACTTTCATTAAAAGTTGGGCATAAGAAAACCTACACACAATGAACTTCTTCAAATTAAAACAAAAATAAGCTTCCTCCACACAATAATATTTAGCATTTTCCCAAAACCTTAAAATTGCAAAAACTCAACAAACTAATTTAAAATTCAATATTTAACTACTTAGTGAGTTTCCTTGACTTTTATAAATCTGGCTAGGCAAGGCCTAATAACTAAATTAAATAATTAAAAATAATAATTTTTAAAAAATCATGAAATATAAAATTGAATTAATAAATCTAATAAATTACTTAAACATGAGTGCATGATGTAGCGGTCGGGGCAGATGGTTTGCATGCACCCCGGCCGCATTCGAGTCCTGTGGAGCTGCGCAGATGTTGCAGCGTATTTGGGCCCATGGCGTATATTCCGGTACTGCTGCTAGTTGTAATGTGAGCATAGTTGTAATGTGAATGTCCCGATGTGTCGACTGTCAGCTTGTTTTGACACATATATGTACCAAAAAAAGACCCATAAATACTTCTAAAAGAAACTAGCCCCTCCCATTTAAAAAAAAAAATCATTTAAAATCATTTTTAATTTTTTAAATATGTTTGTTTCTTTTGAAAAAGTTATGAATTTTATTTACATAAGCATAATAAAACATAAACATTTTTAAATTTTATCGTTAAAGATGTTTTGGATGAAATTAAACATGCATTTCATCGTTAAGAACCCGTCCTTTACCATATCTAACGACAATTTAGCTGTGTATATATTTTACTTCCCATTTATAATTTTTTGGATATACACATTATATATTGATTCGAAAGAGAGATACAGAGGCATTTGAGTCTGAAAATGGTTTAAATTATGATGTATACATATCTTGCATCAAAAGTTTTGTTAAAATGTAAATTTAAAGTTAATTTAACATCCCATTTAAGTTCATTGGGACTATCATGTCACTTAACGTAGGAATAAAAATATAGATATAATGCCGTGTGGATTTCCTTTAACTTGTGAGAATTAACATTTAAAACATGTTGGATGGATGGTATCAATGTCGTAGTGTGTAGGGATGCTTTAACTTGTAGCGTTTATCTATATTGTCATATATCTTTGTGTGGAAATTTCTATATATGAACACATTTCAATACATTTTTTTTATATAAAGCATAATTTTATATAATTTAAATATAAATATATCTATTTTATGTTTATAATATTAATAATTAATAATTATTATTATTTTTTTATTATTTATATGTAAAATTTTTTATTAATATGGTATAATGTTATTTAGAATATTTAGGATTTAATTATATATTCACATTTGAATTTTTCTTGAGTTATTTAGAATATTTAAAATTTAATTATATATTCACATTTGAATTTTCTGAATATTTTAAATTTAATTATGTATTTACATTTAAAACTTCTTATATTTTGAATAGTTATTTAAAATATTTTGGATATAATTATGTATTCACATCTGAAACTTTGAATGGATACTTCACTCCACCTATCCTCCGGAGGACTTCAAAAACAAGCAGATGAATGGAATAAACTGTCTATTCAAAAACTTAGAATGTTTGCTTACGCAATATGTTTCAAAATATTTTGAACAAAATTTTATTATATATGGAAATTATAAAAAAACCTTGAATTGTAGTAATTTTAATATATTAAATTAAAAAATTATATATTATAATAAATATTTAAAATTTTAATTAAATATTAATATATATTAAATTATGTTTAGAGTATGTTTAATTTTTTTTGTTTGGTTAAAAGTTTGTTTTTTGGATGTAAGTAAATAAGTTAACGGTCCAAGACCAAGAGACATGTGGCATGAGTGAAACCCTGCTCCCTTATGGACCAGTCAGGTGGTGTGGTTTTCCTTGAATAAGGGTGATGAGTCAGCGTACATTCGCGATTAGCAGTTAGAGATGATTGTGCTCATTGCTCTTTTGACTACTAATTTATGATAGGTTTTCTCAAATGTGAAAAAAAATATACATTATATTATGCCCTAAAACTAATTTTGTTTGGTTAAAAGTCCGTCTTCTTAGTAAGGAAACAAGTTAATGGCACAAGATCAGAAACAGGGTAATCCACTCACAAGTGAAAGTCTGCCCTTTTATGAACCACCTGTGGGTAATTTCAGATGGTATAATTTTCCTTAAATAATAATAATGAGTCAGCGTGCATTCATGAATAATAACTAATACCTATTTCACAACTAAATTATAATAAAGTATTCCACTATTTACTAAAAAATAATTAATATATAAAAAAACATTAATTATTTTTATTAATTTGTAATTCTTTTTATATAATAAATAGAACAAATTCAAAATTTAAATTGTCATTCTCATGTCTATGATCTTTTTCCTAAACTGTCATTCTCATGTCTATGATCTAAATTTATGTGGTCTCTAAGGGGGCAAATTGACATTTTGCTAAAAAAATACTGGCAACTAAAGAAACACGCAACGTCCTTTTCACGACTGTGTTTTTAATACATAAAAGCATTTATATACATGTGTATGTTTGTGGTAACATTGCAAAAATTTAGCTATAAAACAGGTAAAATCAGAATGCAAGGTGTCCCTGAACTTTGATGAATGAGCCTGTTTTCTTGAACTGCAGCGTGTGGCGGAGGGGTATATCAGTTGGAACTAATAATTGTGATCTCTCATCGTTCGGAAGCCAAAATGGCGCTCACTACTGTGGCGGAATCAGAAGAGTCAATCGATTCCTGCACATTTGCTACTCGTTATGTGCAAGCTCCGCTACCAAGGTATATATGTCATCTTTTTGTCCATGAATTTTGTTTCAGTTGCATTGAAATTTATTGCTCGAAGGAAATTTTGGTGAAAGCTTAAGAGATGTTCTGATAAATTTCATGGATTTTATTGAGATGATGTAAATAAAAAATTATTGAGGGCATTGATGCTGGACATATACAGACTTAACCAAATACCTTTCAAAAATGACTATCTAATCTCTTAAATTTCATTTTACTATCATTTGAAAATGGGTACTCAAAATGGAGGGTTATGATGCATGTAAAATCTCTGAATTTCATCAAATATTTCAGAATTTCATGAATTCGAACAAAAGTTCTAAAGTTAATTGTCTAACTTATCTGCTGTTTTTCAAATTATAAATGTTTTGAATGTTCTCGAAATTTTGACCCATAAAACCAGTCCCTAATGTTGTATGTTTTGTTTTGATCCTTGCACTATAAGCAGGTTCAGGTTGCCAGAAAAGTCCATTCCTAAAGATGCTGCCTACCAGATTATTCACGATGAATTGATGTTGGATGGGAATCCCAGGTTGAATCTGGCTACCTTTGTCACTACCTGGATGGAGCCTGAATGTGATAAGCTCATGATGTGTGCCATCAATAAAAATTATGTAGACATGGATGAATATCCAATCACTACAGAATTGCAGGTTAGAAGATCAAATGCCCGTCTGGCTAGAAAGATTAATGTAACTTATAGCAGTAGGTATTATCTCCCCCTGAGGTGTATTACTGATTGCTCAAGTTTTGATACTGGTGCAACAGAATCGATGTGTGAATATGATAGCTCGATTGTTCCATGCTGAAGTGGAGGATGGAGAGCAGGCAATTGGTGCTGCAACAGTGGGATCCTCAGAAGCCATCATGCTGGCAGGTCTGGCATTTAAACGCAAATGGCAGAACAAGAGGAAGGCCGAAGGGAAGCCATATGATAAGCCCAACATTGTCACGGGTTCCAATGTGCAGGTAAATCAACTAATCCATCACAGTGACCAATTTCAATTGCTGGTAATTCAATAGTGGAATCTCTGATGTTGCCCTTTTTGATCATCATCATTTTTGGAAAGTCAGGTTTGCTGGGAAAAATTTGCCAGATATTTTGAAGTAGAGTTGAAGGAAGTTAAGCTGAGAGAAGGGTACTATGTAATGGATCCCAATAAGGCTGTGGAGATGGTGGATGAGAACACCATCTGTGTGTGTGCCATTCTGGGGTCCACTTACAATGGGGAATTTGAAGATGTCAAGCTGCTCAATGATCTACTGGTGCAGAAAAATAAACAAACAGGGTGAGTTTGAGATTCCTTCATTACTGTAATGGCATGTTCTATATTTGGGATTCTGTTCCACATTGTTATCCATACTCTCCTCACCTTCCTCAATAGAAAAATATTGCATCAAATCAGGCATAAGTAAAATCAAATACAAAACCTTATGGATTTGGCTAAGAGTACACTAATAATCAAACTTATGAAGGTCTTATGAAGGCCTTTTTCAGGTATGTTGTAACTTGACTGGTTTCAGAATATTTCAGAATCAGATGAACAAGAATGAGGTTAAAAATTGACACACTTTTGTCCATCTCCCAAATCAGCAATCGAAATAAGGATTGTTGTTTTGTCATTAATGACGGAATTGGGATTTTTTAAGGTCTTTTTCAATGACGGAATTGGGATTTTTTAAGGTCTTTTTCAGGTTCTGCCATAATGAAATTAAGTTGATTGATTTCCGATGAACAAGAATGAAGTTAAAAAATAAACTACACTCTTGTATGTCTCCCAAATCGACAATCCAGATACAGATGGCTATTCTGCTATCAATGACCAATTAGAATTTTTTTTTTCTTTTTACAGGTGGGATACTGGCATACATGTGGATGCTGCCAGTGGAGGATTTATTGCACCTTTTCTCTATCCTGACTTGGAGTGGGATTTCCGTTTACCATTAGTGAGAAGCATCAATGTGAGTGGGCACAAATATGGACTTGTATATGCTGGAGTCGGATGGGTGGTTTGGAAAACCAAGAAAGACCTGCCCGAGGAACTCATTTTCCACATCAATTACTTAGGAGCTGATCAGCCCACATTTACCCTCAATTTTTCTAAAGGTAATTCTCTGAACACCAGTATTTTCTTTGGCCCAAATCTAACATTAGCCCTCTCTGTTCCCAACCAGAGATTTAACCCTTTTTTTCTTGGTGGTATGGTGGCAGGTGCGAGTCAGATTATTGGGCAATACTACCAACTCATTCGATTTGGTTTCGAGGTTGGCCCTCACTCTGTAACTAAATTATCATTATATTTCTAGGTTTTACTAAATTGTCATTATATTTCTGGGTTTTACTAAAACAGAGTTGACCTACAATTCTTGTGGATGAATCATGATACAGGGATACAAATTGATTATGGAGAATTGCAGAGCGAATGCAAAATACCTGACAGAAATCATTGAAGAGACTGGACGTTTCAGCATACTGTCCAAAGATGTGGGCGTGCCTGTTGTTGCATTCTCGCTGAAGGACAAGCGCTTTGAACACGATGAATACGAGATCTCTGATAATTTGAGAAAGTTCGGATGGATTGTTCCCGCTTATACAATGGCTCCCGATGCTCAGCATATCACGCTTTTACGCGTTGTTGTCAGGGAAGACTTCAGCAGAGCTCAGGCCGAGCAGTTGGCTCAGAATATTGAGATGGTTTTGCAGGAATTGGAGGCTCATCATCCTAAGATCATGGATGTGGGTCAAGAGATCATTACTGAAGATGATAATGTGGAGGCGAGGGGGAATTATAAACAGGGTTATCAGAAGAGAAGAGGAGGCCGAGGTCGACATTCTGATACAGGGGATAAAACAAAGGGCATTTGTTAAAACTCGATGGGCTTTTATATTGGTATTTAGTTATTTTGGAGTTGGATGACTGCTCATAATTTGTTCTTATTCATACCTTGCACCCCATGATTCTGTTACAAAACTCAAGTATCTATGATCTGATGATAAATAAAAGATGTAAAACTCATGATAATGCTAACAAAGGATTACCTTGCATCCCCTCCTTGCAGATCCCAAAGCAATCATGATGTGATGATAAATAAAAGATGTAAAATTCATGACGATGCTAACAGTGATTGTAAAAAGTACTCTTCTTAAATAAAAGATGTAAAATTCATTACCATGTTAACAATGATTGTAAAAATATTTTTCTTTATATTTATCTATTTTGATTTAAAATAAAAATGTAATATCTTCATAGAATTAGAATGAGACTGTGATATATTTTAATATAAATTGAAAGTTAACATTTCAAATTTTAAACTTAATATTGACTTAATGTTTTAAACTTAAACTCAGTGTTGTTAATGGTTTTATTGTGGTGTTGTTTAAATATCTATTGTTATTGTAATTAATTTTAATTTGATGTTACACATTGATTTGTTTTTTAAATATATGTTAATGTTCATAACTCATCTTAACAATTATATGTTTATACCAAGTTATCTAAGTAGATTCTTATCTCACATTGTAAAGATCACCTTGCATATAAATTATTGTTATTAATTTTAATTTGATGTTGCAGATTGATTCACTTTTCAAATATATGTTAATGTTCATAAGTCATCTTAACAATTATATGTATATATCAAGTAGAGTGTTATCCCACATTGTAAACATCATCTTACATAGAAGGTAAATTGTTATCCCACCCTGTAATTAACACATGATCAATAGAGCCTCAATTGACTCAGTTTATTGAATCAAATTGAATTTGAACCATAATTTGACCAAATTGAACATTTTTGAATTTATTACATTGAATCAAATTAAACTTGAACCATAATTTGGCCAAAGTGAACAATTTTGAATTTATTTAACTGATTCGAGCAATGTTGTTGGATCACATGTATCTTGATCTTAGTGGAATTCCATCATATCCCACTTATCTCTCAATCTCGATAGAATTCCATCATTCTTTCTTACAGTGTAATACATATTTCAATCTCAATGGAATTCCATCACTCTTCCTTATAGTGGAATTCCATCAGATCCCAATTATATCTCGGTCTTAGTGGAATTCCACCACTCGTGCTTACCTTGGTAGGAACAATGAATTTTGTAGCAAATATCTTGATGTATATTTATTAGGGCTAGTTGCTCCATGCTTGTTGTATGGTAGCAATGTTGACGATCTAAGCTCAAGTTCTAGGACATTTGCCATTCATTGCTTGCCATAAAACAACTTTTATCTCCTTGGCGATTTTCTCTTTAGATTTATATGGAATCATAAATGTATGGGAGAATGGAGGTCCATGTACACAATGGTTGTAGTTCTTTGAGGACATGTTCCTTGGAGAGAGGCAAAGTAGGTGGAGGATACATGTCAATGAATTCACGTGGCTATCTGAGGGCTTCTTGGTTGTCACCACTCGTAGGCTCAATGCCATAACAATCATAGAAATTTCCCACTAGCGATTAAATGGTTTTCAATCACATATGGAATTGCGAGTCAAGTGTTTGATGAAATCCTTCATGCCAAATGTTTCACAAAGCCCTTGATAAACAAGAGTGATAAATTTCCTTCACACCAAGTATTTGTTGAAACTCTTGTTATCAAGAACAACTTATAGCTAGTAGTACAAAATTTCAATGAGAATATTGTACTTTTGTGGGTAAATTCAATAGATTTTGTGGAAAATTTTATGAAACAATTGGAGTTTTTAGTGGGAGTTCGAATGGACCATCAATGTCTCATTTTCTAGAGTAAACAATTGTTAGCTCAATATTTTCTATCTAATTATAACTTATACAAAGATTGAATTAATCATTCTTATGATTGCATGGAGGAGTGATGGGTCCCAATATCTCTTTAATTTCAAATCCCTTTTCCTTCAAAGTGTAATTAAAAATAAAAACAACTATCCATTTCAATTGCTTCAACTCCTTTTCCTAGTGCTCATATTGTACATAAGTGGGAGATGAGTTGTTGGTGCAGATCACAACATTTGAGATTAATCATCTTCACACAACTATGAGTTGGATGCAATTACCTGCAGGTTTAATGATTATTGGCCTCATTCTTCAGATTTGTACATGTAGATTCACTCAACTTAAATAGATAAATGTGATTGTATCTCTTTGTTCCAAAGGTTTTTTTCTCATAGTTTATTTTTTTGATCATGTTGATTATAAGAAAGTTTTAGAGGAGGATCCTTGGTTTTGGGGAAGTATATGACTATATATAATTATTTGGTTCCCATAATTTTAATTTTGAGTTACACATAGTCAATGTATATCCTTCTTCACAATGGTGACATCATGTTAAAATAAAGAAGAGGTAAAGTGTGAGGACTGAAAATTATATTTTCACAGGGTAAGAAACGACATGTATATTAATAATTTGATCTAGGTGGATATTAATGGCCACCCACCTCTTCCACTAACTCAAACAATTCTCTATCTTATTGAAATATTTTTAATGGTTTTTTAGGCCCCAAATTTTCAGGGCCATTTTGAGATCCTAGACAATATTTTCTGGCAATTCAAAGTGATGCAGATTTATGAAGGAACAAAATCAAATACAGATATAAACAGAAACACATAGATACAATGAAAACAAAACTTTAATTCATTAATAACAAATATTGAAAACTGGTTCCATGTAGAATGTAAATAAACTAGCTTAGGGGATGGTAGATTGTCTTTGAGAAGAGATGTGGTGGCTACATGCTTTCTGAGGTGTGTTATAATGAGGCTCCAAGGCCTATTTATTATTGAGAATCAATGGAAAACCCTAAACATCCGAAAAACTAACCTTGGGAGATGAAGCACCAAACATCTATGGGCCCCGTTGGGGTAAATTGGTACATCAACTTCTCGGGGTCATAAATTTGGCATATGATCTATGTTTGAAACTTACGATACCTTGTTAGAAATATCTATCTGAGGAATACAATTTTTGACTACACACGTTTGCTTGTTTAAAAAAAAAAAATTGTCATTTAGGGCCTCAAAATGGCTCTGGAAGTTCAAGATCCAAAATACTGCCAAAAATAGTAAATTATGCTACAATTAAATAAACTAAAAGAAACAATGGTGGGGGTCCAAGTGGAATAAGTTGGTGGCCACCAATATCCATCTGGATTAGTCCTCCCCCCTTAGGAAGCAATGGTCCCCATTACATTGAGTGCCTCCATGAGATGGGGGAACTTTTGTTGAACTTGGTCCCTAGTGAGCCACTTGCCTTGGTGTAGGAGTTGGAAAACTTTGACAACCTGATACAGTTGGATCTTCTGTTGGCGATTTTTCTTGATTTGCATGTCCATGATTCGATCAATTATGGCTTGCTCCATGCAGTCTGGGTTTAGCTCTATTTGTGTGAGTTGTTCTGCAATATCTGATGTGTCTAGTAATGGTGGAAAGTATGGTCGAAGGCGATCCACATGGAACATTGGGTGCAGGCCAAGGAATGGGAGAATTTTGAGCTAAAAATCATTATCTCCCACAACCTTAGTGATGGTGTAAGGTCTACATTGGAGCAGTCTTAGCTTTCGATGGCCTCCTGTAAGGCGTTCTTTCTACAAATGCAACCAAAATTTGTCACCCACTGAAACTTGTGTGACACCTGTTATTGATCATGTCGTTGCTTGTACTTGCCATTAGGCTTCTCCAAGATGTCACGAACCTGCTAGAGAATGTGCTAGAGGCATTCAATAAACCTAGTTTCTTTATCAACCTCGGACTATACATTGTGGATTTTGTCTATGTAGTCGCATGAGACATGACAACATTAATTAGACACAATGGTTGAAATCCGAGATCCACTTGAAAAGGACTACGACCAGTTGAGCTATGGAGAGCTATATTATATCTATGTTGCATATAGGCAAGGCTGTCATCCCAAGTTTTGGGATGTTTGAAGTTGTACATGTGCAATATGTGCACTATTATCTTGTTGATGACTTCACTCTGACCATTTGTCTGAGGATGGATTGCAAGCAACTTAGTGAGTTTGGTGTCCAATAGTTTCCAAAGGCTCGACCATAATGTGCTTAGGAACCTGCTACTCCGATAAGATATAATGGTCTACGGGATCCAAAAAGGTACCCATACTCATTCAAAGAAGAGTTTGGCAGTGTCCTCTGCTATGATACACTTCTTGCAGGTCACCAATATAGCCATTTTAGAAAAAACTTCCATGACCACAAATACACAACCATTACCATACTTGGCAGAAGGGAGGCCACACAGATAGTCTATGGAGATGGATTCCCATGGTTGGTTGGGAGTAGGAAAAAGAGTGTATAGGCCTTGTGTCTTGATCGTTGGCTTGGCGATGGCATAGGCAATGTAAGATATGATACATTTTCCAAAGTCTTGTCAGAGTTTTGGCCAATAAAAGTATTGTTGGAGTATGACCACAATTTTCTCCACACCAAATTGTCTTTCAACCCAACTATAGTGCGCCTCCAAAATCATCTTGGCATGCTTGTTTGAAGGAACATAAAGGGGGCCCAGGTAGCATAAAAATGCATCCTTGCGTGGAAATTGGGAACTTGCTTACCATCCACTAGAAATTGGTATGTGGTGGTAAACTCTAGATCATTTTTATACAGTTGCGGCCATCCAGAGGTCTCATGGCCACAAGAGTTGAGAATAGTAGTGAGTGCTGCAACTGGGCGCCGACTGAGGTAAGCTGTAACATGGTCGGTGCTGCCCTTTTTGTATTTAATGTTCAAGTGGAATTGTTGCAAATATGTAGACCACTTTCGATGGCAATCGTTATGCAACTTTCCTTGTGACTGTATAAACTAAAGAGGTCAGTGATCAGTGTGGATGACCATCTCCTTCCATAGAATGTAATGTTTCCATTGTCAGCAAGCCTACATGATAGAATACATCTCTTTATCATAGGTGGGGTACTTCCGAATTATATTGGAAAGTGTCTCACTATAATAGGCCACTGGATTACTGTGTTGGGTAAGGACTGCATCAATAGCATATTCGGAGGTGTCTGTCTCAATTTAAAATGGTTGTTGCAGGTCTGGAAATGTGAGTACATGTGCTAAGAAGAGGAAGTGCTTTAGTTCAACGAAAATTTTTTGTTGGGACTCATACTAGGAAAACTTCGCTTCGATCTGTCCTTGATAATCTTACTCAAAGGCCAAGTGATATGGGAGAATCCCAAAACGAACCTTCGATAAAAATTTGCAAGGCCCAAAAGGTTGCAAAGCTTTGTTAGAGTGGTTGAGGCTGGCCAATCCAAAATGACTTGGATCTTAGCCGAATCCACGTGAACACCTTTCTCATCTATAATGTAGCCTAGATATTGGACCTAACTCAAGCCAAAGGTGCATTTCTCCAATTTATCACATAGTTTGTGCTATCGCAGGGTTTGAAGGACTTGTTGAATGTGTTGCAAGTGCTCATGCCAACTCTTGCTAAAAATGAGGATGTCTTCCAGATAAACAACGAAGAATGAGTTGGTGAAGGGAAACAAGATGTCATCCATCAACCTCATAAAAGTAGCAGAGGAATTTTTCAACCTGAAGGGAATGACCAGCCATTCAAATAGGCCTTCCTTGGATTTGAAGGTGGTCTTCCATACATTGTGGGCTCTACTGGAACCTGGTGATAGCCATACTTTAGATCAATCTTGCTAAAATACTTGATCCCCTTGAGCTAGTCTAAAAGTTCATCAATTTGTGGGATTGGATACCTGTTCCTGATAGTGATTTTTTTTAGTGCCTGATAATCAATGCAGAGCCTCCAGGTCCCATCCTTCTTCTGTACCAGTAAAATAAGGCTCCCATAAGGTGAGGAACTAGGTCAGATGCACCCTTTTTGCGTCAACTCCTGGATCTGCCGCTTGATCTCTTCATTTTCCAGAATGGAGCAATGGTATATTGGCTCATTGGGAAGAGGTGCTCCAGGAGTCATATCGATCGAATGCTTGACCTGACAATGCAAGGGTATCCATGTGGGTGAGGATAAGATGTCATAGTATTATTCCACAACCTTATCCACCTACTTCTTCTACATGGAGGAACCCATCCCAGGGGCCATGGATGTGCCCACTATCTTCCCCTTACTCTTAGAATGAATCAAAAAGAAAAAAAATATCCTTGTGTGGGAGATGGTCTTACTGCACTGCTTAGAAGAGATCAAAGAGATGGTGATAGGCGGGGCTACCTCTAGTATTAAGTATAACTCATTGCCCAAAGTAATAATAATAGTGTGAGACCTATTATTATACATAGCATGACACTTCCACAAGTATGGTTGACCTAATAATACATCACAAACTTGAAGAAGAGCAACATCACACAATACCTCATCCGTGAAGGCTTGATGTTGTAGGGAAGGCAACACTGCTGGCTGATGTCGAGATCTCGTCCTTGGTGAAGTCACCCAATGATGCATGGTTGTGGGTGTGGTGTGGTTGGTATGCCAAACCGCTTCACAACCTCTGCTAAAATGAGGTTTGTTTGGCTTCCACTGTTGATAATGAGTTTCAGCGAAGAACCCTTCACGCACATCTGTGAGTGGAAGAGATTGTTAGGTCCCTATACTACTAGTGTAACCCCTTATTGTTATTATTACAACCCCGTTATTATATTGTTGTGCCCATGTAGTCCCCATATTGTTATTATTGTGCCCCATAGAAGCCCACTATTGTTAATATTGTGCCCTTACATTATTATTTTTAGGTTGAATTTGATTATATTATGACCCCGTAGACTCCTATATATAGAAAGGATGTATTGTCATTTGTATCATCCAAGAATTGTTCATTTGTGTAATGTAAAGGAGGTTTCCCCCTTGAAGAGGCTTATTTTGAAGGCGTTTATCTATCTTTTCTATATTTTTGTGAGCTGATTTCATAACAGAGATGCCCCCCCCCTTGGATCTTCAGGATCAATCTTCTAGACCTTGGGGTGGCAAAAGTGGAACTGGGCTTCACATCAATAATATTCTTCCCTTTGTCATTCCCCTTTTTGGGTTTTGACATAGAGTCGGAGGATGCAGCTAAATCTAAAGCCTTCATCTCGACCACCAGTGACTGCTTCGATCGACACTCACTTGTGTTGTGAGTGGGGCTCTTATAAAACTCACACCACTTTCCTGTGTCTTTCTTTGTATTCGTGGTGTTTTTATTTACTTTCGGCTTTAACGGGTTGTTCTAGGTCACCCTCGCTTGGCTTTGTCCTTTATTATGTGGTTTAGGGTCACCTTTCCCTTGCTTCAGATTCACAGATCCAAAGTCTCACTTTTTCTAGTTAAATTTCTACTCGATCTTGACAGTGTATCGATTGGTGGTGCCAAGCAAGGAGATGTCCAGGAACTCCATCTTGTCCTATATGTATTTGTGTAGACAACTGTGATATTTTAGTACCAGATGTCACTCTGAATCGATACCCAACTTCATGCGAAGGGTATGAAAAATATTTGTGAACTCTAGCACATCTTCGTCCCTTCCCTGTCGTAGTGTGGTCCATTTTATGTACTTATCTTTATAGCTCCCGACAGGGTAATACTGTTCCTTGATGAATCTCAGAAAGAATTCCAAGTGGGTGAGGCTGAAAATAGTGAGGGCTCCCTCTCGTCCTTCTTCTCAGAGTAGGTTTCCCACTAGTCTTTGATGTGGGGGAAACTTTGAGGAGTGAAAAAGTAATATTTTCCCTATTGGAAAAATCATGAACCGAAAAATATCCTTACAACATATTTAACCATTTATCTATGACACCTGAATCTATCTGGCCTTCAAATATGGGAATGTCAAAGTTGACTTATACCTTAAAGAGAGTGGCGCCTCCGGAGTGGCTACGAGATGAAGATGTGTCACCTATGGGCATTTGCTGAAGGATCTGGGAAAAGTTGTTCATCATCGCATTATTTTGTTGCTCGATGATTCTTAGAGAAATATTTTGAAATGATCTCTTGCTCCTTCTTTCCTTTCTTCTTCCATGGCAGGTCGTCGGGGTTAGCGAGGCCGGTCTTTCAAAGGTTCAACTAGTTCGAGTCCTAACTCCTTATACCCCAACCTCGTTGGGGACATGCACAAAAAGATAGAGAAATAACACATTGCTCTGATACCACTTATCCATATTTATGAAGGAACCAAATGAAATACAAATATAAATAAAAACGCAGAGATACATTGAAAACAAATCCTGAAAATTGTTTACGTGAAGAATGGAAATAAATTAGCTCAGGTGGTTGTAGCTTGTCTCTTAGAAGATATGTGATGGCTAAATGTCTTCTGAACTATGTTATAGTGAGGCTCCAAGGCCTATTTATTATTGAGAAACAATGGAAAACCATAAACATCCAAAAACATAACCCTAGGATATGAAGTGCAAAAAGTCTATGGGCCCCATTAGGGTAAATTGGTCCATCAACTTCCCGGGGTCGTAACTTTGGCATACGATCTTTCTTTGACGTGTATGATACCTTGTTAGAAATATATATCCAAGGACTACAACTTTTGACTGCAAATGTCAATCAAATTCACCTATTTGACCGTTTTCAAAAAAATAATGTCATTTAGGGCCTCAAAACAGCTCTAGAAGTTGAGGACCCGAAAAACTACCAAAAATAGTAAATTGTGCTACAATTAAGGATACTGAAAGAAGCAATGGTGGGGGTCCAAGTGGAATAGATGGGTGGCCACCATTATCCACCTGGATCATAGAGGTACCCAACATTTCCCACACTTAGAATACCCTGGCCCTAGCCAAAAGTTGTAATACTTGGATAGTTCTTTCCAATGAGCTATTACGCAGACCAAATGGAGATTGTATGCAAAAGTTACATGCAAGAAAAGTTGATGTACCAAATAACCACCTCGGGGATTTCAAATCTTTTCAAATTTTATCTTCTAGGGTTAGGGTTCTAGATGTCTAGGCTTTTTTTTTTATGTGAAAATGCCATTCTTTTGGCGTCTTGCAAGAAATTATTATTAATGAATGTAGTTGTCATATCTCTCTCTTTAGAGATAATATACCACCATTTTAGTTAGTTTGTGTTCTACAACATTCTACTATTTTATTTATTAAAATAAGTTGGGTTATCACTATATTATTGTGGTCTCTATTATATTTTTCTATGTGTGTTTCATTTCCTTTCTTGCCTTTCATTTCATTCCTAATACAACTAAATCAATGGCATTAGAGTAATTTTATATTTGTTGTTTATTATTGCATGTCCATGTTGAGGTTAGGGTATAAAGAGTTGGGTCTCAAGCTAGTTTCAATTGGAAATTATTTCTCTCACCAACCCTAGTGGCCGCCCATTGAAAAAGAAAAGAGAGATGATGGAGTAGGAGATATTATCAATTTTTGCTCAAGGAAGCACTCGCAGAACAAAGGAATAGATGATGGACAATTTTTCCCATATCCTTTGATGACTACCAACAATAGTTGAGGCACCTTCGACAAGTGGAAATTTCAGAGGTGCGACACCCTTCGATGTACAAGTTAATTTTGATATCTCCTTATTTGATGTCCAAAGATATGCAGATGCTTTGGAGAAATGGTTAAAAACGTTAAGAGGACTATTACTTTGTCCAAAAAAATTCTACAATGAGAAGATTACCTTCACACTCCTAAAATCGCTTCTCTTTGTAAAATTTTGGTGGGAAGGTTACTGGGAGAGAAATATTGAAGATGAGTTTGTGATGTTCAATATAGGAACCACTTGGGTATCTTTTGTCGATTCTCTCAAGGAGGAATTCTACCCTGTAGGGACATATGATGACCAATACACCAAATGGAAAACTCTATGACAAGAGAGAAACCAGATGGCGTTAGAGTTTCCATACCTTGCACTCAAAGCTAGATATCCAAGACTTCAACCAACACCTAGTTCTGAAGTACCATAGTGGCCTACAGAGGTACATGGATTTCTTGGAAATCTCCTCAATGGGAGTCGATTATCAATATGCTGTCAAAATTGTGCAGAAATTGAAGAAGAGGAATAAGTGGGAGTTTATATCTATAAATCCACCACAATAAAATCATGGAAAAGGAAGTGATAACTTGTAAAACAAGGGACAAAGAAAGGACAACCAACCTCAATACAAGTAACACAACTCGTAGGAAAATAAGGGTAATGGGAAGTTGAAGGACACTAAAAAATGGTGTGAGTTCCATAAAATACCCTGGCACAACACTGATAAATGTTGCTCAAAACAATCACTGTTAGTTGAGCTTAAGGAAAAAGAAATGAACTCTGGTTTGACTTCGGATTCAGAACATGGTAAAGAAAATTGGACCATTGATGCAAAACCTTGTGCTACCATCGCAACTGTGAACATCCAACCAAAAGAGTTAGATGAGCCTAAAGAGGGGGAACACCTCTTCCATTCACATATGTGGGTAAAGGGAACCCCACTATATTTCATTGTTGATAATAAGATTCAAAATTACTTGACATTAACAGAGGTCATTAAGAGATTGATGTTACCAATGGTGCTACATCCCCAACCATACATCTAGTGCTCCTATATATATATATATATATATATATATATATATATATATATATATATATATATATATATATATATATATATATATATATATATATATATATATATATATATATATATATATATATATATATATATATATATATATATATATATATACTATATATATATATATATATATATATATATATATATATATATATATATATATATATATATATATATATATATATATATATATATATATATATATATATACATATACATACACACACACACAAACACACATATGTATATTCTCCTTTAGAGAATGAGGAAATGAAACTTTAGATTCGTGAGCTCATCCAAAAGGTCACGTTCGACCAAGATCCTCGCCATGATGGAGCCCAACTATGTTGTTGCAGAAGAAGGATGGGACATGTAGAGTCTGTATTGATTATAGAGCCCTGAAAAAAATTACTATAAAAATTAGATACTCAATCCCTTAGTTTAACGATCTACTTGATCAGATTAAGGGTGTGAATTCCTTTAGTAATATTAATCTGAAGTTAATCTACCAATAGGTTCCAATTGAACAAACCAATGTATGGAATATATACTTCAAATATAAAGAAGGCCTTTTTTAGTGGTTGGTCATGCCCTTTGACGTGAATAATTCTCTAGAAACATTCACGAGCATGATGGATGAAATCCTATAACCATTCACAAACTCTTTCTTCGTTTTATATTTGGATGACATCCTTTACCTAATATATATATATATATATATATATATTCTCCTTTAGAGAATGAGTAAATAAACCTTTAGATACATGAGCCCATCCAAAAGGTCATGTTTGACCAAGCTTCTCACCATGCTAGAGCCCAGCTATGTTGTCGTGGAAGAAGGATGGGACATGTAGACTCTATATTGATTATAGAGCCCTGAAAAAATCACTATCAAGAATAAATACTCAATCCATTAGCTTAACCATGTACTTGATTAGATTAAGGGTGTGAATTCCTTTAGTAATATTGATCTGAAGTCAAGCTACCACCTAGTTCTAATTGAACAAACCAATATATGGAATATATACTTCAAATATAAAGAAGGCCTTTTTGAGTAGTTGGTCATGCCCTTTGACTTGACTAATTCTCTAGAAACATTCACAAGCATGATGGATGACATCCTATATCCATTCACAAACTCTTTCTTGGTTTTATATTTGGATAACATCCTCATGCTTCACAAAACTTGGGTGAAACATTTGCATCACATTTACCAGGTCCTAAGCACCGTATGAAAAAACAAGTTGTATGCCAATCTAGAGAAACTCATTTGGCATGCAATGAATTCAGTATTTGGAATACAGCGTGGATGGACATGGGGTGCATTTGGGCCCATCTAAGATCCAAGCCATTCAATATTGATCAGTATCAACAACTCTGATAGGGCTACATAAATTCTTGGGCCTTGATAACTTCTACTAGAGGTTCATGTTTGGATTCTCTCATATCACTTGGTTGTTAAGTGAAGTGACCAAGGGTGGATCTCAAGTGAATTTTTCTTGGTTTGAGTCACAACAAAAATAATAAAATAATATAAAACATTGAGTCTACAACATACAAATCCTCACCCTTCCATACCTATTATGATAGCCCTGGAAAATTCCCTTGTGTTGTAATTATTATTTGTATTTTCGTCAAACTAAAAATACCTAAGAAATTAGGACATAGATTCCAAAGTTTGAGGAAGGAGAATTTCTTATGGAAAAAGATGATATAAGTGATAGATTCTTTGTCTTTAAATGAACCAATTTCAAATAAATTTAGCCAAAAAATGAGTGGTTGGGAACCATATGTAATCCTTTGAAAACATATGCAAGAGAGAATGGGAATTAAATTGAAGTGTTGTTGTGTTGGTAGACTTACAGGGGAAACAAAGATTAGAAATGATGGTGATAGCCTTTAGCAAGAGAATTAATGAAAAAGAGAATTACCTCTGTGCACAGTGAAGAGGCAAGCACCTCTACACACGTTGGAAGAGGCCATCATCTTTATACACTAGGAAGAGGAAAACATCAAAATTGGCCAGACGGGGAGGTAATTATTTACAAATCAATGATGGGAGTAAGGGGTTGCGATTTAGGGCTCTACTACACTGTTTGGTGATGTTTTTGATATATTCTTCTTATACTTGGAATAAAGTTCATTTTGATAGAGACAAATTTCCCGCTATAGTAGCACAACTATTAAACCCATCATGTGTGGCCTATTGGCTGGGATAGTACAAATTACAAAGTAAGTGGATTTCCTTGAGGTTGTTGAACCCACTACATGTGGCTTGTTCAAGGGTTTTTGAACCCACTGGGAAGCTTGCAAAATAATGAACCTATTGGCTAGGAGTTAGAGACACATGGGTACTTGATGGGTTGTTGAACTACCAGGTGTGGCCCTGGGTTGGTAACACTAGTGCTTACTCTCTCTATGGAACTACCTGGATGGGTGATCTCCACACTCCCATAGTAGCTTGTTTTTTGTTGAACCTTCCTCTTAATTGTAAATAAAACTTCTCTTGTTATTGAAATTTGGTGGTTGAAGGCAATGTGACCTTAGTACATCCTTTTGCAAGATGAAAATTTTGAATTTTTGCTCTGGAAGCACTCCTTCCCAAGCTTTGGAATCTGTATCGGGGGTGACATCTACAAGAAAGGCTTGTTGAAGCTTATCTAAGGTTGAGTGGAGAGTTCGAGTCCCACTCTTAGTTTCCATATCTCTTCTTATGTTTTGTACTTGAGTTTGTTATTACATTTCTATTTATTGCATGGAAATAATTTTATGCTAATACTGAGGAGTGGTGTTCTTGCATAAATGAGGAATGCAAATAATTATATAAATATCCCATGAAATGGATCATTTCTAGTGGATGTGCCAATATTGAAATACTTTAATCATGCCTAAGCATGAAGATATTGAAATATATGTAAATGGTTAATTTATTCGTATTGACCTGTTGGCATATCTGGTCCTTGTGTTATGGAATGGAACATGTTGATAATGAGGAGAGAAAAATTCTCTTAAATTTTCTTTGAGAAATCGTCATTTTTGTAATTGTCCCAATTTTGTGGTTTGGTATATATAACCTATTTGTGAAAAGGTATATAGCCTCTACGAACTAAGTTATTGACTTTAAAAGAAATAATGAGACTAGTTGGTCTTATTTTCTAAGTCACAGTCTCAAATGGATGGCGTTCATTCATATGTATGTATGGGTGCAGGACGAGATAGGTAGAGTTTTACAAGCTTAGGAGGGATACCAATGGGTGTGTGTGTGTGTGTGATAGGTGCTAAGGGGGAGAGAGTCCCTTGAAACCCACCAGGTCCAAGTTTTAAGCTTATATGTATACATATGGAAAGAGCGGGGCTGAGTAATGACCTTTATTTTGAATAAGCCCACGTGAGGGGGTCTCAAGACTAAACACCAAGGGAAAAAATCTCATACCATATATGCTTATGCTGTGAAGGGTGGAAATCATGGCCTGGAGAAGTGCAGAGACACATCTACGTGAACACCATATGGACAAGCCCTATGTCCATGCACAAAGGTAGAGAGATACAACCCACTGATAGGGGGTGCTATGACCATTGGATGAACCCAAAGGTTGAATGGAGTCTAGGTTATCCCAGCAGCATTGCATGAGTTGAAGAGAGTTTGACCGAGGTGGTGTGGAGTTGAGCACACCGCTAAGATATAGCTATTAGGCCATGTTTGTCACGGGGTCTGTGAGATTCCACTCAATCCTGAAAGTTTGTACCCTGGAAGAACTGTCAAGAGGATGCCTAAGTAATTTCTAAGACTTACATCTCCTGGATGAGGTGGCAAGAAAAGGGGCCCACACCGTGTGCTACACCCATAATGCATGTGTATTATGTAATGGGATTTGCTAAGAAATTTAACAAGTATGAGCAGGTCAACAACTATGGTAACACTACCATGTGGTAGAGAGAGGCCAAATGGGATTACCACGTAGAACCATGTGGGGATGACGTGGGTTCTATGTGTAGGTTGGTGAGGTGGAATTAATTAAATGGATAATCTGTGGATGACCATATATTCCAATCGGAGAGTCTGATCAGAGAAAAAATTTATATCATTGAAATCATATTGACAATACGAACATGATGGTATCGTCCATTCAAGTTTCAAAAGGTTAACATAAAGAAAAAAATTTAGGTCCCATTTCCATAACTTGACCTTGGAGATTGGATCCACATAGTAACTACATTCTTCTAACGTTAGTTGGGGCTAGGAATAGTGGGGGGTATGTTACAGAGTGGTATCAAAGCTTCTAGATTCAACAATTGGACTAGATGGGAACTATCATGGAAGTAACCAATTAAAGGTTCAACACTAGATCTCGAAAGGCCTTAGCTTCTGTTAGGTTTTAGGAAATTGATTATTGTCGTGGATTGATTGTTTGTATAGGTTGGTGTGTCCTTGAATGTAGGTAACATGGTACTAATGTTGTATTTTATACTAATTTTCTAATCAAGGTGTAATGTTGCAGCTAGCTTTACACTAGTATATTTTCACCAAGAAGTCAAGGTGATAATGTTTATTATGCAGCTGAGTTTCATTAAAATTTAATAGTGATATGTGTGTATGATAACACGCAAAATACTTTAAGGCTCAAAGAGATGAAATTAAAAGACCACAAGAACAACAAGATGGTAGTATATAGCTTTGACCATGTTATATACCTAGGGGGGATAATTTGGGGTACGAAGGGAGGTACCCAAGGGAATAATGTAATAATGGGATGGGCCATAGTAATAAATAAGGTGGTTAACCCATATCATGTAAGGGACCACAAGTAGTTAGTAATAATGTAATGGGTCGTTGTTATAGATCTGACCTAGAAATATATGATAATAGAAATAAGCCCAAGAAATAACAAGATCTGAATATAGATAGAAATGATTCTTTATTAATCAAACCCTTAAGGTAGGGCAACACCATACATTCACTCCTTAAGGAAGGAGAACACTCCACAAGCCATATGCCTGTTCATACAATAATCCTTGACATCTCTCAATGGGGAGTCTCTAGCCTTTATATAGGCCTCATACATACAATACCATGGATCAATACCATGGTCCCTTAATACCATCTATCTAATACCATGGGCCCATTACATTATTACTAAATACTTGTGGATCCTTACCTTAACCACCTTATTTATTACTATGGCCCATCCCATTATTACAATATTCCCTTGGGTACCTCCCTTTGTACCCCAAATTATCCCCCCTGGTATATAATATCTTTGTCTTCTATCATATCCCTCACAAAGTGATACTGAACATTAATGTGCTTTGTCTTTGAATGATAAGTAGGGTTCTTTGCCAAGAAAATTGCATTTTGGATATCACAGTCTATCCTTATAGCTCCCTATACTAACCCCATACTTGAACACAATATTTGCAACCAAACTGCTTCCTTGTTTGCATGAGTGGCTGCCATGTATTCTGCCTCTGTAGTTGATAGTGCCACTGCAGATTGTTTCTTACTCATCCAACTCACTACACCTCCAAATAGGTTAAACACATACCCACTTGTAGATCTTCTCTGATCTAGTTTTCCAGCCCAGTCTGCATCAACAAAGCCACGAATATCCAACTCTCTGTCCAATCCTAGTCATCCTTGGTAGCACAAACGATAATCACTAGTGCCACGCAAATACTTGAAAACCCGCTTCACTGATGTCCAGTGCTCCTTCCCTAGTTTTGACATAAACCTGCTCAATGATCACACTACATGTGCAATGTCTAGTCTAGTATCTAGATCATTGCATACATTAGGATACCGAATTCACTTGCATATGGAACACAGGACATGTCCTCTTCCTCTTCTTGTGTCTTGGGACATTGTTCAGAAGATAACTTCACACCTATAGGAATAAGTGCTCTTCAAAACTACTGCTCTCATAGTCCTCAGAATTAGGACTAAGTGGACACCGTGACACTCCATTCTTTTCAACTTCACCATCATGCTCTTCATCACTGTTGCTCTCATAGTCTTTAGAATTAGAACTAAGTGGACACCGTGACAATCCATTCTTTTGAAATTTGTCATCAAGCTCATCATCACTGCTACTTTCATAGTCCTTAGAATTAGGACTAAGTGGAATCTATGACTCTGTATTTATTTTAAATTCTCCATCCCCTCTTTCATCAGTGTTGCTCTCATAGTCCTTAGAATCAGGACTAATTGGAAGAATTGACTTTCTATTCATAGTGGAAGAATTCCCGCTATATTCATCAATATGAATAGAGTTGTTACGCGATGAAGATGTTGATGGTGTATAAATCGAAACTTCACTATCAGAACAATCCATCCCTTTCAAATAGAAGATGTTGAATGATACAAATGGAGAGTCTCTTAAAGATATTATATAGCTTAGAGAATGAAATTTTCCCTCCAAAAAGTTTCGCGAAAATATTTCCCTCCAAAAAGTTTGCTAGATTTATTTACCTTCATTATTTTATTCTACAATTTATTGAAAAATGTAAACTAATTTTTTTTATGAAATAAATCATTAAAATTAAAATTGTAAACTACAACTTCTACATTAATTATTTTAATAGTTAAAGTATATAATATTTACTAAACAATTGATTTTATTTTTTATTTTTTTTATAATATATTCTAAAACAAATTAATCCCACATTCACCCCATTGTAAAACAATTCTACAATATTCGCTTTATCATATTTTAAAACAAATTATCCCACATTAACCGTACGATAAAACATCTCCGTAATTTCACTTATATACTAAATTCCATTATCACTATTACTCACATCAAATTCAGGTTTCTGAAGTTCGTTGAAAGACTTGTGAATTTGTGGAGCAGCTACATTGCTATCAACAACATATTCAATGAATAATTCTTGCAATTGAAAGGTAAGTTAAATTTTTTTCCTTGAAATTTTTCATATTAAATTAGTTTAATGAAGAAGATTTATTTATTTATTTTATTTAGTTATTTATTATTATTTTTTTTAAATTAATAATTTTTCTGAGCCAAGATAACAATTACGTCTGTCGTGAGCATGGTGGGCTTGACCAAACTCAATCGCCCAACAACCGTGGGCGGGTCGCCGTGGTGTTGCGGGGTGGGAAGGGAGGGTGGGCGGGGGGCGGGGTGTGAGGGCGCAGGTGGGGTGGTAGGGGGTGTGGGGGCGGATGGGGCTACGGCGCCCACCCCGGTAGCCTGCTCGCCCGCCGCGGGGGTTGGGCGATTCTCAAAATCACCCAACCCCAGCGGCGGGCGGGCGGGTCGCCGGGGTGGGTGCCGCAGCCCCACCCACCCTCACACCCACAACCACCCCCACCCCTGCACCCCCCCACACCCTCACCCCCTCCACCCACACCCCGCCCCCCTGCCCCCCTACCCCCTATCCCCACATCCCGCCCCCTCAACGCCACCCTCACCCCCTACCACCACCCCCCAGACCCTTCACCCCCACATCCCCACACAACCCTCCAACCCCCCCATCCCCACTCACACCCGCCCCCCTTCCACCCCCACGTGCCCACGCTGCCCCTCCCCCTTCACACCCACCAGCCCCCTCACCCACACCCACTTGTCCCCCCTCACCCACACCCCACACCCATGCGCCCTCACCTCCATCCACCCACCCGATCCCACTGCCCCCTCACACACCCGACCCCCTCACACCCACTCGACCCCCCCGCCCCCTCACACACATCCCCACCCCTCTCGCCCCCTCACACACTGCCTTACCCACCCCCTCACACACCGCCCTCATGTTATAGACATTTTTGGGCCCTACAACTCCAAGCATAAATGTCCATAAACTAAGGGCTCCTAAGTCCCTAAAGGTGTTGTTCCAACCCCTAAAAGAACAAGGTCAATTGATTACAGCTTCTCCCAGAAGTTCTCCATGAAAAACTACTCAGAACTGGTCAAAACTGGATCATTGCACTTGCTCCATGGCCAGAGTGTGATGCATTGCACCTTGTACACACGGGAAGTGCGTTGCATTTCAAAAAGCCCTTCTATGGGGTGCGATGGACGAGAAAAGACAAGTGGCGGAGACAGTTTGCAAGGTGGATGATCATGGAATCTTCCAGAAATTTCTCCTGGGACACTTGCCTCTCAGAATCGCCCAAGGATGAGTAAGAGATCAATGAGATCTCCAAGTGGCATCAAGAACTATCAGATAGAAGACACTAATCAAAATCCCAGAGCTGACTCACACCTCTGTAAATATCTATATATAGATCTCTCATCCCAGAGATCCAGAGGTGGCAGGCTGGAATTTTGCATATTGTAAGGAATTGTTGTTGGTTTCTTGAGACAAACATCAGATTGTTGGGTGATCTATGCTTTGTTTGAGGTGAAGAGGGGCTTCTTTGCTGGGAGGTTGATGCTGGGTCAGAACAACTGGTTGTAACTCCTCCTGGATCTTTTCTTGTTTATCAATAAAAGCTATTTGAGTTTTCCTCCATGCTTTTGTGTCATTGATGCTTGCTACATTTGTATGGTCAATTTACATCTGATCCTAGATTGTTTATGATTATAGATCCATGTCTTTGTATAGTGCTATGCTTCTGTGATCTTACAGGTACTTTGTGAAGCTGGGCGTGCAAGGGAGCAGGTAGCTGGGGACTATCAAAGAAGAGAGGGATCGAATCAAGGGATTAGCGCAAGACAGAGGTTGGTCTTTCTATTCCTCTCTATCTATAATTCATAAAGGAAAAACATAAGTAGTTTTTCTCTGTTCATTTCTAAGGCATCTGTCACACCTTAGTGCGATAGAGCAGTTCTATATAGACACTTTTCCCTGTAACACCTCACACCGCCGCCCACACCCGCCCTACCACCACCCACCCTTCCACCCGCCCTCCCCCACCCTACCCCCACCCACCCTTCCACCCGCCCTCCCCCGTCTATGCCCGCCCCCTAACCCGCCCTCCCTGCCCATGCCCTCCCCACCCACCCTTCCACCCGCCCTCCCGCACCCACGCCCGCCCCCTCACCCGTCCTCTGCCGCCCTCCCCACCCACGCTCGCTCCCTCACCCGAACGCTCTCTCCACCCCCTCCGCACCCCCTCACCCGCCCTCCCCGCCCATGCCTGCCCCCTCACCTACCCTCTCCCACCCACGCCCGCCCCCTCACTCGCATGCCCTCGCCACCCCTTGCCCACCCCTTCACCCGCTCTCCCCGCCCATGCCCGCCCCCTCACCTGCCCTCCCCGCCCATGCCCGCCCCCTCACCCGCCCTCCCCACCCACACTCGCCCCCTCACCCACACGCCCTGCCCACCCCCTCCTCACCTCCTCACCCGCCCCCCTCGCCCACGCCCGACCCCTCACCCGCCCTCCCCACCCAAGCCCGCCCCCTCACCCGCGCTCCCCGCCCTCGCCGCCCACGCCCGCCTCCTCACCCGCCCCCCCTCACACCTCGCACGCCCCACCCGCCCTCCCCCATGCCCGCCCCACTCCCTCACCCACCCGCGCTCGCTCGTCGTGGGGGTTGGGCGATTCCCACCCACCCGCCCGCCCACCCACCCACCCACCCACCCAACCCCTCCCCAAACTCCCACACCCCGCCCTGCCTCCCCCTCCCTAGCCTCCCCGCCCGCCCGACCTCCCCCTCCTCGCCCGCCCACCCCCGCCCTCCTTACCTACCTTGCCCCGTGCCCCCCCGCCCCCTACCCACCTGCCCACGCACCCTCGCCCGCCCGCCCACGCCTGCCAGCCCGCGCTCACGCGGCTCTCCCCACCTTCCCACCCTCACCCGGCCCGTCTCGCCCGCCTGCCCATCCACCCGCCCTCGCCCGCCCCACTCGCCCTGCCCTTGCCCGCCCGCCCACTAGCCCTTGCCTGCCCAACCTGCCCCGCACCTGCCCACCCACCCACGCCTGCCCGCCCTCACCCGTCCCACCCCGCCCACCCACCCGCCCGACCCGCTTCGCCCTCGCCTGCCCACCCCGCCCTCGCCCACGCCTGCCCGCCTGGCCCGGCCCGCCCCCCCATCCTCACCCAGCCCACCTCACCCGGCCTGCCCCGCCCACCTGCCCATGCCTGCCCTCACCCTCCCATCCACGCCCGCACTGCCCGCCCCGCCCGCCCACTCTCACCCGACCTGGCCCGCCCGCCCTCCCCCAACCGCCCACCGATCCCCACCAACCCCGCCCCCCCCCCCCCCCGCCCTCACCCGCCTGGCTGCCCACCCCGCCCCGCCATCCCTCACTCGCCCTCCTGCCCGCCCACCCACCCACCTGACATCGACCCGCCCGCTCGCCGGTCAGGGGTGGCTGGGTGATTCTGATTATACAAATAAAAAATTTATGATATATTTTTGTTGTTAATTTAAGTTAATATGTTTTTGTTATTTACTGATTTATGTGTTTCTATTTTTCAGGAAAATGGCATCAAAGAAGATTTCTGTGAATCTTTTTGGACCAAAGACTCTTAAAGGTGCAGCTTCAAAAAGCATTGGTGAATGAACTCCACTTGAGTTCATGGCTACAAATCTTTCAAGTGCCTCAAGTGACAAGAAGATGATTTCAGACTAGAAGAATTCAAAAGAGGTGAAATTTCCATCAAGAATCTGGTATGTGAAAGAAAGAGAAAACAAAAATGTGAATATATATCTATATATTGATATATCAAATGATAATGGAATTTATGAGGTGATGGGAAGAGTCATAGATATGTGTTCGGTACCGGACACTGAAATTGTTTACATACTTACAAAAGCTCCCAAGTCACATGAAAGGATTAAATACTGACTATCATATTCATTGTATGACACGAGAGAGGTATCTACAAAGTTGTGTAAACAAATCATAAATGATATGAAGCAAAACATCGTAAGTATTGTTATTTATATTTGTATTTTGCGTTCTTGAAAGTGTCTCGCTATATTTTTTTTAACTTTGTTTTTATTGACATATGATATTTTGTTTGGCAGAATTTTGTTGAAAGTTGTTCAATTAGGTTGGGAGGCATTCATTTCATAGAGCATGATATCATGAAATTTGTTAGCAGTTTTTACTTAGTGTCAGAAGAAGATATGGAAAGCAAGTAAAATGTAGTAATTGATGATGCTACAAAACTACATCCAAAGAATAAAAAGAAAAGGCCTCTAGTGGATAAATCTAGCAAGGGTAAACAAGTTACTTTTGAGGATGATGAAGTTGAAATTGACAGTGAAGCATATGTTGCCATTATTGAAGATGACATTGGAACTGAGAAGAGTCGTAAAAGACCAAAAGTAACAATGCCCAAAAATAAATCTGTTGAGAATGTTATGACGAAGAAAAGTAAAGTTGAAGAGTTTGAAGTAGTCATTACCAGCAGTCAAGAACCTAGTGAAACTTCAAAAGAAAGAAGAGAAATCATTACACCAGGAGCTGATTTAGAGGATGGCATTATCAAAACAAAACAAAATTCCATTCGAAAATTTTTGACAAAGAGAAACTTAATTGATGGTGATTGTACATTTTAGCTTAATGTCAGACAAACCTATGAAGCAAGTGAAGGACAATGTCAATATCAAGTCAGAAAGCCACATCATCTGCATGTTGACAACTTGAAGACATTGATGAGGCACAATCCATATGCTCATGTGGTTAGTTATGTGCTTCTTGTTGATCCACTTCAAGTTCCCAACAAAGAAGCATTTGATAAGTCAAAATGTTTTGAATACAATTATTATGTGCTTGAGGGGAACCATTCTGTAGAAGCTCAAAGACAATTGATTGAGGATATCCTAATAACCCACATTTTGAAACAATGAAATGTATCATTTATGATGGTTTATCAGATACAGAAGCAAAGTTAGTGGCATGGGATCATAATTCAGATAATGAATATAGGATGTCTATGACTTTCATCCAAGGGTTAGATTTATTCATAGTGAATTTCAAGAAAAATGTGGCGGGGATAGGATAAATGTTACTGCAGATTTCTAAAAGGAATGTTGTATGGAAATAGGTTATCAAATTGAAGAGAAAACCAATTCAAAAGGTGGAAAAGGCAACAAAAATAGTGATTTATTCAGAGGTGTTGATAACATTTTCCAATTGGCATTTAGAACTGGAGATGTTTGGAAGTTGATTGATGAGATTTTTAGCATGTGGGAATACATTGGCATTAATAACCAGAGGGTCAAAAAGTCTAAGCCATTGATATGTAGCAACAGTAAATCAGCTCCTAAAATGAAGCAGCGTCCAGACGATATGACTATCACACCTTGGAGGGCGATGCAAGGAGTGAAAGATGAAAAAATTGTCAAAACAATATTATCTCATGTGAGGTCAGGGGAATTACCATTGGAGGAAATGTCTGAAGAATTTCAAAAGAAAGTTTGTTGAATTATTTTTATTTATTTCTAGATTATAATTATCTTTTAAATAAAACATGTTGTTCTTGGTAGTATTTGTTATACATATCATTATATTAACTTTTTGTTACTTTATCTATGAAGTCAGAAAGTTTACATGAAAATTCAAGAATAAATGGTTAGATTGTTGAATGAAGATAGTTGGGATGATGTTGTACGCAACTATCCAGATTCAAGTTCTACATCCACATTAAAAGCTTTTTATCTTGCATTTAAAAAGGTATCTTGATTTATACATTCATTTTTATTCATCTGTGTACTATTTTTAATTTATAACTTACACATATATTTGTTTATTTTATAAAAGATGAGGAAGGATGATAATGGAGCACCAGATAGTTTCAAAACCTTTATTGAAAAAATAAAGATCGAAAGACTAAGGAAGAAACGTATTAAGAATGTTGAACTTGATCCAACTCTTAATCATTTCATTTGGAATGGGCTAGACACTATTCAATATCAAGTAATACAAGGTGACTGTGAAAACATTGCTAAACTCATATCTAAAAGGGATTATGCCCTAGTTATTGCAGATATTTCCCATGGTTTCAATATTCCAAACATTGACTATGATAGTGACCCTTATACTTATCAAGCTCTTAGTAAAGTGGTTGCGGGATTTGTAGAAGTCACGTCATCACCATTATGAAGATTTGTGACATTTTATTTAGACACACAATTGGCAATGATATTGTCAAGCTTCAAGGGGAAAACAAATTCAAGGATGCAACTTACATGGTAAGACGTTTAAAATGTATATTTGATTAATGTTGAAAAATTCATTTATGTACAAGTTAATTGAACTTTTACTATTTCATGTTACAGACAAAAGTCAAATCTTCTTAACCATGAAGATCAACAATTTATAAATGATTGTGAGTTCATTCATATTGATAGTTGGGCAAAAGATGATAGCCATATGTCTATGATTTTTAATCGGGTAGACGGAAAGAGTCATAGCCAAATACTGACTTATGATGCTGTTGTGAGAAAACTAACATATGAAGACAAAGAAGCAAAAGGAAAGATAGTTAACATTTATCAAAAACCACAATTATTGATTAACTATCTTATAGACATATGTTCAAATGAAGGAGATTGGGTTCTGGATTTATTTTCTGGCTCAGGTAAGTTTTATTATATGGAATTGAATTTCAATATGTTATTTTTTAATTAATATGTCATTGTACTAATTTAGTTCATTATTTCTTTTGTGCTTGATAATTAGGTACAACACTAGCATGTTTCCTTCAAAAAGGAAGAAATTGCATTGCAATTGAAAAAGATCCAATACAGTGCAATTTCATTCAGCAAAGAATTAATGCTCTTCAATTTCTTCCAAATGCAATGCAAGAAATTGGGTTGAAGAAATGAGACTTTAGTGAGTCACGTGTGGCAAAAAAGGCAAAGGAATCCCAACCACCATTACATGGAATGTTTGGAAAGACATATATTGGGAGATTCGCAGACATCAAAGATCCATTAGAAGATGAAAATGAGCAAAAGGAAGCAGAAAATATTGTGGAAGAAGACAATGATGAAACTCTAGAGGACGAAGAGTTTGGATTACGTGACATTGTTGATTAAATTTAAGTTATGCTTGGAAATCAAGCTTTGCAATGTTTTGACTTTGACATTTTATGAGAAGAATAAACACTCAATTAAGGTTCATTCAATATTTGTAATATGTGATTGTCGCATTAATTTTTAAGTTAATCATTATTTTTTGAAAAAAAAATAATAATAATTATTTTTTTGACATGAAATTCATAAAAAAAACAATTATTTAACCATTTTTAGTTAAAATTTTTGTATAAAAATTGTGATTTTGACATGTCAATTCTAGCAAAAAATTATCAAAACGTGTTGTTTTTTAGTTATATTTATGTTAAAAATGGTTATTTTTATGTCTATTGTTGAAAAATATTGTTTTTTAGAAACAATTATTTCATGTGGATTGAAAAATTAATTAAGGATGTATAAATATGTAGAATATCGAAAATTCAAAATATCGACCTTCTAATTTAAAAATGCAAAACAATAAAAATCTCACTACAAAAAATTAAAATTAAAATAAAAAACAAGAAAATATGAAGAAAACGACCACTTTAAAAATTATTAAATTTACAAAATAATTATTTACATTCATACATTAGAAAATTTAAAGTAAAAAAATAGGTCTTTTAAAAAAAGGGTCTGACGCAAAATACCCATTTTTTTAAATCAGCGTGAAAATCACTGCCATTCTAAAACGTAATGTACATAAAAAAAAAAAAAGTAAAGTGCCAAAAACTATGCTCTAAAAAAGCATGTGTGTTCTACAACACCCCTTTTCAAAATCAGGTCACTTTTTTGCTATCTCTACGAAACGGGTAACAGTATCAGTTCCTGTTTCAAAGTTTACATTTTTCAGAAAGAAATTAGTCATGAGATTGAGGACAGTGTACAGTTCCTCTAAATATTGAGAGCCCATGATGTGCCAACTCATCACTTGATGTGTGAGCTTTATATGCATGGGTATCTCTTGTGTTTTGAGAGAGAATTTAATCTGGTTCCATATGTGGGGGACATTCATTTAATGGCCCTCACCTCTTACACTTTTAATCAGAGAAGTTGGCAGAAGGCTTCTGACACGTTTGAGTCAAATTAGGCCACGAAGCTTTTTATGGTAAGAGGAGAACCCGCGAGATCAGTGACTATGTATAATAAGCACACTACATTTTTGGAAATTATGGGAAACAAGGAACGGATGCTGAGGACACAAAAGTGGTGCATTGATCTCTGCATCAACCAATTAGTCACGTTTCAAGCTGAGGCCCTGGATAGTTGTCAGAAGAGGTGGATGATGTCACCCACATCTGTTCGGAACAGAGAACTGTTTGGAGCACCAAATTTTGCACGGGCACTCAGCAGGGTGCCAAGATATGTGGCGTGCATCCAAACTAGTGGGGTTCGATTGATGGGAATTCGATTCCGGTACCCTGTTCTATGGCTGCCAGCGGAACACTACACCCTAGCCTATAATGTACCAAATGATTGGTGGAAGGAAGTTCTCCTCTCAGAAGGGTTCAAGGTTCCAGGAACAGAAATGGCCGAGGAATATGATCTCACCAGCTTCAGGAAGCACATAGCCTATCCAACCCAGACCTGTGGAGACGACAAGTTGCACGAGGGCATGCAGAAGGCTAGTTGGGGGGAGATGTTGGGCACCAAATTGGCGTATCTTTTCCCTGCATTTCCACTCCTCTTTTCACCCTTTTTGCATTTATTCGCATATATTTACTATGTAACATTATGAGGTAATTCCCCTTTTATTGTCTCTTAGGATATTTAATTAATGAAGTAGAGCCATGAAGGTTTCTACCTACACAAACCACTAAAACTTGTGATGACCGCAGATTATGGAGCACAGGTGTTGACCGCACAGCATATCGCAATAGTTCCGCGATTCGCATCAGTTGATCGACCACGACAAAGCAGCATAACTGATTGCAGCTACTCTCAACCCGTTTTTGACCATTCCTGCTCTTGGCTCTCTCAGCTCTAGTGCTGCGATACAACTGATGTATATATTTGGGCATATAGTTACCAGGTTTCGGGGAGAATTATTCTCCTTTGTATGGTATAAAAGATGGGTCATTCCTGTATCAAGGGGACTGTTGTATGGTATTGTAACAACATTATTTAGATTAATAAGATATAAACCCTTTTTCTGATCTATCGCTTGCTGTGAGTAACACAACCCTAATCAGAGAGTTGGGCCCGCTCTCCTGATCAGGTGTTGTGTGTTTCCTTGTGTTGTGTGTATTTTCTATTTGATGTGTTTATTTCTTGTTGCTGTTACACATCTCTTAGATAACTTTGAATACCTTTTTACGTTTTGCAGTTGAGTTTTACTTCTGTCTCAACAATTTTTTGATTTCCAATCACGAACCCTTGGTTGAGGGTAGATCGTAACCTTGCCCCTGCATATACCTTGCATGTTGCCTTGAAAAGAATATGCACTTGGATTGATACATTAATGTAGGAAAAGGAGTGGATAATTTGTTCATACTTGGACACCAACAAGGTGATGACCAGGACATTTTTAATGAAGCATCCCATTTTAAACCAATTCTAAGATGTATTTCCTAAAGAAATATTTATGTTTCCTCCTCATAGAGAAGTGGAATTTTCGAGTGAATTAATGTCAAGGGAAACCCCAACATCCAAGGTTCCATATAGAATGAGCACTCCAGAGTTAATTGAGTTGAAGCTACAACTCAAAGAAATGTTGGACAAAGGCTACATAAGTCCAAGTGTGTCTCCATGGGGAGCATCTATCTTATTTGTGAAAAATAAATAGATTGTGCATCAATTATAGATAGTTGAATAAGGTAACCATTAAGAACAGATAGCCCCTACCACAGATTAATGATTTATTTGATCAACTAAGGGGAGCATCAGTCTTCTCCAAGATTGATTTAAGATTTAAATACCGAGTCAACTTCATGTTAAAGTTGAATAAATACATAAGACAACATCCTATACATTGTATGGGCATTATAAGTTTGTGGTAGTGCCCTTTGGGCTTACAAATACACCTGCAACTTTTATGTGCTTAATAAATAACGCCCTATGCCCTTACTTGGATAAATTTGTAGTAGTTTTTGTGGAAGACATATTCATCTATTCAAAGACCAAGGAGGAGCATGATGAAGAATGAGTTGTAGTGCTACAACTATTAAGAGAACACAAACTCAATGCAAATATTTGTAAATATGACTTCTTTTAGTCACAAATCCATTATTTGGGACATATTTTGTCAAAGGATGGAATAGTTGTTGAACCAAAGAACATCAAGGCCATCATGAAGTGGCCAACACTGAAGAACGTGACTGAGATTCATCAACAGAAGATTCATCAAAAACTTCTCCAAGATGAGTTATCTAATTACTACATTTCATAAGAAGGGGAAGAAGTTTGAATGGACAACTGAATGTGCTACAAGTTTCAATCAGTTAAAGCAATTGATACTGAACATTTTTTTCTTCTGTCATATCCCTCACAAAGTGATACTGAACATTAATGTGCTTTGTCTTTGAATGATAAGTAGGGTTCTTTGCCAAGAAAATTGCATTTTGGATATCACAGTCTATCCTTATAGCTCCCTATACTAACCCCATACTTGAACACAATCTTTGCAACCAAACTGCTTCCTTGTTTGCATGAGTGGCTGCCATGTATTCTGCGTCTGTAGTTAATAGTGCCACTGCAGATTGTTTCTTACTCATCCAACTCACTACACCTCCAAATAGGTTAAACACATACCCACTTGTAGATTTTCTCTTATCTAGTTTTCCAGCCCAGTCTGCATCAACAAAGCCACGAATATCCAACTCTTTGTCCAATCCTAGTCATCCTTGGTAGCACAAACGATAATCACTAGTGCCACGCAAATACTTGAAAACCCGCTTCACTGATGTCCAGTGCTCCTTCCCTAGTTTTGACATAAACATGCTCAATGATCCCACTGCATGTGCAATGTCTAGTCTAGTATAGATCATTGCATACATTAGGATACCGAATTCACTTGCATATGGAACACAGGACATGTCCTCTTCCTCTTCTTGTGTCTTGGGACACTGTTCAGAAGATAACTTCACACCTATAGGAATAGGAACCTTCATCGGTTTACTATCCCGCATATGAAACCTATGCAATATTGTCTCGACATACTTCCTCTGGTTTAACCAGAGCTTCCTCTTTGCCCGATCTCTTTTATTTCCATGCCCAAAATATAGTTTGCAACACCAAGATCTTTCATGTCGAATTTGGAGGAAAATTGGGTCTTCAAATCCTGGATAATTTCTTTGTCATTTCCAACCAGCAATGTATCATCCACATACAAGACCAAATAAATAACATGGTCACCAATTAATTTAAAATACACATAGTGATCTGCTTTTCTTCTAGTGAAGCCAAGTCCCCGTATAAATGTATCAAATTTATGATACCACATCCTTGGTGACTACTTTAACCCATACAAAGACTTTTTTAACTCTCATACCAATTCTTTCTTACCCTTCACCGCAAAGCCTTCAAGTTGCTTCATGTAGATCTCTTCTTCCAGATCCATGTGAAGAAATGTTGTCTTCACATCCATCTATTCTACCTCAAAATTAAAAGCAAAAGCAACAAATAAAAATAATCTAATAGAAGCTACCTTGGCAACAGGAGAAAAAATATCACCAAAATCAATTCCCAGCACCTGGGAATAACCTTTTGCTACCAACTGAGATTTGTATTTCTCCACCTCTTCTGCATTTGTCTTCTTCTTGAACACCCATTTGTTGCCAATGGGTTTCCTTCGAGATGACAACTCCACCAGATCCCAAGCCTCATTTTGTGCAAAGATGCCATTTCATCAACCATGGCCTCTTTCTAGAGTTTTCCATCCTCTGAATCTACTACTTCCTTCCTAGTTCTAGTATTGTCATCAGTAATAGATAAAGAAAAATTTGAACAGAAAGCAGATGGACTATACCTTTCTGGCTGCCTTCTTTCTTGAACTAATCTTCTCACAACCGAAGTTTGTGGCTCTTCATCTTGTGATTCCTCTTCTGCTATAGAGTCTAATTCTTCCACCTTTAGCTCAAACTCTATCTTCTCAGGTTCATTTGATGGGACTTCATGTTTAATAACATCTTTCACCTCTCTAAACACCACATCTCGGTTGTACACAACCTTCCTTGTTATTGGGTTCCAAAGCTTATAACCCTTTTTCATCCTTATACCCAATAAATATGCACTTTTGAAATTTACTATCCAACTTGGTTCCTTTCTCCTTTGGAACATGTACATATGCATCACATCCAAATACCCTCAAATGTGAAAGAGAGGCTTTCTTGCCAGTCCATACCTCTTGTGGAGTCATATCCTCTAATGTTGATGAAGGTGATCTGTTGACCAGGTAACATGTTGTCTCCACCGCCTCTGCCTAGAATTCTTGTCCTAACTCGGTACCACTGAGCATGCTTCTTACCCTTTCCATCAACGTCTTGTTCATTCTTTCTGCAACTCCATTTTGCTCAGGTGTATATGGAGTAGTCTTCTGCCATGATATACCACACTTCTTACAAAATTCTTCAAATTCTTTACTGCAAAACTCTCCACCATTATCTGTCCTCAACAACTTTATCTTCTTCTTTGTTTGGTTTTCCACCAGAGCCTTGAATTCTTTAAACCTATCAAAGACTTCAGATATCTTCTTGAGAAAATATATCCATGTATTCCTTGAGAAGTCATCTATAAATGATACATAGTACACAGACTTACCCAGTGATGGAACCTTCACAGGTCAAAACACATCACTGTGCACAAGCTCTAATATCTGCTTGACCCTCTTACCACCAAGAGGGAAACTCACCTGATTCTGCTTCCCATATATGCAATTTTCACAGAAATAAAAATTGAGAGAGCTATTACTCATAGCTTCTACCATACCTTTACCATGAAGTATTCAAAGGCCCTTCTCTCCAATATGTCGAAGCCTTTGATGCCATAGCATGGTCTTCTCTCCAAAGACCACTAGATTTTCTGCTCCACTTTTAGGAACCATAGAACTATTTCACCCATCAACAACAGTGCTACCTTGTAGCTTGTACAAAGTTCCAATCTGAATTCCCCACATCAATACCAGTGCTCTGCAAACCATATTGCAGGTATCTTTCTCGAACACTGTTTTTACACCTGCATCATCCAACTTGCTTATAGAAATTAGATTTCTGGCCAATGCAGGAATATGCAGAACACCCGGAAGTGTTTTAATCCTTCCACCTTACAACTTTAACTTTACTTTTCCGTGACCAACGATTCTAGCCTTCCTATCATCCCCCAAGAAGACATCACCGCCATCATATTTTTCATACTCGCAAAACCACTCTCTATGGGTGAAGTGAAAGGATGCACCTGAGTCAATCAACCATGCCTCATGATATACATGTGTACTTGAAGAAGCCAAGTACACATCCCCACCTTCATCTGAGGTGGTTTTTGCCTCTGCAGAAGGAGCATCATCAGATCCCTTTCCTTTGTCAAGAGTTTTAGATTTATAGTCCCTTTTGTAGTTCCCTTCCTTTCCACATTTCCAGCACACCACCTTTATAGGTTTTCTTGGAGATTTAGATCTCCCACTCAATGACTTATTTTTGTTTTTGTTCTGGGACTGTCCTTGTACAGGCAAGGCATCACCATTCTAGCTCTCCATATTTTTCCATCTCATCTCCTCCGTCAGCAAGGATGAGACTATTTCATCAAACTGCAAATTAGTTGCATTGCTACTCATTGCAATAACTAGATTATCCCACGAATCTGCTAGAGAACACAACAAACTAATGTAGTTATCTTCATCTGAAATTTTAATATCAACAAACAATAACTGACTTACCACAGTATTAAATGCATTTAGATGCTCTATGACCAAGTCGCCATCTTTCATCCTCATATTATATAGATTTTTCCATAGGAAAAGTTTATTCACTAGAGACTTAGATTGGTACAAAGTCCCTAACTTGTCCCACAAAACCTTCGCCATAGCTTCCCTTGATACATTCAGCAATACTAAATTTGAGACACACAATTGTATCGTGCTCTTTGCCTTCTGATCCAACTTCTTCCATTCTTCATTGGACACTCCCGTTGGTTTAGTACCTAGATCTACCACGATCCACTGATCTTTATCCACAAACAAATCCTCCATCTTGAGTTTTCATAACTTAAAACTCTGACCATTAAATTTCTCAATCTCTATCTTTCCACTGCTCGCCATCTTCTTTCACCACCAGAATCGATCCCGCATATCTCCCACTGAACAGGGTCAACCACAGGCTCGAGCAAAACCCCTCAGCAACAAAGGCGTCCCCTTGAAGCCAAAATGGCTCTGATAACAAATGTAGGTTTTAACCCCATACATAAATTACCTGCATATGAATTCTAAAATATAGAAAATAAACAATGCAAGAGAATAACACATAAAACACATATACAAAGAGATTTTCCCCTGGATCCCAAAACCGGCACTACCAGCTTTATTTTTCATTATGTTCCTTTCAATGTTACAATACATATATATATATATATATATATATATATATATATATATATATATATATATATATATATATATATATATATACATGCCAAAGCATCCAATACCATGGACCGAAAACCATCGCCCCCAAAACCATGTGCGAAAACCATGCACAAAACCATAGGTAGGTTCGGCCACCTAATATAGGGTCCCAAAAAAATTTCCCCGGGCGTTGCCCTGGACCTCGTAGAGGGGGGCTATTCGCCCCCCTCAAACCCCCTGTGACCCCCCCACTATGTAATTGGCACAACGAAGGGGGGGCTCCACCCCCCCTCTAACCCCCCGTTAACTAAGGCAGTTAGTCGTGGAAAGAATATAACACAACCCAACAATTCAATCTCTAAAAGGAGCTTGAAAAGGTAAAAATTCTTGTTCCTCTGACTGAGCTTCTAAAGCAACCAAATTACCAAGCTCAAGTCTCTCAATTCATGCATCCAACCACCTCTACACCATCCCATGACAGTTTGAACCTTCACGAGGAGAGGCCCATGGTTGTTTTCGGGTCGCATGTGAAAGAATTAGACCCTTCTACTGTGCCTTTCTATGTGACTTTGGTGATCCATGACCTTTTGTTTCATAATTTCATGCTGGATTTCAGGGCCTCACATAACCTCATGTCATTATCAGTAATGGAATAACTGGGTTTGGAGATCACTAGACCATACAAGCACCAATACTCCTTTGATTCCAAGAGAGTCAAATGCTTAGGCATGATAAAGGATCTACTAGTAAACTTGGCTCAGATCCCGGTGAAAAGTCTGGTAATGGATATAGTGATGGCTAACACGTTTTGGAATTCTCTTATCCAGATCTTGGGGTTCCAAGGTGGGTGGCTCTATCAAGCTATACTTGACTTATGCCACCATTCCCACTTTTGGAGGTGAGAAAAGGAGGTTGTACAAAGAATCAAGGTTTTTGAAAATCATGACCCTAGCTAAAGGCTCAGAAAACTCCCCAGTGCATGGGAAGGATAGCGACATATCCTGTCTATTCCTAGGAGAGGATGAGGCTTTCCTAGAGGAAACATCACTACACTAACAAGGCAGTCAAAGAACTTGAGAGAAAATGAAAATAAAATATGGAAATTATACTTTGATGGAGCAAACTCAAAAGATGGAAATGGAGCTAGAATATTGTTGGTGTCTCCAGAGGACAACTTGATACCCCTCTTTTTCAAACTAGAGTTTGAGTCGACCAACAATGTGGCGGAGTATGTGGCACTGCTCCTTGGGTTACAAATGGCAAGAAATATGAACATTGAATGCCTATCAGTCTATGGAGACTTTGAGCTAGTCATAAGGGAGATCTAAGACCAATTCCAAGCCAAACACCCAGGCTGAGGACGTACCAAAACGAAGTGTAGGACTTAATCAACAATTTCTTCTTGTCCTTTAACATCTAGTTTCTGCCTAGGGAAGGAAACAGGATGGTTGACTCTCTTGCGGTAGCTAAAGCACTTTTAGGCCCCCACAAAATCCACTCCTCACATACGAGATATAAGTTAGACAGAGACCTTCAATATCATATAATGTCAAACACTGGCAGGTATTTGAAGATGATGAGCAGGTGAAAAGATTCATAGAAGTCGTTGGGGAGTTCTCCCACTCCACCATCGATCAAGAAGAAGAAGTATAACAAGAAGCCACTTCATGGAAAGACACGGTGGCTGGGAAAAAATAATTGCAACTAAAAGGGAACACCATCCCTCATGGACTTGTACCACTAGAAATAATTTTTAATAAAGCCGACATAGCTTCCAAAAAAATGGCCCCATAGAAAGATGAGCAGGTAGAAAACTGCAACATCGGATCAGAGGAGGAACCCCAGACGATCAGGTTGTCCAAAGGAATCCCCTTGTAATGCAGACAGAGGTATTTAGATCTATTAAAAACTTACAAAGATGTATTTGCTTGTTATTATGTTGATGTGAAATCATTTGATACTAATATTATTCAGCATAAGATTCCTTTGAAGAGTGGGATAAAGTTGTGAAAATAGAAACTTAGACAGATAAATCCACTCTTACTCCCCTCCATTGAAAAGGAGGTAAGGAAGCTGTTGCAGGCCAAGATCATAGTACCTCTAAGATACTCTGAGTGGGTAGATAATTTGATCCTTGTCTACAAAAACAATGGAGAGATAAGGCTATGTGTGGACTTCCGAAATTTAAACAGAGCTTCTCTAAAAGATAACTACCCTATACCAAATATGGATAATATATTGCAGAAGGTAGTGGGTGTAGCCAGAATGTCCATGATGGATGGATTCTCTGGATATAACCAAGTGGAAGTCCACCTTAAGGACCAGAAAAAGACTGCTTTCACCACCCCGTGGGGAACATTCATGTACGCCCGCATGCCATTCGGGTTGATAAATGCAGGGGCCACATTTCAGAGAGCTATGGGCATAGATTTCATAGGAAAGCAAGATAAAATCGTGGTAGTCTACTTAGATGACATCACAGTATTTTCTAAGACTAATGAAGAGCATATCCTCCATTTAAATCTCACATTCGAGAAGTGCAGGAGGTATGGCCTCTCTTTGAATCCTAAGAAATATCAACTCGCCCTGAGTGAGGGGAAGCTGCTTGGACACATAATAGCATAGGAAGGAGTAAATATTGATCAATAATGATTCAAAGCCATCAACGATATTCCCTTTCCCAGAAATAAGAAAGAAGTCCAAGCCTTTTTTGGGAGGATCAATTTATGAAGGCGATTCGTGCCCAACTATGTTGAGATAGTTAAAGGTATCATAGATATTATCAAGAAGGAGAACAAAGTTAAGTGGAGCTTCGCCCCCCTTGATTCTTTCACTCGAATCAAAGAAGCTTTGCTTGAGGCCCCAGTTCTAGTCAGCCCCGACTATTCACTTCCTTTCTACATCTTTTCTTTCGCCTCTCCACATACGATTGCTTTTGTGCTGTTACAGAAAAAATAGAGAAGGTTACAAGCATCCCATTTCCTTTTTTCAGCCAAGTCCTAATGGATGCCGAGTTGAAGTATAATATATTGGAGAAACAAGCCTATGCACTAGTCAAGGCACTGAAGTCATTTCGTATGTATGTGCTACAATCAGAAATCACAACGTTCGTACCAATGACTGCAGTCAAGGACATCTTGGTGCAGGGAGACAACGAAGGAAATAGGGGCTGATGGATAGCTAAAATATAAGAATATGATCTAGAAATAAAGCCTACCAAGCTCATTAAAGGCCAAGGGTTGGCCAAGATTTTATCTGAATCCAACTCCCAAGCTCCCAGGATAAGCCTAATCACAAAGGAAGGCAAACCAGAGGATCACCAGAGTGGAATTAAAACAGTTGAGCAGAAGATCTATGCCAAATATGAGGGATCATCTAGGTATAAGAACATTTTTCATTACCTCTTATTCCTAAGATGCTCATTGGGACTGGATAGATCTAAATACCAGAGTCTGAGATTGCAGGCACATAAATACATTATATCCAATGGACTGCTCTACTGGAAGGACCCAGTGGGGGTATTATTGCTATGTTTGGTTGAGGGAGAAACCCATGAAGTGATTGAGGATTTCCACGGGGGAGTCTGTGGAGGACACTACAGTTGGAAGACAACAACACATAAAATCCTCAAGGCAAGATTCTACTGGCCCACGCTATTTGGAGATGTTTATTCTCGAGTCAGGTCATGCCGAAAATGCTAATTGTTTATTGAAAGAAAGAAATTTTCTCCTATCCCCATAATTCATGTGCATGTACAGGAGCCTTTTAGACAGTGGGGGTTGGACTTCATTGGAAAAATAAACCCACCATCTAGTGGCTAACACAAGTGGATATTGATAGCCACTAACTATTTCACCAAGTGGATAGAGGCCATCCCATCTAGAAATGCTATGGACTCAATGGTGATAAAATTCATGGAGGAGAACACATTATCCCACTTTGGGTGTCCTTTTAAAATTACCATTGATAATGCACAGGTCTTCAAATCTTCCAAGTTCACTAGTTTATTCGATAAATTCAATATCATTATTGGACACTCCAATACATACTACTCTCAAGGGAATAGCTTGGCTGAGTCTTCAAATAAAATTTTGGTGAGGGTTCTAAAGAAGACCATCACTGGAAATCAAAGGAACTAGGACTCCCAACTGAAGTTTTCTCTGTGGGCTAACTGTGTAACACCTAAACGATCCACTGGGAAATCACCTTTTGAGCTAGTAAATGGCAAGGTTGTTGTCTTCCTAAGCCAATTAGCGATTATAGTAGCTAAGTTGCTACAAGAAGCCGAGGAAGAGCCAAGTGCCTTGACTAGAAGGATAAATCAGCTGGTGGAGCTTCACGAGAATAGAGAGCAGGTGGGGACCAAATTTTCAAACTACCAAAAAAGGATGAAATCTCTATTTGACAAAAAGGCTAATGACGGACCTCTTCAGCAAGGTGATTTGTTCTCAAGTCGGATGTCTGACAAGAAGACAAAGGAAAACATGGTAAAATTGATCCACTATGGTTTTCCCCTTCAAGATTGTAGAAGAAAGGGGAAATAACACTTACATGCTTGAAAATTTGGATGGTGAACTACTGGAACTACCTGTAAATGGTTAGTTCCTAAAATTTTATTTTCAAAACTAGAGATATATGTCTCTTGCTCATTGTAAATATTCAGTGTGTGTGTTGAAATTGTTATTTGAATTTTTCATTTTATTATAAAAAATTCATTTTTTACAAAATCATATTTTGTTTAATAATGAATCCATGCCCAATGGAAGAAAAAGCTACTTGTCTGCAGGTCCTTAGCACCTTGCCAGCAAGGCACTGTCCCTAGTTGGAACCAATGTTGTCAATCACTGCATTGTGGATTTCAATTGGTCAAGTTTTCCCAAGAGCAGTGAATTTTGGATCCACTTTCCTAGGCCACAGAAGATATCAGAGCTAAATTGGACCCTCTCCATGACCTAGTGCTCGAAAAGTGATTTCCAACGGTATATAGAAGTCCAAGAATGGATTTTTGGATCGGAAGCTAGAGCATGTTGAAGTCACTTGGAAAGCCTTGAAAACCAAGAAAATGGCTAAGTATGAGGGCATCCCTCAATCCCGCATCTCACATATCAGTGACCCCGCGGTCTCGAATGCCGCCCGCAATACCTGTTGGGCCATTCTTAAGGAATTGCGAGGGGAATAATCGCCGATAGTGTTAAGCGTCGGGGAGGGCAGAGGCCGATTTACACTAAAAATAAATGAAAAAAAAAGATCAAGACGCCCCCTTCTCACTCCTCCACAGGGAAAAATACGGTAAATCCTGCATCCCGCAATCCCAGAATATCGACCGATCGATGGGGTTCTGACTTAATAGACCTTGCGGGGGGCGATTCTAGGATACAATGTAAAAGTCCCAGGAAAGGCCAAAAACCAAATACAAAGGAAATGCACAAAAAACAGGAGCAGGCAGCTCCCTTTCTCTCTCCTCCACGTGGCAGTACAGTGGTATGACATATCGGATATGGGAAATCCCGCATCCCGCAATGTTGCATTATCGGCAATCGTAGGAACAGAGGGGCTACCTCCCAAAAAAAAACTTGCGGTGTTGCGATATTGCAATTTAGTGCAAAATCGTCGAGGAGGGCCAAAATTCATTAACTAAGGAAATTCTTATGAAAACAAGGCCGAGCAGGCCTTTTTCTCTCTCCTACAGGGGCCACGTGGTTGCATATGATTGGTCCTCAGAGCTGACAGGGCAACTGACGTCATAAATTATGTGGCAGTACAGATGTTGATATTGCATATGACACATGTCGCTTAGTTTCAACATTTTCAAGGGTCCTATGGGGCCATTTTTGGGTGACACATGTCACCACTTACAGGGTGACATGTGGCAACGATGATATCACCTTGCAGATCGGCAATCGCACAAAGCATAAGTTATTTCCCTCATCGATACTCCTTCCTGGCATACGATTGTGATATGCAGGAAACCCTCCTAGATGCGATGTGTTTTAGTGGTTCTACCTCATGAGGATTTTGTGTCCGGACTGTCAGCCCGCACTATGGAAAAAGGTAAAGGGTCCCCCTCTCCTACATTGCAATTTTGATGTCCTAGGTGGGCCCAATCTTGTATATCGGTGATCGTAGTTGTCTAGGGAAGAAGCTTAAGGTAAAGCACAATAAAGCGCCAATATGTAGGATTTTGCATTACAAATGAAACATGCCCCAGATATAGTTCTGAAGGCCTTAGCGCCTTAAAGGTTAAGCCCCTAGTCCCATCTTGTGGTTATATGAAGACAATGGAGATAAGGGTGCTACACCAAATGGGGGCTTAAAGGGAAGTCACAACGAACTTGTTTCAAGTAATTCTTGTGTTAAAGGCATGTGTCGAAGGACTGTTGGGTACATCATAATACACGACACCAAGCTTTTCAAAGATCTTGTAGTGTCTAGCAGAGTTTTAATGGGCAGATGGGCCGAAAGCTAAAGACTTAAATGGAGAATGGTGCAACATTGGAGCAGTACACGGGACTCAGGAAGATTAATGGCTCAGCATGAAGCCCCATTGCTCTACACAGCAAAAGACCTCAAATACAGGCACTTACAATTGACCCAAACCCTACTTCACAGAACAAGGCATACGAGCAGTAAAGGAAGAAGTGACGAAGTTAGTTGAGCAACACAGGAGGCCATATCGTGAGCAAATTATAGCCTGAGGTAGAGGCAATCACAAGATGGGCACAAAGAATTTTTCATTTACTTTTCTGTTTGGTTATTTACTTATTTTTTTCCTGTAATAGGCCTTCCTTTCAATGAGGCTTTTAATTTTGCAATGTTTTGGGCCACAGATCCATCTCTGACTGAGACAGCGAGTCAACCTGATAGCTAAGGCTAGGCTAGAGATATTTTATTGTAATGAATGTTGTTGCCCCCCTCTCTAGATAAATAGGGGAAGGAAAGACTTAAAAAAGGCTCATAAACTCTATAGAAAACACCACATGTTATTTTTAGACTGTATCTCTTTATAACACAAACTTTTCATAATATCAAGGGAATGGTGGTGATTCCCCCTTCAAGAATTATAGTATTTGTTCCCTTTGTTAAAACCCATTTTGTGTTCATATTTCTTCTCTGTATTCATGCAATAGCTGCTAGAAATATTTCAAGCTTCCTCATAGATTTATTTGTATTGATATGTGAATGCAAGTGCCTGTAATTATATCACAGATTCACTTGTCTCAATATTTTTGATGCATATACCTATGTGGACTATTGAAATCATATCTTTAAATCTGCAACACGTGAATCATAGCATTCAACTCCTCCTTCATCCATTATTTTTTCTTGTAACTCAAATAAGTATAGAAATCCTTAATGCCTCAAGCTCTATGTGTTAATTGCAGAAGTATTGAAGACTTACGCTCCATGTGATGGGTTGCTCCTTCTCTTTTTCCTCTCTCATCTGCCTTGCAAAAGCTTATTAAGGTATAAGCCCTTGAAATACTCAGCCTCCATTATTTTGATGCATATTTCTAAGATTTGAACCTGTGAAGAAGTACCATAAATCCATGTCTTATTTCTTTGGATAAATGAACCAACCCATTTCCTATAAATATATGTATCTATAGCACAGAAGTGATGTCTCCAGTTTCGTGTAAATCATTTGAGACACATAAATCTAGATGTGCCCAGGCACTGGTCTTGTAAGCAATCCAAGGCTGTCTCTGGGAGCTACAACATTCAAAATCCTTTCAACAGTTAAGTGTCTTCGATTCATTTTCTATAAATAAAAATAGTTGTTGAGATCTCATAGATATTTTCTCCCTCTGAATGGGGAGCCCCTTCAGTCATCATCATTTAAGACATCAACCTATCTATCATAATGTTATCATCCATAAGAAAAATTGTTAGATCATAAAATAAAACTATATCAAGTTTTCAAATAGTTATGCAACATATTCATAGCATATCATCATCAACTACTACATCATCACATATGAACATGATATTAAACATTCATCAAGGGTTAATGTCAAATAGTGGACAGTTGTATACTTCAAGGATCATAGTCATAGCATCGCTTCTTTATCACATTACTCAACCATCAAGTTAGGGTCCAGATTTACCACATTGTCAAATTTACTAAGCATATCAAAACCTAACCAACAAGAAGATCCTTAGTATCAATCTTATTTTCATAAATTTATCATCATGCCATTATCATTCTTATCACAAGCATTATCAATAGTATCAAGTCATCATATATCAAAAACAATGTATCTAGCTTGCTTCATAAAATCAAGAAATTCATTATGTAAGATACTTTCCAAATATCAAGTGTATCATAAATCAAACTTACTTTCATATGCATATATGAGTCATTGGTTGAGATGATATTCCCATCATACCTTATGGCTTACCTTGCAAAACTTTCAACTAAATAATAATGCTAAAACAATACACTATACATACCTTGAAGTATTTAGATACATGTGCAACTTGTAACACTTAATTGACATTGATTGTTTAAGCACTTTATCAACTTTTCATCAGGTGGCTCTTTCCTTTCCAAATAGTAGCTCTTCTCTTCCTACACTAGCTCCCTTTTCCTACACCTTAGATGATCCTCCAAAAGGATCTACTTATCAAATCTCATCTAGAGGTTAAAAGTATTCACATACTAAAATATTTATGAATGAAGTATGAAAAATAATCAAATCAATAAATCTAAACAAGAATGGAGTCGCAAAGAAGTAAAATAAATCTAAAAGATACTTATCTTCAATGAGAGGTGACCATCTCCCTCTTGAACCAACCTTCAAGACTCATTACCATCCATTATTCATGTAGAATTTCCCATTGTAGATCAACAGATTATGCAATATACTAAAGAAAAATACAAGATCTACTTCTACAACAAACTTTGCGGAAGCTTAATCGAATATGAGCAAGATCAAATAGAACACATATAACTGAGAATGAGAAAGAAATCACACATGAACACGGAAGAATACTCTGGGGAAAGCCTCAGCCTAAAACCCCAATCTCTGTAATATCATACAAGTGCAAATATGTTCAGATTACACAAAGCTTCAGCTCACAAGCCATCCAACTCTCAGCACAATCGAACAATACAACTCACAGACTAAATAGACACAACATATTCCTTCCTCTAGTCCTCCAAGCCTCCTATCTCCTTGCACAGTTTCTCTTGGGGTCCAATGTTGCCACCTATGTGAATTGGCCTCATCACACAACCATTAAACTCAAAAGTAACTCCGCAATCTCCAAGGAATGAATTACTTCTGCATGCAAGAGATATCCTCCATGGAATATTCCTGCAACTGATAGTACACTGTCCCATCACCTGATCTTAACTGGGTCTCTGACTAAACTGACATGTATGAGTTATTTATGAGAGAATATTCAGTTATCTGAAGTGCAGAAGTTACATGCATGCATGTATTAACTAATTGAACTCACAATCAGTTCCACAAACTGTTGGAACTAATCTAACTGGACTGAACTCAGATAACTGAGCTAACTAATTACAACTCAAAGTACAACTCATCCTGATCTCCTTAATCAAGGGATAACTTCCTCAATCAATGGAGAAATTGTTGCATGTCTTCACATAGACTTCATGTTTGATTTCCTACAACTAATTAACTCAATATGAATTAATTAATTATTTTACAAACAGCTGCTAAGATCAAATTCGAATTTTAATTATCAATTTTAGTTTAGGGACTAACTAAAATTGGAATGCATCTCGAAATGCTATTTATAGTAGTGATATTTTTAGCATTTCTTGTTGCTATTTTCAACACTCCCTCTCAACAAGAAAGGGATTATCAATAACCTCAATCCTATCTCTGTGGAACTCGAACTTACATTTTGACAATGCCTTAGTCAAAATATCTGCATCTTGTTCCTTGGTAGAAACATACAACAACAACATGATCCTCTTCAACACAGAGTCTCGAAGATGATGGTATCGGATATCAATGTGCTTGGACCTGTCATGAAAAACTGGATTCTCAGAGAGTTTGATACAACTCTGATTATCGCAGTAGATCACAGTTGGATCCATCCTCTAACCAAACAATCCCACTAGAATCTTCCGCATCCAAATGGCCTCTCATGCTGCCTGACTGGAAGCCATGTACTCAACCTCTGCTGAGCTAAGTGAAACTGACCTCTGTTTCCTGTTGTACCAAGAAACTGCAGCTGAACCAAGGTTCAATATTCCTCCAGAAGTGCTCTTCCGGTCTGATGAACTCCCTACCCAATCCGCATCTGTGAAGCCCTAAAGCTTCACTCCCTCTGTCTGTTTGTACCACAATCCATATTGAGATGTTCCTCTAAGGTATCTCAGCACATGCTTCGCTGCCTTCCAAAACAGCTTGGTAGGCTGAACCATAGCTTGACTCATCTAGTTCACCGCAAAGCATAATTCTGGTCGTGTGTTCACTAGATACATAAGTGAACCCACAAGCTGTCGATAAATAGTAGCAGCTACTACCTCACTTAAAGTAGCATGCTTCTTCCTCCAAGTACTAGCTAGAGGAGTTTGCATGGGCTTGCACTTCTCTATGTGGAACCACCTGAGTATCTCATTGGCATACTTGCCTTGAGACACAAAAACTTCCCCATCTTTCTGCCACACTTCCATGCCTAGAAAGTAGTGCATAAGACCAATGTCTTTCATCTCGAACGCTCTTGCAAATTCCTCCTTGCAAGACTAGATTAGCTGATCATCACCTGTCAAAATCAGATCATTGACATAAAGAACAATGATTAATGGCTTACCTTCTACCATGATGTGGTAAAGGTTCACATCTGCTTCACTCTTGGTGAAGCCTAACCCAGTGAAATAGTTGTCAATCTTGGTGTACCAAGCATGAGGTGCTTGCTTCAACCCATACAAAGCCCTCTTAATTCGGCACACATGTGACTCACGATCGAAGGTCTCAAAACCTTCTAGCTGCTCAATGTACACCTCTTCCTCAATATTCCCATTGAGGAACGTTGTCTTCATGTCCATCTAATGGATCTTCCAACCCATCTGAGCTGATAGTGCCAACATCGATCTGATAGATGAGTGCCTTGCTACAGGAGCAAAATTCTCATCATAGTCGATCCCCTCGACCTGTGAGAAACCACGGGAAACAAAACTTGCCTTATGTTTCTCAACATTGCCTTCAGCTGCTTGCTTTACCTTGTAAAGCCATCTGGAACTCACCACTGACTTGTCCTGAGGTCTTGGGACAACATCCCAAACATAGTTCTGAACGATGGAGTTGTACTCCTCCACCATTGCATCAACCCACACTAGTTGCTGCATTGCCTCCTCGAATGAAGAAGGCTCGAACTCTACACACTCCCCAACCAGGGCCATGTAACTAGTGTATTGCTTAGGCGACCTCCTCTGTCTACACTGAGAAGATGGTTGTCCCACATTCTCTCACGCATCCAGCATCAACCTATCAGCTTCCCTTGAGCGTTTCTACCCATCTCTGGAAGACTCAGCATGCGTAGATGTCTTCACTCCCAGATCCTCTGCATGCGGTTGCTCTGCATCAATCTGAGGCTCCTCCTCCTTAGGAACTAAAAGTTCCTCCTCTGCATGCAACTTTAGCTCCCTCTCAAGTGATACTCGCATGGATTTTTGCTTGTCGAACTTTAGATCTCTGCGTACCACTGTCCTCTGATTAGTAGGCAAGAACGCCCGATAGTTTTGCGGAATATCAGTGTACCCCACAAGTATCCCCAACTCAGTTGTTGGATCTAGCTTCTTCCGGGCATCTTTGGTCACACGGCGATAAACCGATGATCCAAAGATCCGAAAGTGACTCACATCTGGTCACTTCCCATAAAAGGCCTCTATACGTGTCTTCATTCCCATTATATGGTGCGGGCTTCTGTTATGCAAGTATACTGTTGTATTGCATGCCTCAGCCCACAAATGTGTTGAAAATGCAACAAGATGATGGAGCTTAGTGGAAAGGAGTCGCCTTCACTAAGTGGGCCCGCAGGCTATTTTTGGCGCAAAGTCTATTTTTAGACTATGTCTATTTTTAGACATATGGATCATGGTCTATGAGTTGCAGGATGCTATTTGTGGATGATTGGTCATGTTGGTAAAAATAGATGGACTTCTATTTTTAGACATATGGGCGGTTTCTATTTTTAGACTGCCAAGCTAAAAATAGAACAGTCGAATATTATTAGCTCATAATAATATTTGGACTATAAACATTATCTTATCCTCTTGGAGCACTTCAGTTTGAGCTACAGATGTGGCACATGCAGCTGTCAGAAGGAAATACGCTTTTCTTGTGGGTTAGTTGAGCTATTGCATGCAGGACTTCAGTTAGAACTCATGTGGTTGAGTTTGGTGGAGTTGATTGTGGAGTTGATGGAGTTCTGTTCAGTTTGACTTTGTTAAACTAGTTGTAATTAGTCTAACTGAAAATAGACTAATGATGAGTGATGTGAATTAATTGTTAATTAACTCACTAATTATTAACTCATAAATCAACTAAAGAATACATCTGTTAACTCAGTGCATGGATAGTTCAGTGGAGACAGGTGTTAGAGGTTGAGATTGCTATCAATTATGACTATAGTTGTGCATGAGATCTTGCACAATCAATGGGATTGAGTAATGCCAATGAGGATTGCGTGGTTCAGCCAAGGAAATATGAGTTTTCTTCAGCCATTCATCATTATTCTCTTGCAGGATTGCGCAGTGGAGGCAGGCGAACAGTGGAGGAGATTTGAGGCATCGGATCTGAGCTAGTTTGTGTGTAACAGGTGGAGTTAGTACTGAGTACTTGTGAGGAGTATTGTACTATGTATTGTTACATGTTCTCTATCAATATAATATACAGATAGTGTGGGGTTTTCAGCTGTATGCTTTCCCTGGGTTACATACTGTGTTAATTTGTGCATGCGATTAATGTTTCATTGTTTTTTATGCTGCTAAATTGATGATCAACGTAGAGGAGGTTATATATTGTGCATGTATTCCGTAATAGTGTATAATCGGGATAATCTCTGTGAATAAGTGTCATATTATTCAAAATTTCTACATGGTATCAGAGCTATTGATCATCAGATCTATTATTCACAAAGTTTTTACATTTTATTTCTTCAGGCAGAGTCTGTAATCAGGCCAGGTAGCCTCTAGATTCATCCTTCCTTTGAAAGGTGAGATATCCGGTAAAATGCCATACAGTCAATCTCTGTACGAGAAATACTTTGTTCTCACGAATTTTATATCAGAGGCGGTTGAGTTGTTGAGCTGGTGGAATTCGAATTTGCAGCAATGTTTTCTTGGTGTCAACGTTGCAATGTCTTTCAACGAATTGCGATTGGAGTATGCTCTTGAGGGCAGCTCGAACTATATTGCATGGAAGGATAGGATGGAGGCGGTGTTAGATGACAATGGGTTGAACGATTTCATAGAGGTCGAGGTCCCAAAGCCTACTGATGCTGCTCACATTTAGGCTTAGCAAAAGAAGACAACAAAGTGTCGAAGGATTCTGTTGGAGGGCGTGAAGGATCACATTGTATCCAGCCTGCATGGAAAGGCTTCTCCATACTTGATGTGGAAAGCGTTGACAGATCTATTCCAAAGCAAGAGCGATCAGAGGAAGTTGGCGCTCAAGGATAAACTCAGAAACATTAAGTGTGAGAATGCAGACAGTATGCCCAAGTATCTCACAAAGTTCACCCAATGTCGGGATGAGCTGGGAAGTGTGGGGGTGACTGTTGATGATGAGGACTTGGTGAGCTTAGCTCTCCTTGGTCTTCTGAAGAGTTGGCATTCCTATCAGGAGTCTGTCAATGGTCGGGAGAAATTGCCAGGATGGGAGAGACTTTGGTCGGATCTTGTGCAAGAGGAGATCAGGCGGAATACCAGGGACAGATCTTCATCAAAGGCATCTAATGAAGAAAATTGCACTTTGGCTGCCAAAGCAAAGAAGGGGAAGGAGAAGGGTTCTCTTTTCGAATCCAGTTCTTCCAATGATGGGAAGAAGGTTGGCAAATCGAAAGTGCGATGCTTTCGTTGTCATGAGGTGGCCATTATGCTGCAAATTGTCCACAGAGGAAATCCAAGAAGGGATCCGAGGAAGGATCTGAAGGTGAGGCACTTGCTTCATAGTTTGAGCTGGATTTCACACTCTTCGCATGCATGGTTTCATCCATGGTGGGAAGTGGTTGGTTTCTTGATAGTGGAGCTTCTTTCCACATGACCGGTGACAAGAGTTTGTTCAGTACTTTGGAGGAGAAAGATCTCCAGATACTCATAGCGATGGGTAATGATGAGAAGTATAGTGTCTCAGGTGTAGGCAAGGTTATTTTTCAGAGGGAGCATGGAGCTCGCCTTACCTTGACCGATGTCAAGTATGTACCAAGACTGAAGAGAAACTTGGTGTCGATCGTGATGCTGGAAGATAGAGGCTATGATGTAGTCTTCAGTAAGGGAAACTTTTTCCTTAGACACATCATCACTAAACAGGTGAAGAAAATTAGTTCACGAGTCAAGAACCTGTATGCTCTTGAGGTTCAAGATGCATGCAAAGCCTTGAGCAGCGAGGCAACTGATGGAGACTTGGTGGTTGAGAGGGAGCGTATATTACCTCTCAACATGCAAATCCAGAAGAAGTCTCAGACGATTATGGAGGAGCCACGATTGGTGCAACAACTTCAGGAGGTTGTGGAGCAGCCACACCAAGGGAAGCTGAGAGGAGATCGAGTAGAGACATCTACTCATGCAGAGACCTCTAGTAGGGGGAAACTTTGAGCCAGGTGGGCAGAGGGATCATATGCAGCCATACCTCCAGGTAGGAGGTGGGGTGATGTGGATTGATTGTCCCAAGGAGGATGGGCAGGATCCTTGAGGTACCCAACCTCTTGGATGAGACCTTGCTACGGGAGCCCCGATGTGGAGTAGCAGGAACTGACTGATTGGATAGAGACAGATGCGGATGGAGCAGCAAAGAGAGCGACAGTGCAGGGAATCCCAAGACAGCGCATAGCTAGCAGGCTACAGCAATGCGAGAGTCACAAGTGTTTTGCACAGTGCTAGGTGGCACAGAGAGGTGTGCAATGGTGCGAGATGCATGGAGATGTTGGAATAGCATAGATGTCAGAGAGGGAGCACTTGTCAGCAGCAGGTAGAGCTTCAGCATCAGAGTATGTTCCTAGCCCAACGGAGTGGTCAGTTAGGAGTGTTTTTGTTCCAAGTGTTGTTGGAGCAAGTGGACCAGGCAAATGTGTTTCATGCAAAACATTCTAGAGTTGTAGGATAGGGGTTGCAGATAATCCATATCTTGTTGAGAGGGAGTATTGAAAATGCAACAAGATGATGGAGCTTAGTGGAAAGGAGTCGCCTTCACTAAGTGGGCCTGCAGGCTATTTTTGGCGCAAAGTCTATTTTTAGACATATGGATCATGGTCTATGAGTTGCAGGATGCTATTTGTGGATGATTGGTCATGTTGGTAAAAATAGATGGACTTCTATTTTTAGACATATGGGCGGTTTCTATTTTTAGACTGCCAGGCTAAAAATAGAACAGTCGAATATTATTAGCTCATAATAATATTTGGACTATAAACATTATCTTATCCTCTTGGAGCACTTCAGTTTGAGCTACATATGTGGCACATGCAGCTGTCAGAAGGAAATACGCTTTTCTTGTGGGTCAATTGAGCTATTGCATGCAGGACTTCAGTTAGAACTCATGTGGTTGAGTTTGGTGGAGTTGATTGTGGAGTTGATAGAGTTGTGTTCAGTTTGACTTGGTTAAACTAGTTGTAATTAGTCTAACTACAAATAGATTAATGATGAGTGATGTGAATTAATTGACAATTAATTCACTAATTATTAACTCATAAATCAACTAAAGAATACATCAGTTAACTCAATGCATGGACAGTTCAGTGGAGACAGGTGTTAGAGGTTGATATTTCTATCAGTTGTGACTATAGTTGTGCATGAGATCTTGCACAATCAATGGGATTGAGTAATGCCAATGAGGATTGCGTGGTTCAGCCAAGGAAATACAAGTTTTCTTCAGCCATTCATCATTATTCTCTTGCAGGATTGCGCAGTGGAGGCAGGAAAACAGTGGAGGAGATTTGAGGCATCATATCTGAGCTAGTTTGTGTGTAACAGGTGGAGATAGTACTGAGTACTTGTGAGGAGTATTGTACTATGTATTGTTACATGTTCTCTATCAATATAATATATAGATAGTGTGGGGTTTTCAGCTTTATGCTTTCCCCGGGTTACATACTGTGTTAATGTGTGCATGCAATTGATGTTTCATTGTTTCTATTGCTGCTAAATTGATGATGAACATAGAGGAGGTTACGTATTGTGCATGTATTCCGCAATAGTGTATAATCAAGACAATCTCTGTGAATAAGTGTCATATTATTCAAAATTTCTACAAAATGAAGTGGTAGGCTTTAGTCATGCAACATCGCTCAAGCTGCTCCCACAATCGATCTATTCTTCCTTTCGGCCACCCCATTCTGCTGTGGGTTATGGGGTGCTGCCAACTCCCGTTTAATTCCTTCTGCAACGAAGAAGTCCTTAAACTATTGGGATACATACTCTCCACCATTGTTGCTACGCAAGGCCTTTATTTTCTTTCCAGATTCTTTTTCTACCAAGCCTTTAAACTCACAAAACCTCAAGAAGGTCTGATCCTTCTTTTGCATAAAGTAGATCCAACATCTACGAGAAAAATCATCAATAAAAATAACATAGTACCTTTGTTTAGCAATGGAGGCTGTAGAGAATGGTCCACAAACATCTGTCTGAACTTGCTCCAGGATTGCTCCAGCTCTACTGTCTCGATCCTGAAAGGAAGATTTCACATACTTACCCAAGGTACAACCTTTGCATGTATCCTTCTGCTCCAGTTTTCCCTTGGGAAGTCCAGTGAAAATCTGCTGCATGATCTTTAGGGCCCCATGGTGCAAGTGGCCCAATCTTCTATGTCATAGCTCACTAACATCTTAGCTCTGCACCATCTCAGCTTTGGAACTCAATGCAGCACAGTCATCTACCTCCAACTTGTAGAGATTCTTTACTCGAATCCCGATCCTCTTGGTCTGTCCAGTGCCGATATGCCTTAGGAATACCTTTCCTTTACTAAAGACTGCATCATAGCCTTTATCTTCTAGCATAGAGACAGACACAAGATTCTTCTTCAGACCTGATACATACTTTACATCAGTCAAGGTGAGAGGAGCTCCATGCTCCCTCTAAAACACAACCATACCTTCATCTGAAACACAGTACTTTCTATCATCACCCATCTCAATCCGCATCTAGAGATCCTTCTCCTCCAGGGTACTGAAAATATTCTTGTCACCAGACATGTGGAAAGAAGCTCCACTGTCTAGGTACCAAACACATCCCACCATGGATGAAACCATGCATGTGATGAGAGAGAAAGCCAACTCAAACTATGAGGCCAGTGCCTCACCATCTGATCCCTTCGAGGATCCCTTCTTGGATTTCTTCTGTGGATAATTCGTAGCATAATGGCCCACTTCATGACAATGAAAGCATCACACTTTCGATTTTTCAAACTTCTTCCCACCATTGGAAGAATTGGATTTGGAATGGGACGCCTTCCCTTCCCCCTTCCTCGCCTTACTCGCTAAGGCTAGATTTTCCTCATCATCTTGGTTTGATGAGGATCCATCTCTGTTGCTTCTTCTTATCTCCTCGTGAATCAGATCCAACCAAAGTCGTTCCCAATCTGGCAGTTTCTCTCTTCCATTTACTGAGTCTTGGTAGCTATGACAGCTCTTAGGAAGACCGAGGAGTGCTAGACTCACCATATCATCATTGGTTGTCGTGATCCCTACACTTCCAAGCTCATCCCTGCAGGTGGTGAGCTTGTTCAGATATGTAGAGATCATGTCGCCCTTTTCACACTTGATTTTCTGAAGTTTGTCTTTCAGCGCCAACTTCCTCTAATCCTTGTTGTTCATATATAGATCTTTCAATGTTTTCCACATTGAAAACAGCGTCTCCTTCCCATGGAGACTCGAGCCTATGTGGTCTCGAACTCCCTCCAGAAGGATTCTCCTTGCCATAGCCACACATTTCTTCCATTCCGCCAATTCTGTAGGATTAGCCGCTTCTGGCTTGGGGATTTCTTAATCAATGAAGTCCTTTAGGCTGTTATCCTCTAATACTGCTTCCATGCGATCCTTCCAGGCTATATAATTCGAGCTGCCATCAAGGGCATAATCGAGTCTTAAACCGTTGAACGCCATTGGTGAAATTGAGATGTGATAAGAACTCGATCTCTATATTCAGGAACTTCAACCTTCGAACTTCTTCCTTCTTTGTATACTGTTCGCTCCTTTGATCACCTTTGCTCTCATACCATGTAGAATTTCCCACTGTAGATCAACAGATTATGCAATATACTAAAGCAAAATACAAGATCTACTTCTACAACAAACTTTGCGGAAGCTTAATCGAATATGAGCAAGATCAAATAGAACACATATAACTGAGAATGAGAAAGCAATCACACATGAACACAGAAGAATACTTTGGGGAAAGCCTCAGCCTAAAACCCCAATCTTTGTAATATCATACAAGTGGAAATATGTTTAGATTACACAAAGCTTCAGCTCACAAGCCATCCAGCTCTCAGCACAATCGAACAATACAGCTCACAGACTGAATAGACACAACATATTCCTTCCTCCAGCCCTCCAAGCCTCCTGTTTCTTTGCGCAGTTTCTCTTGCGGTCTAATGCCACCACTTCTCTGAATTGGCCTCATCACACAACCATTAAACTCAAAAGTAATTGCGCAATCTCCAAGGAATTAATTCCTTCTGCATGTAAGAGATATCCTCCATGGAATATTCCCGTAACTGATAGTACATTGTCCCATCACCTGATCTCAACTGGGTCTCTGACTGAACTGACATGCATGAGTTATTTATGAGAGAATATTCAGTTATCTGAAGTGCAGCAGTTACATGCATGCATGCATTAACTAACTGAACTCACAATCAGTTCCATAAACTGTTGGAACTAATCTAACTAGACTTAACTCATTTAACTGAGCTAACTAATTACAACTCAAGGTACAACTCATCCTTATCTCCTTAATCAAGGGATAACTTCCTCAATCAATGGAGAAACTTTTTCATGTCTTCACATAGACTTAATGTTTGATTTCCTACAACTAATCAACTCAAGATGAATTAATTAATTAATTTACAAACAGCTGCTAAGATCAAATTCGAATTGTAATTCTCAATTTTAGTTCAAAGACTAACCAAAATTGGAATGTATCCCAAAATGATATTTATAGCAGTGCTACTTTTAGCATTTCTTGTTGCTATTTTCAACAATTCATATAATGATGTTGCCTTCAATACATCCATTGACTTCATCAATAACCAAGGCCTAATTGAGACTACAAAACACAAGCCTTTATCATAATCTAGGGTTTCTTCCAAACCCTAACCTCATGATATCCATCAAACCCTAATAATAAAATTGCCTAGGGTTTCTTTCAAGCCCTAATATTATTTTAGGTGTCCTCCATCTTCTCTTGCTTCCATCAATGGTGTCTTTATAAGGGTGGCCTCAATGAATTTTCTTCAACCCAGCTTCAATACCATGTTAATTTTTCTTAGGGTTAATTGTTCTTTGCTTAAGATAATTGCATTTCATCTTTTACATATAGAACTCACCCCACAACATCATAACAATATTCAGTTTTACAACATTATTCAACAACATATGAAATTATATAGAAAGAACAATATCATCATCAATGCAACAAAACATTAAGGAACAATAGAAGAAAATAATTCACACATAGAGACATTGGGATTGTTCGGAGACCAAGGAAAAACCCACTACGTGGAAAACCATATCAAATTATTCTTCTTATTAGATTGTCATAAAATGTTCAGCAAAGAGAGAGTACAATGATCCATATCTTCAACCAAAAAATTGTCCATCAAAATAAACTAAACAACATCCAAGAGATTAACTCAACAATACTACTAATCAAATCCCTATTTCAGAAGCTTGTGATCAACTGTTAACATTTGTGGTCAACTGTCAAAATCAAACCCTAGATCTCAGTCGCACAGAAGAAGAGTTATGCGTGTGGCTGGAAGATTCCAACCGCACAGATGACCATGTGTGCCTATGTTTATAACTAAAAATTTCCTGTGACATTCCTGCGGCTGGAAACCAAAACCCTAGATCACACATGTGAGCTTTGAACCATGCAATTTCGTACTTGCATGAACCAACTTCTGCGAATCAACCTCAAACTTGTGTGAACCAAACCAAACAAAAGAAAGAGAAAATAAGAATGTTTGATGATCTCCAAATGAGGGTCACTTGATTTGTATTTTTAGCCATTCGAGGGGGTCCAATTTCTCTTTTGGGTCGACTAGTCCTTTTGTGCACATGTGGGCTTCAATTCAAAAATACACTTTCCCTTGTCCAAATCAAGTGCTTCAAAAGTCAAAATTGGTCCTCTCAAAAAGAAGAATCTAGTCCCATGATTGAAATTTGTCACTGAGCTGCCAAATTAACACTTTGACAATCCATCTATCAGCTCATTCGGTTCCTTATAGATATACTTAAATGACAAAATAGTGGCATGATTCTTGAAAGACCTAACATAATAAAAAATGGGGCTTAAGGAAATATTTTCTTTTCTAATTAATCCCATCAACCATCCAATTATCAATTTGGAGTCACCAAAAATATGAAGAGATTTAATTTGAAAGTTATTTTGAGCAAAGATACTAGATCTTGCAGCTTAGAATAGTTGTTGATGTCCCTTCAAAGGGCGACCTCCGATTGTCAAAGAGGAAAATGCTTCCCTTAGCACAAGCAGGTCCTTGATTTCTAAAGCTAGCCCCATTAACAAAAAAAGTAAAAATAAAATAAAAAATCAAAGTAATAAATTTGTCTATGTTCAAAGTCATAATATGCATCGGGGCTTTGGATTGTTTGTTAACTTTTAGGGAGTAATGTGATTTTCAGTGTATAGAAAACATGTAGTGGAGTTCAAAAAATTCCTCTTGGAAAATATATACACTTATTGTAGCCTAGATGGCCCATGTTACTAACGTAGGAAGGGTTGTATGATCTAACACCGTGGGTTGTTGAACCAATTTTTTATACCTTCAACCAATGACGCTTCATGTCAATTCCATTATCCTCTAATTAGAGTAAGGGCAAAATCCCATACTTGAGGAAAAATGGCAATCTATCAACATTGAGTATGTACTCTCTCCACCATTTCTACATAGTAGGTAGATATTAGGATCTATCCCTACATGTTTTTGTAAAAATTCCCAAGTGAGTGTCTTTTTGGAGAGAGCCAATAAAAGGAAAATGCATGCCTTCATTAATGCTTTGATATTCATAAGGGTTTCTGTCATCCCCAACATTCCTCCCACTTATCTCCGAGAAACATTGTTGAATATCTAAGACTTGTTATGTATGCTCCAATTGAAAGAATCCTTGACCAAACTAATGTTGTTTCCGATTTACACTTTAACCATTTTAGATATTGAAAAGCTTCCTAACTCTAAAGAGGGCAATGATGGGAGTAGATTGACAAGAACCTGGTACAAAGAGATGAAACTAGTGTTGTTTCCCATTTACGCTTTAACCATTTTAGATATAGAAAAGCTTCCTAACTCTAAAGAGGGCAATGTTGGGAGTAGATTGACAAGACCTTGATACAAAGAGATGGGCCCATCTCTTTGTATCAAGGTCTTGTCAATCTACTCCCAACATTGCCCTCTTTAGAGTTAGGAAGCTTTTCTATATCTAAAATGGTTAAAGTGTAAATGGGAAAACAACGCGCTAGTTACATTGGTGTGTCTATTTTGGAATAGAGTTTTTTGAATTTAATTTAATTGTCAATAATTATTATGTGGATGTTAGGGATTTAACCTCCATAAAATATTCTAGAATATTCTTAGTAGTCACAAAAATGTTGAAATTTATCTCAAAAGTAGTTATGTCCTTTCCACCCTTTTAATTAAATTGATTAATAAAAAAAAATGTCACATGAACAAATGTCATATGAAATGAGTTATTATTTTTTAGGCCTCTGGTATTAAGAAGCCATGGTAAAATAACAAAGTCTACTTATAAATTAAAAATTTTCATAATAAAGCAGGTTTGAATATCCATAATTAAAAATCTTGTTACATGTTTTTTAATTGTATATATATTTAACTCATATATTAATTTTTTTTAATAATAATAATAATATAAAATAAAATTATAATTTGTAATTTTTTTAATCTTGACAATATAAAATATTCAATAAAATTAATATTTTAATATTTATCATGAATTGATGTATTTTGGTATTTATTTATCTTTTAATTTATATCATTACATTAATATCATTTATATCATTAGAAATAAAGCCTACCAAGCTCATTAAAGGCCAAGGGTTGGCCAAGATTTTATCTGAATCCAACTCCCAAGCTCCCAGGATAAGCCTAATCACAAAGGAAGGCAGACCAGAGGATCACCAGAGTGGAATTAAAACAGTTGAGCAGAAGATCTATGCCAAATATGAGGGATCATCTAGGTATAAGAACATTTTTCATTACCTCTTATTCCTAAGATTCTCATTGGGACTGGATAGATCTAAATACCAGAGGCTGAGATTGCAGGCACATAAATACATTATATCCAATGGACTGCTCTACTGGAAGGACACAGTGGGGGTATTATTGCTATGTTTGGTTGAGGGAGAAACCCATGAAGTGATTGAGGATTTCCACAGGGGAGTATGTGGAGGACACTACAGTTGGAAGACAACAAGACATAAAATCCTCAAGGCAAGATTCTACTGGCCCACGCTATTTGGAGATGTTTATTCTCGAGTCAGGTCATGTCGAAAATGCTAATTGTTTATTGAAAGAAAGAAGTTTTCTCCTATCCCCATAATTCATGTGCATGTACAGGAGCCTTTTAGACAGTGGGGGTTGGACTTCATTGGAAAAATAAACCCACCATCTAGTGGCTAACACAAGTGGATATTGATAGCCACTAACTATTTCACCAAGTGGATAGAGGCCATCCCATCTAGAAATGCTATGGACTCAATGGTGATAAAATTCATGGAGGAGAACACACTATCCCACTTTGGGTGTCCTTTTAAAATTACCATTGATAATGCACAGGTCTTCAAATCTTCCAAGTTCACTAGTTTATTCGATAAATTCAATATCATTATTGGACACTCCAATACATACTACTCTCAAGGGAATGGCTTGGCTGAGTCTTCAAATAAAATTTTGGTGAGGGTTCTAAAGAAGACCATCACTGGAAATCAAAGGAACTAGGACTCCCAACTGAAGTTTTCTCTGTGGGCTAACTGTGTAACACCTAAACGATCCACTGGGAAATCACCTTTTGAGCTAGTAAATGGCAAGGTTATTGTCTTCCTAAGCCAATTAGCGATTATAGTAGCTAAGTTGCTACAAGAAGACGAGGAAGAGCCAAGAGCCTTGACTAGAAGGATAAATCAACTGGTGGAGCTTCACGAGAATAGAGAGAAGGTGGGGACCAAATTTTCAAACTACCAAAAAAGGATGAAATCTCTATTTGACAAAAAGGCTAATGACGGACCTCTTCAGCAAGGTGATTTGTTCTCAAGTCGGATGTCTGACAAGAAGACAAAGGAAAACATGGTAAAATTGATCCACTATGGTTTTCCCCTTCAAGATTGTAGAAGAAAGGGGAAATAACACTTACATGCTTGAAAATTTGGATGGTGAACTACTGGAACTACCTGTAAATGGTTAGTTCCTAAAATTTTATTTTCAAAACTAGAGATATATGTCTCTTGCTCATTGTAAATATTCAGTGTGTGTGTTGAAATTGTTAATTGAATTTTTCATTTTATTATAAAAAATTCATTTTTTACAAAATCATATTTTGTTTAATAATGACTCCATGCCGAATGGAAGAAAAAGCTACTTGTCTGCAGGTCCTTAGCACCTTGCCAGCAAGGCACTGTCCCTAGTTGGAACCAATGTTGTCAATCACTGCATTGTGGATTTCAATTGGTCAAGTTTTCCCAAGAGAAGTGAATTTTGGATCCACTTTCCCAGGCCACAGAAGATATCAGAGCTAAATTGGACCCTCTCCATGACCTAGTGCTCGAAAAGTGATTTCCAACGGTATATAGAAGTCCAAGAATGGATTTCTGGATCGGAAGCTAGAGCATGTTGAAGTCACACTTGGAAAGCCTTGAAAACCAAGAAAATGGCTAAGTATGAGGGCATCCCTCAATCCCGCATCTCACATATCAGTGACCCCGCGGTCTCGAATGCCGCCCGCAATACCTGTTGGGCCATTCTTAAGGAATTGCGAGGGGAATAATCGCCGATAGTGTTAAGCGTCGGGGAGGGCAGAGGCCGATTTACACTAAAAATAAATGAAAAAAAAGATCAAGACGCCCCCTTCTCACTCCTCCACATGGAAAAATACGGTAAATCCTGCATCCCGCAATCCCAGAATATCGACCGATCGATGGGGTTCTGACTTAATAGACCTTGCGGGGGGCGATTCTAGGATACAATGTAAAAGTCCTAGGAAAGGCCAAAAACCAAATACAAAGGAAATGCACAAAAAACAGGATCAGGCAGCTCCCTTTCTCTCTCCTCCACGTGGCAGTACAGTGGTATGACATATCGGAGATGGGAAATCCCGCATCCCGCAATGTTGCATTATCGGCAATCGTAGGAACAGAGGGGATACCTCCCAAAAAAAAACTTGCGGTGTTGCGATATTGCAATTTAGTGCAAAATCGTCGAGGAGGGCCAAAATTCATTAACTAAGGAAATTCTTATGAAAACAAGGCCGAGCAGGCCTTTTTCTCTCTCCTACAGGGGCCATGTGGTTGCATATGATTGGTCCTCAGAGCTGACAGGGCAACTGACGTCATAAATTATGTGGCAGTACAGATGTTGATATTGCATATGACACATGTCGCTTAGTTTCAACATTTTCAAGGGTCCTATGGGGCCATTTTTGGGTGACACATGTCACCACTTACAGGGTGACATGTGGCAACGATGATATCACCTTGCAGATCGGCAATCGCACAAAGCATAAGTTATTTCCCTCATCGATACTCCTTCCTGGCATACGATTGTGATATGCAGGAAACCCTCCTAGATGCGATGTGTTTTAGTGGTTCTACCTCATGAGGATTTTGTGTCCGGACTGTCAGCCCGCACTATGGAAAAAGGTAAAGGGTCCCCCTCTCCTACAGTGAAATTTTGATGTCCTAGGTGGGCCCAATCTTGTATATCGGTGATCGTAGTTGTCTAGGGAAGAAGCTTAAGGTAAAGCACAATAAAGCGCCAATATGTAGGATTTTGCATTACAAATGAAACAGGCCCCAGATATAGTTCTGAAGGCCTTAGCGCCTTAAAGGTTAAGCCCCTAGTCCCATCTTGTGGTTATATGAAGACAATGGAGATAAGGGTGCTACACCAAAGGGGGGCTTAAAGGGAAGTCACAACGAACTTGTTTCAAGTAATTCTTGTGTTAAAGGCATGTGTCGAAGGACTGTTGGGTACATCATAATACACGACACCAAGCTTTTCAAAGATCTTGTAGTGTCTAGCAGAGTTTTAATGGGCAGATGGGCCGACAGCTAAAGACTTAAATGGAGAATGGTGCAACATTGGAGCAGTACACGGGACTCAGGAAGATTAATGGCTCAGCATGAAGCCCCATTGCTCTACACAGCAAAAGACCTCAAATACAGGCACTTACAGTTGACCCAAACCCTACTTCACAGAACAAGGCATACGAGAAGTAAAGGAAGAAGTGACGAAGTTAGTTGAGCAACACAGGAGGCCATATCGTGAGCAAATTACAGCCTGAGGTAGAGGCAATCACAGGATGGGCACAAAGAATTTTTCATTTACTTTTCTGTTTGGTTATTTACTTATTTTTTTCCTGTAATATGCCTTCCTTTCAATGAGGCTTTTAATTTTGCAATGTTTTGGGCCACAGATCCATCTCTGACTGAGACAGCGAGTCAACCTGATAGCTAAGGCTAGGCTAGAGATATTTTATTGTAATGAATGTTGTTGCCCCCCTCTCTAGATATATAGGGGAAGGAAAGACTTAAAAAAGGCTCATAAACTCTATAGAAAACACCACATGTTATTTTTAGACTGTATCTCTTTATAACACAAACTTTTCATAATATCAAGGGAATGGTGGTGATTCCCCCTTCAAGAATTACAGTATTTGTTCCCTTTGTTAAAACCCATTTTGTGTTCATATTTCTTCTCTGTATTCATGCAATAGCTGCTAGAAATATTTCAAGCTTCCTCATAGATTTATTTGTATTGATATGTGAATGCAAGTGCTGTAATTATATCACAGATTCACTTGTCTCAATATTGTTGATGCATATACCTATGTGGACTATTGAAATCATATCTTTAAATCTGCAACACGTGAATCATAGCATTCATCTCCTCCTTCATCCATTATTTTTGCTTGTAACTCAAATAAGTATAGAAATCCTTAATGCCTCAAGCTCTATGTGTTAATTGCAGAAGTATTGAAGACTTACGCTCCATGTGATGGGTTGCTCCTTCTCTTTTTCCTCTCTCATCTTCCTTGCAAAAACTTATTAAGGTATAAGCCCTTGAAATACTCAACCTCCATTATTTTGATGCATATTTCTAAGATTTGAACCTGTGAAGAAGTACCATAAATCCATGTCTTATTTCTTTGGATAAATGAACCAACCCATTTCCTATAAATATATGTATCTATAGCACAGAAGTGATGTCTCCAGTTTCGTGTAAATCATTTGAGACACATAAATCTAGATGTGCCCAGGCACTGGTCTTGTAAGCAATCCAAGGCTGTCTCTGGGAGCTACAACATTCAAAATCCTTTCAACAGTTAAGTGTCTTCGATTCATTTTGTACAAATAAAAATAGTTGTTGAGATCTCATAGATATTTTCTCCCTCTGAATGGGGAGCCCCTTCAGTCATCATCATTTAAGACATCAACCTATCTATCATAATGTTATCATCCATAAGAAAAATTGTTAGATCATAAAATAAAACTATATCAAGTTTTCAAACAGTTATGCAACATATTCATAGCATATCATCATCAACTACTTCATCATCACATATGAACATGATATTAAACATTCATCAAGGGTTAATGTCAAATAGTTGACAGGTGTATACTTCAAGGATCATAATCACAACATCACTTCTTTATCACATTACTCAACCATCAAGTTAGGGTATCCAGATTTACCACATTGTCAAATTTACTAAGCATATCAAAACCTAACCAACAAGAAGATCCTTAGTATCAATATTATTGTCATAATTTTATCATCATGGTTATCATGCTTATCACAAGCATTATCAATAGTATCAAGTCATCATATATCATAAACAATGTATCTAGCTTGCTTCATAAAATCAAGAAATTCATTATGTAAGATACTTTCCAAATATCAAGTGTATCATAAATCAAACTTACTTTCATATGCATATATGAGTCATTGGTTGAGATGATATTCCCATCATACCTTATGGCTTACCTTGCAAAACTTTCAACTAAATAATAATGCTAAAACAATACACTATACATACCTTGAAGTATTTAGATACATGTGCAACTTGTAACACGTAATTGACATTGATTGTTTAAGCACTTTATCAACTTTTCATCAGGTGGCTCTTTCCTTTCCAAATAGTAGCTCTTCTCTTCCTACACTAGCTCCCTTTTCCTACACCTTAGATGATCCTCCAAAAGGATCTACTTATCAAATCTCATCTAGAGGTTAAAAGTATTCACATACTAAAATATTTATGAATGAAGTATGAGAAATAATCAAATCAATAAATCTAAACAAGAATGGAGTCGCAAAGAAGTAAAATAAATCTAAAAGATACTTATCTTCAATGAGAGGTGACCATCTCCCTCTTGAACCAACCTTCAAGAGTCATTACCATCCATTATTCATGTAGAATTTCCCACTGTAGATCAACAGATTATGCAATATACTAAAGAAAAATACAAGATCTACTTCTACAACAAACTTTGCGGCAGCTTAATCGAATATGAGCAAGATCAAATAGAACACATATAACTGAGAATGAGAAAGAAATCACACATGAACACAGAAGAATACTCTGGGGAAAGCCTTAGCCTAAAACCCCAATCTCTGTAATATCATACAAGTGCAAATATGTTCAGATTACACAAAGCTTCAGCTCACAAGCCATCCAGCTCTCAGCACAATCGAACAATACAACTCACAGACTAAATAGACACGACATATTCCTTCCTCTAGTCCTCCAAGCCTCCTATTTCCTTGCACAGTTTCTCTTGGGGTCCAATGTTGCCACCTATGTGAATTGGCCTCATCACACAACCATTAAACTCAAAAGTAACTCCGCAATCTCCAAGGAATGAATTACTTCTGCATGCAAGAGATATCCTCCATGGAATATTCCTGCAACTGATAGTACACTGTCCCATCACCTGATCTTAACTGGGTCTCTGACTAAACTGACATGTATGAGTTATTTATGAGAGAATATTCAGTTATCTGAAGTGCAGCAGTTACATGCATGCATGTATTAACTAATTGAACTCAAAATCAGTTCCACAAACTGTTGGAACTAATCTAACTGGACTTAACTCAGATAACTGAGCTAACTAATTACAACTCAAAGTACAACTCATCCTGATCTCCTTAATCAAGGGATAACTTCCTCAATCAATGGAGAAACTGTTGCATGTCTTCACATAGACTTCATGTTTGATTTCCTACAACTAATTAACTCAATATGAATTAATTAATTATTTTACAAACAGCTGCTAAGATCAAATTCGAATTTTAATTATCAATTTTAGTTTAGGGACTAACTAAAATTGGAATGCATCTCGAAATGCTATTTATAGTAGTGATATTTTTAGCATTTCTTGTTGCTATTTTCAACACTCCCTCTCAACAAGAAAGGGATTATCAATAACCTCAATCCTATCTCTGTGGAACTCGAACTTACATTTTGACAATGCCTTAGTCAAAATATCTGCATCTTGTTCCTCGGTAGAAACATACAACAACAACATGATCCTCTTCAACACAGAGTCTCGAAGATGATGGTATTGGATATCAATGTGCTTGGACCTGTCATGAAAAACTGGATTCTCAGAGAGTTTGATACAACTCTGATTATCGCAGTAGATCACAGTTGGATCCATCCTCTAACCAAACAATCCCACTAGAATCTTCCGCATCCAAATGGCCTCTCATGCTGCCTGACTGGAAGCCATGTACTCAACCTCTGCTGAGCTAAGTGAAACTGACCTCTGTTTCCTGTTGTACCAAGAAACTGCAGCTGAACCAAGGTTCAATATTCCTCCAGAAGTGCTCTTCCGGTCTGATGAACTCCCTACCCAATCCGCATCTGTGAAGCCCTAAAGCTTCACTCCCTCTGTCTGTTTGTACCACAATCCATATTGAGATGTTCCTCTAAGGTATCTCAGCACATGCTTCGCTGCCTTCCAAAACAACTTGGTAGGCTGAACCATAGCTTGACTCATCTAGTTCACCGCAAAGCATAATTCTGGTCATGTGTTCACTAGATACATAAGTGAACCCACAAGCTGCCGATAAATAGTAGCAGCTACTACCTCACTTAAAGTAGCATGCTTCTTCCTCCAAGTACTAGCTAGAGGAGTTTGCATGGGCTTGCACTTCTCCATGTGGAACCACCTGAGTATCTCATTGGCATACTTGCCTTGAGACACAAAAACTTCCCCATCTTTCTGCCAAACTTCCATGCCTAGAAAGTAGTGCATAAGACCAATGTCTTTCATCTCGAACGCTCTTGAAAATTCCTCCTTGCAAGACTAGATTAGCTGATCATCACCTGTCAAAATCAGATCATTGACATAAAGAACAATGATTAATGGCTTACCTTCTACCATGATGTGGTAAAGGTTCACATCTGCTTCACTCTTGGTGAAGCCTAACCCAGTGAAATAGTTGTCAATCTTGGTGTACCAAGCATGAGGTGCTTGCTTCAACCCATACAAAGCCCTCTTAATTTGGCACACATGTGACTCACGATCGAAGGTCTCAAAACCTTCTAGCTGCTCAATGTACACCTCTTCCTCAATATTCCCATTGAGGAACGTTGTCTTCATGTCCATCTAATGGATCTTCCAACCCATCTGAGCTGATAGTGCCAACATCGATCTGATAGATGAGTACCTTGCTACAGGAGCAAAATTCTCATCATAGTCGATCCCCTCGACCTGTGAGAAACCACGGGAAACAAACCTTGCCTTATGTTTCTCAACATTGCCTTCAGCTGCTTGCTTTACCTTGTAAAGCCATCTGGAACTCACCACTGACTTGTCCTGAGGTCTTGGGACAACATCCCAAACATAGTTCTGAATGATGGAGTTGTACTCCTCCACCATTGCATCAACCCACACTAGTTGCTGCATTGCCTCCTCGAATGAAGAAGGCTCGAACTCTACACACTCCCCAACCAGGGCCATGTAACTAGTGTATCGCTTAGGCGACCTCCTCTGTCTACACTGAGAAGATGGTTGTCCCACATTCTCTCGCGCATCCAGCATCAACCTATCAGCTTCCCTTGAGCGTTTCTACCCATCTCTGTAAGACTCAGCATGCGTATATGTCTTCACTCCCAGATCCTCTGCATGCGGTTGCTCCGCATCAATCTGAGGCTCCTCCTCCTTAGGAACTAAAAGTTCCTCCTCTGCATGCAACTTTAGCTCCCTCTCAAGTGATACTCGCATGGATTTTTGCTTGTCGAACTTTAGATCTCTGCGTACCACTGTCCTCTGATTAGTAGGCAAGAACGCCCGATAGTTTTGCGGAATATCAGTGTACCCCACAAGTATCCCCAACTCAGTTGTTGGATCTAGCTTCTTCCGGGCATCTTTGGTCACACGGCAATAAACCGATGATCCAAAGATCCGAAAGTGACTCACATCTGGTCACTTCCCATAAAAGGCCTCTATACGTGTCTTCATTCCCATTATATGGTGCGGGCTTCTATTATGCAAGTATACTATTGTATTGCATGCCTCAGCCCACAAATGTGTTGAAAATGCAACAAGATGATGGAGCTTAGTGGAAAGGAGTCGCCTTCACTAAGTGGGCCCGCAGGCTATTTTTGGCGCAAAGTCTATTTTTAGACTATGTCTATTTTTAGACATATGGATCATGGTCTATGAGTTGCAGGATGCTATTTGTGGATGATTGGTCATGTTGGTAAAAATAGATGGACTTCTATTTTTAGACATATGGGCGGTTTCTATTTTTAGACTGCCAAGCTAAAAATAGAACAGTCGAATATTATTAGCTCATAATAATATTTGGACTATAAACATTATCTTATCCTCTTGGAGCACTTCAGTTTGAGCTACAGATGTGGCACATGCAGCTGTCAGAAGGAAATACACTTTTCTTGTGGGTTAGTTGAGCTATTGCATGCAGGACTTCAGTTAGAACTCATGTGGTTGAGTTTGGTGGAGTTGATTGTGGAGTTGATGGAGTTCTGTTCAGTTTGACTTTGTTAAACTAGTTGTAATTAGTCTAACTGAAAATAGACTAATGATGAGTGATGTGAATTAATTGTTAATTAACTCACTAATTATTAACTCATAAATCAACTAAAGAATACATCAGTTAACTCAGTGCATGGATAGTTCAGTGGAGACAGGTGTTAGAGGTTGAGATTGCTATCAATTATGACTATAGTTGTGCATGAGATCTTGCACAATCAATGGGATTGAGTAATGCCAATGAGGATTGCGTGGTTCAGCCAAGGAAATATGAGTTTTCTTCAGCCATTCATCATTATTCTCTTGCAGGATTGCGCAGTGGAGGTAGGCGAACAGTGGAGGAGATTTGAGGCATCGGATCTGAGCTAGTTTGTGTGTAACAAGTGGATTCAGTACTGAGTACTTGTGAGGAGTACTGTACTATGTATTGTTACATGTTCTCTATCAATATAATATACAGATAGTGTGGGGTTTTCAGCTGTATGCTTTCCCTGGGTTACATACTGTGTTAATTTGTGCATGCGATTAATGTTTCATTGTTTTTGATGCTGCTAAATTGATGATCAACGTAGAGGAGGTTATATATTGTGCATGTATTTCGCAATAGTGTATAATCGGGATAATCTCTGTGAATAAGTGTCATATTATTCAAAATTTCTACATGGTATCAGAGCTATTGATCATCAGATCTATTATTCACAAAGTGTTTACATTTTATTTCTTCAGGCAGAGTCTGTAATCAGGCCAGGTAGCCTCTAGATTCATCCTTCCTTTGGAAGGTGAGATATCCGGTAAAATCTCAGTCAATCTCTGTACGAGAAATACTTTGTTCTCACGAATTTTAGATCAGAGGCGGTTGAGTTGTTGAGCTGGTGGAATTCAAATTTGCAGCAATGTTTTCTTGGTGTCAACGTTGCAATGTCTTTCAACGAATTGCGATTGGAGTATGCTCTTGAGGGCAGCTCGAACTATATTGCATGGAAGGATAGGATGGAGGCGGTGTTAGATGACAATGGGTTGAAGGATTTCATAGAGGTCGAGGTCCCAAAGCCTACTGATGCTGCTCACATTTAGGCTTAGCAAAAGAAGACAACAAAGTGTCGAAGGATTCTGTTGGAGGGCGTGAAGGATCACATTGTATCCAGCCTGCATGGAAAGGCTTCTCCATACTTGATGTGGAAAGCGTTGACAGATCTATTCCAAAGCAAGAGCGACCAGAGGAAGTTGGTGCTCAAGGATAAACTCAGAAACATTAAGTGTGAGAATGCAGACAGTATGCCCAAGTATCTCACAAAGTTCACCCAATGTCGGGATGAGCTGGGAAGTGTGGGGGTGACTGTTGATGATGAGGACTTGGTGAGCTTAGCTCTCCTTGGTCTTCTGAAGAGTTGGCATTCCTATCAGGAGCCTGTCAATGGTCGGGAGAAATTGCTAGGATGGGAGAGTCTTTGGTCGGATCTTGTGCAAGAGGAGATCAGGCGGAATACCAGGGACAGATCTTCATCAAAGGCATCTAATGAAGAAAATTGCACTTTGGCTGCCAAAGCAAAGAAGGGGAAGGAGAAGGGTTCTCTTTCCGAATCCAGTTCTTCCAATGATGGGAAGAAGGTTGGCAAATCGAAAGTGCGATGCTTTCGTTGTCATGAGGTGGCCATTATGCTGCAAATTGTCCATAGAGGAAATCCAAGAAGGGATCCGAGGAAGGATCTGAAGGTGAGGCACTTGCTTCATAGTTTGAGCTGGATTTCACACTCTTCGCATGCATGGTTTCATCCATGGTGGGAAGTGGTTGGTTTCTTGATAGTGGAGCTTCTTTCAACATGACGGGTGACAAGAGTTTGTTCAGTACTTTGGAGGAGAAATATCTCCAGATACTCATAGCAATGGGTAATGATGAGAAGTATAGTGTCTCAGGTGTAGGCAAGGTTATTTTTCAGAGGGAGCATGGAGCTCGCCTTACCTTGACCGATGTCAAGTATGTACCAAGACTGAAGAGAAACTTGGTGTCGATCGTGATGCTGGAAGATAGAGGCTATGATGTAGTCTTCAGTAAGGGAAACTTTTTCCTTAGACACATCATCACTAGACAGGTGAAGAAAATTAGTTCACGAGTCAAGAACCTGTATGCTCTTGAGGTTCAAGATGCATGCAAAGCCTTGAGCAGCGAGGCAACTGATGGAGACTTGGTGGTTGAGAGGGAGCGTATATTACCTCTCAACATGCAAATCCAGAAGAAGTCTCAGACGATTATGGAGGAGCCACGATTGGTGCAACAGCTTCAGGAGGTTGTGGAGCAGCCACACCAAGGGAAGCTGAGAGGAGATCGAGTAGAGACATCTACTCATGCAGAGACCTCTAGTAGGGGGAAACTTTGAGCCAGGTGGGCAGAGGGATCATATGTAGCCATACCTCCAGGTAGGAGGTGGGGTGATGTGGATTGATTGTCCCAAGGAGGATGGGCAGGATCCTTGAGGTACCCAACCTCTTGGATGAGACCTTGCTACGGGAGCCCCGATGTGGAGTAGCAGGAACTGACTGATTGGGTAGAGACAGATGCGGATGGAGCAGCAGAGAGAGCGACAGTGCAGGGAATCCCAAGACAGCGCATAGCTAGCAGGCTACAACAATGCGAGAGTCACAAGTGTTTTGCACAGTGCTAGGTGGCACAGAGAGGTGTGCAATGGTGCGAGATGCATGGAGATGTTGCAATAGCGTAGATGTCAGAGAGGGAGCACTTGTCAGCAGCAGGTAGAGCTTCAGCATCAGAGTATGTTCCTAGCCCAACGGAGTGGTCAGTTAGGAGTGTTTTTGTTCCAAGCGTTGTTGGAGCAAGTGGACCGGGCAAATGTGTTTCATGCAGAACATTCTAGAGTTGTAGGATAGGGGTTGCAGATAATCCATATCTTGTTGAGAGGGAGTATTGAAAATGCAACAAGATGATGGAGCTTAGTGGAAAGGAGTCGCCTTCACTAAGTGGGCCTGCAGGCTATTTTTGGCGCAAAGTCTATTTTTAGACATATGGATCATGGTCTATGAGTTGCAGGATGCTATTTGTGGATGATTGGTCATGTTGGTAAAAATAGATGGACTTCTATTTTTAGACATATGGGCGGTTTCTATTTTTAGACTGCCAGGCTAAAAATAGAACAGTCGAATATTATTAGCTCATAATAATATTTGGACTATAAACATTATCTTATCCTCTTGGAGCACTTCAGTTTGAGCTACAGATGTGGCACATGCAGCTGTCAGAAGGAAATACGCTTTTCTTGTGGGTCAATTGAGCTATTGCATGCAGGACTTCAGTTAGAACTCATGTGGTTGAGTTTGGTGGAGTTGATTGTGGAGTTGATAGAGTTGTGTTCAGTTTGACTTGGTTAAACTAGTTGTAATTAGTCTAACTACAAATAGATTAATGATGAGTGATGTGAATTAATTGTTAATTAATTCACTAATTATTAACTCATAAATCAACTAAAGAATACATCAGTTAACTCAATGCATGGACAATTCAGTGGAGACAGGTGTTAGAGGTTGAGATTGCTATCAGTTGTGACTATAGTTGTGCATGAGATCTTGCACAATCAATGGGATTGAGTAATGCCAATGAGGATTGCGTGGTTCAGCCAAGGAAATACAAGTTTTCTTCAGCCATTCATCATTATTCTCTTGCAGGATTGCGCAGTGGAGGCAGGAAAACAGTGGAGGAGATTTGAGGCATCATATCTGAGCTAGTTTGTGTGTAACAGGTGGAGATAGTACTGAGTACTTGTGAGGAGTATTGTACTATGTATTGTTACATGTTCTCTATCAATATAATATATAGATAGTGTGGGGTTTTCAGCTTTATGCTTTCCCCGGGTTACATACTGTGTTAATGTGTGCATGCAATTGATGTTTCATTGTTTCTAATGCTGCTAAATTGATGATGAACATAGAGGAGGTTACGTATTGTGCATGTATTCCGCAATAATGTATAATCAGGACAATCTCTGTGAATAAGTGTCATATTATTCAAAATTTCTACAAAATGAAGTGGTAGGCTTTAGTCATGCAACATCACTCAAGCTGCTCCCACAATCGATCTATTCTTCCTTTCGGCCACCCCATTCTGCTGTGGGTTATGGGGTGCTGTCAACTCCCGTTTAATTCCTTCTGCAGCGAAGAAGTCCTTAAACTATTGGGATACATACTCTCCACCATTGTTGCTACGCAAGGCCTTTATTTTCTTTCCAGATTCTTTTTCTACCAAGCCTTTAAACTCACAAAACCTCAAGAAGGTCTGATCCTTCTTTTGCATAATGTAGATCCAACATCTACGAGAAAAATCATCAATAAAAATAACATAGTACCTTTGTTTAGCAATGGAGGCTGTAGAGAATGGTCCACAAACATCTGTTTGAACTTGCTCCAGGATTGCTCCAGCTCTACTGTCTCGATCCTGAAAGGAAGATTTCACATACTTACCCAAGGTACAACCTTTGCATGTATCCTTCTGCTCCAGTTTTCCCTTGGGAAGTCCAGTGGAAATCTGCTGCATGATCTTTAGGGCCCCATGGTGCAAGTGGCCCAATCTTCTATGTCATAGCTCACCAACATCTTAGCTCTGCACCATCTCAGCTTTGGAACTCAATGTAGCACAGTCATCTACCTCCAGCTTGTAGAGATTCTTTACTCGAATCCCGATCCTCTTGGTCTGTCCAGTGCCGATATGCCTTAGGAATACCTTTCCTTTACTAAAGACTGCATCATAGCCTTTATCTTCTAGCATAGAGACAGACACAAGATTCTTCTTCAGACCTGATACATACTTTACATCAGTCAAGGTGAGAGGAGCTCCATGCTCCCTCTAAAACACAACCATACCTTCATCTGAAACACAGTACTTTCTATCATCACCCATCTCAATTCGCATCTAGAGATCCTTCTCCTCCAGGGTACTGAAAATATTCTTGTCACCAGACATGTGGAATGAAGCTCCATTGTCTAGGTACCAAACACATCCCACCATGGATGAAACCATGCATGTGATGAGAGAGAAAGCCAACTCAAACTATGAGGCCAGTGCCTCACCATCTGATCCCTTCGAGGATCCCTTCTTGGATTTCTTCTGTGGATAATTCGTAGCATAATGGCCCACTTCATGACAATGAAAGCATCACACTTTCGATTTTTCAGACTTCTTCCCACCATAGGAAGAATTGGATTTGGAATGGGACGCCTTCCCTTCCCCCTTCCTCGCCTTACTCGCTAAGGCTAGATTTTCCTCATCATCTTGGTTTGATGAGGATCCATCTCTGTTGCTTCTTCTTATCTCCTCGTGAATCAGATCCAACCAAAGTCGTTCCCAATCTGGCAGTTTCTCTCTTCCATTTACTGAGTCTTGGTAGCTATGACAGCTATTAGGAAGACCGAGGAGTGCTAGACTCACCATATCATCATTGGTTGTCGTGATCCCTACACTTCCAAGCTCATCCCTGCAGGTGGTGAGCTTGTTCAGATATGTAGAGATCATGTCGCCCTTTTCACACTTGATTTTCCGAAGTTTGTCTTTCAGCGCCAACTTCCTCTAATCCTTGTTGTTCAGATATAGATCTTTCAATGTTTTCCACATTGAAAACAGCGTCTCCTTCCCATGGAGACTCGAGCCTATGTGGTCTCGAACTCCCTCCAGAAGGATTCTCCTTGCCATAGCCACACATTTCTTCCATTCCGCCAATTCTGTAGGATTAGCCACTTCCGGCTTGGGGATTTCTTAATCAATGAAGTCCTTTAGGCCGTTATCCTCTAATACTGCTTCCATGCGATCCTTCCAGGCTATATAATTCGAGCTGCCATCAAGGGCATAATCGAGTCTTAAACCGTTGAACGCCATTGGTGAAATTGAGATGTGATAAGAACTCGATCTCTATATTCAGGAACTTCAACCTTCGAACTTCTCCCTTCTTTGTATACTGTTCTCTCCTTTGATCACCTTTGCTCTCATACCATGTAGAATTTCCCACTGTAGATCAACAGATTATGCAATATACTAAAGCAAAATACAAGATCTACTTCTACAACAAACTTTGCGGAAGCTTAATCGAATATGAGCAAGATCAAATAGAACACATATAACTGAGAATGAGAAAGCAATCACACATGAACACAGAAGAATACTCTAGGGAAAGTCTCAGCCTAAAACCCCAATCTTTGTAATATCATACAAGTGGAATATGTTTAGATTATACAAAGCTTCAGCTCACAAGCCATCCAGCTCTCAGCACAATCGAACAATACAGCTCACAGACTGAATAGACACAACATATTCCTTCCTCCAGCCCTCCAAGCCTCCTGTTTCTTTGCGCAGTTTCTCTTGCGGTCTAATGCCACCACTTCTGTGAATTGGCCTCATCACACAACCATTAAACTCAAAAGTAATTGCACAATCTCCAAGGAATGAATTCCTTCTGCATGTAAGAGATATCCTCCATGGAATATTCCCGTAACTGATAGTACATTGTCCCATCACCTGATCTCAACTGGGTCTCTGACTGAACTGACATGCATGAGTTATTTATGAGAGAATATTCAGTTATCTGAAGTGCAGCAGTTACATGCATGCATGCATTAACTAACTGAACTCACAATCAGTTCCATAAACTGTTGGAACTAATCTAACTAGACTTAACTCATTTAACTGAGCTAACTAATTACAACTCAAGGTACAACTCATCCTTATCTCCTTAATCAAGGGATAACTTCCTCAATCAATGGAGAAACTTTTGCATGTCTTCACATAGACTTAATGTTTGATTTCCTACAACTAATCAAATCAAGATGAATTAATTAATTAATTTACAAACAGCTGCTAAGATCAAATTCGAATTGTAATTCTCAATTTTAGTTCAAAGACTAACCAAAATTGGAATGTATCCCAAAATGATATTTATAGCAGTGCTACTTTTAGCATTTCTTGTTGCTATTTTCAACAATTCATATAATGATGTTGCCTTCAATACATCCATTGACTTCATCAATAACCAAGGCCTAATTGAGACTACAAAACACAAGCCTTTATCATAATCTAGGGTTTCTTCCAAACCCTAACCTCATGATATCCATCAAACCCTAATAATAAAATTGCCTAGGGTTTCTTTCAAGCCCTAATATTATTTTAGGTGTCCTCCATCTTCTCTTGCTTCCATCAATGGTGTCTTTATAAGGGTGGCCTCAATGAATTTTCTTCAACCCAGCTTCAATACCATGTTAATTTTTCTTAGGGCTAATTGTTCTTTGCTTAAGATAATTGCATTTCATCTTTTACATATAGAGCTCACCCCACAACATCATAACAATATTCAGTTTTACAACATTATTCAACAACATATGAAATTATATAGAAAGAACAATATCATCATCAATGCAACAAAACATTAAGGAACAATAGAAGAAAATAATTCACACATAGAGACATTGGGATTGTTCGGAGACCAAGGAAAAACCCACTACGTGGAAAACCATATCAAATTATTCTTCTTATTAGATTGTCATAAAATGTTCAACAAAGAGAGAGTACAATGATCCATATCTTCAACCAAAAAATTGTCCATCAAAATAAACTAAACAACATCCAAGAGATTAACTCAACAATACTACTAATCAAATCCCTATTTCAGAAGCTTGTGATCAATTGTTAACATTTGTGGTCAACTGTCAAAATCAAACCCTAGATCTCAGTCGCACAGAAGAAGAGTTATGCGTGTGGCTGGAAGATTCCAACTGCACAGATGACCATGTGTGCCTATGTTTATAACTAAAAATTTCCTGTGACATCCCTGTGGCTGGAAACCAAAACCCTAGATCACACATGTGAGCTTTGAACCATGCAATTTCGTACTTGCGTGAACCAACTTCTGCGAATCAACCTCAAACTTGTGTGAACCAAACCAAACAAAAGAAAGAGAAAATAAGAATGTTTGATGATCTCCAAATGAGGGTCACTTGATTTGTATTTTTAGCCATTCGAGGGGGTCCAATTTCTCTTTTGGGTCGACTAGTCCTTTTGTGCACATGTGGGCTTCAATTCAAAAATACACTTTCCCTTGTCCAAATCAAGTGCTTTAAAAGTCAAAATTGGTCCTCTCAAAAAGAAGAATCTAGTCCCATGATTGAAATTTGTCACTGAGCTGCCAAATTAACACTTTGACAATCCATCTATCAGCTCATTCGGTTCCTTATAGATATACTTAAATGACAAAATAGTGGCATGATTCTTGAAAGACCTAACATAATAAAAAATGGGGCTTAAGGAAATATTTTCTTTTCTAATTAATCCCATCAACCATCCAATTATCAATTTGGAGTCACCAAAAATATGAAGAGATTTAATTTGAAAGTTATTTTGAGCAAAGATACTAGATCTTGCAGCTTAGAATAGTTGTTGATGTCCCTTCAAAGGGCGACCTCCGATTGTCAAAGAGGAAAATGCTTCCCTTAGCACAAGCAGGTCCTTGATTTCTAAAGCTAGCCCCATTAACAAAAAAAGTAAAAATAAAATAAAAAATCAAAGTAATAAATTTGTCTATGTTCAAAGTCATAATATGCATCGGGGCTTTGGATTGTTTGTTAACTTTTAGGGAGTAATGTGATTTTCAGTGTATAGAAAACATGTAGTGGAGTTCAAAAAATTCCTCTTGGAAAATATATACACTTATTGTAGCCTAGATGGCCCATGTTACTAACGTAGGAAGGGTTGTATGATCTAACACCGTGGGTTGTTGAACCAATTTTTTATACCTTCAACCAATGACGCTTCATGTCAATTCCATTATCCTCTAATTAGAGTAAGGGCAAAATCCCATACTTGAGGAAAAATGGCAATCTATCAACATTGAGTACGTACTCTCTCCACCATTTCTACATAGTAGGTAGATATTAGGATCTATCCCTACATGTTTTTGTAAAAATTCCCAAGTGAGTGTCTTTTTGGAGAGAGCCAATAAAAGGAAAATGCATGCCTTCATTAATGCTTTGATATTCATAAGGGTTTCTGCCATCCCCAACATTCCTCCCACTTATCTCCGAGAAACATTGTTGAATATCTAAGACTTGTTATGTATGCTCCAATTGAAAGAATCCTTGACCAAACTAATGTTGTTTCCGATTTACACTTTAACCATTTTAGATATTGAAAAGCTTCCTAACTCTAAAGAGGGCAATGATGGGAGTAGATTGACAAGAACCCGGTACAAAGAGATGAAACTAGTGTTGTTTTCCCATTTACACTTTAACCATTTTAGATATAGAAAAGCTTCCTAATTCTAAAGAGGGCAATGTTGGGAGTAGATTGACAAGACCTTGATACAAAGAGATGGGCCCATCTCTTTGTATCAAGGTCTTGTCAATCTACTCCCAACATTGTCCTCTTTAGAGTTAGGAAGCTTTTCTATATCTAAAATGGTTAAAGTGTAAATGGGAAAACAACGCGCTAGTTACATTGGTGTGTCTATTTTGGAATAGAGTTTTTTGAATTTAATTTAATTGTCAATAATTATTATGTGGATGTTAGGGATTTAACCTCCATAAAATATTCTAGAATATTCTTAGTAGTCACAAAAATGTTGAAATTTATCTCAAAAGTAGTTATGTCCTTTCCACCCTTTTAATTAAATTGATTAATAAAAAAAAATGTCACATGAACAAGTGTCATATGAAATGAGTTATTAGTTTTTAGGCCTCTGGTATTAAGAAGCCATGGTAAAATAACAAAGTCTACTTATAAATTAAAAATTTTCATAATAAAGCAGGTTTGAATCTCCATAATTAAAAATCTTATTACATGTTTTTTAATTGTATATATATTTAACTCATATATTAATTTTTTAATAATAATAATAATATAAAATAAAATTATAATTTGTGATTTTTTTAATCTTGACAATATAAAATATTCAATAAAATTAATATATTTATCATCAATTGATATATTTTGGTATTTACTTATCTTTTAATTTATATCATTACATTGATTATCATTAATATCTCAAAATTATAATCGTTTATAATTGTTTTTTGAGTAACTTAAATTTTAATGTAATTATGCAACTTTTTAAACATGTTTTACTTGCTATTTTTGCATAATGTATTTGTTTAAAACATTTTTGTACTTGCTATTCCTGGTAAACATGTTTGGTGTTACTAATAAGCATGTTTACAAGTTTTAAATAAATAATATTTAAGAGCCAAAATTTGTTATGCATATTACATAATGTATCTGTAAAACCGCAAAAAATAATATTTGTCAAAACGCCCATTATTTAAAATTTATTTCATATTTGTCCACGCCCATTAATTAATTTTCCATAACACGAAAATATCGCAAAAATTACTATTTGTCAAAACGCGCATTATTTAAAATTTATTTCATATTGGTCAAACACGCCCATTAATTAATTTTCCATAACACAAAATTCAAAACAGGTCCCACCGAGATTTGAACTCGGGTTACTGGATTCAGAGTCCAATGTCCTCACCGCTAGACCATGGGACCATTACATTTAGTTTATCCAAATTTTTTATTTAAGTAGATAATTTTGAGTAAAACTAGTAATAATAGGAGATCTTATGGGCATTTGACAGCGAACGCCTAATGGGTTGGACGGTGGAAATCCCTTGTGGCCAAGGAGGATTGTTTAACATTGGTTTTCTTGGATTGTTGATTACACTAATTTATCAATGTGGTTGCACATTTAATTAAGTAGAAAGATGTTCTGCTCTTTCACTTGTTTTCTGCTGCTTCTTAGCTCGTCCAGGGCTGGCAGATTCGTTCGACCACCTTGAATTCAATCCGTGGCGTTTATTTCATAAATTTAATGCATAGAAGCGAAGTTGTTAACACTCGCCATAATTCATTGAATGTTTGAACAATTAAATTATGCTCAAGTACCACCAGCAAGGGAGCCGGCCAAACATTATTCAGTGGAGATTTGTGAGATTTTATTTTATTTTTAATTATTTAAACAAAAGTTATGTAGTAGCTAGTACTTGCCACTTAGTTTAAATATAGTTATAATAAAGTAAAAATGTTTAATGTAAGTTAGTGTTAAAATTTAGAATCTAGTTTCTTGATAGGGTGAACATGTGGGAGAGGTGTTGTCAGGATCTCTGTGAGTGTACCCCTAGTTAATAGATCTCATGTTGTGCCTATGAGTAGTTAATGCCATTGTGCTTGGGGTGTGTGTCATCTCGGGTATAATGTTTTGGTTCCACTCGAGGAATGTTGGAAGGAGGCCACGTGGATTGAGGGTATGTTCTCCACCTCATTCTCAGGCTCTGTTACCTATTCTCGTCTGATCCATTAGACAGTGTTCAATACAATTCTGCTCCTGGCTTGTGGTGCATTAGAATTGGCATGGGTTTGTTGTCTAGTTAGCTCTTGGTTATTTGTTTTTTAGAACTACTTTTTTTACCGTTGGTGGGGGTAGCTAGTTTTATTCCCACATTCCCTCTCTTTGTTAATGGTGTTTTAGACTCTATTATGGTGTTTTATGGTTAGGTTAGGTTGACTTATTTGTTCTTTTGGACAATATCTATGACAGTGTTGGTTTCATTGTATGTGTTGTCAATCTCAGAAGGTATGTAATTGGAACCATTGTTCTCAATTTCCTTGGGTGTTAGTATGTTTGGTGGTCTTTCTTTGGTCTCTTTCTGTGGTTCATTTGTGGCTTGGGTCCTTCTTTTGTATGTATTCATAATTTCTCAATCACTTGGACCTGGGTCCTGTTGAGTGGTTTTTTAGGGACGATATTGTAGTTTTCAAATTTGGGTTACAATGTCTCCCTACATGTCCTCTTGTTTCATTTCTTGGGAGTTTCTCTTTCTCTGGTTGCTCCTATTGTCTGGACTCTCAAGTCTCCATGGCACCTTGCCAACGTATGCCTATTCGACCTGGTGGTGGTTCTTTTGTTGTGTGGCGTAGGTCTTACCTTGCCAAACCCTTCTCCTATCACTCTATGGCTTCAACTTTTGACGTTGTTCCATTGGAGGTGCATCGTGGAATACTCTTCCTATAAGGCTTGGAAAGTGGTGATCATCTCTATGCCTCAAATTCCGAACTTGGAGGTGTTCGGGTTAAATGGTTTTCTAATTTGGGTCACTTTCGTAGGTAAAGGTTGCATTTCCTCAGTTCTCTTGCTCTTAATCAACAACTTCAACCTTCTTGCGACTTTTTTTTAGGGAAAAGCAGATTGAGACTTATAATGTCTTCTCCTCTCTAGAGGATATTAAACGTATGGTTTGTAACCTTCGCCTTTGTCTCAACAATGTTAACTCTCGCTTGGCAAAGTGGAATTGGTTTTGATTTTGGACTCTGGGTCAGGAGACCTCACAAATCCTCCTGCTCATAATGGGCACACTCCTGTTCTCTTCTCTTCTAACCTTGACTCTTCAAATGCAAATACTTGAGGTTCTATGGCTTTTCACTCTATTTCGACACACATATGATCCATGTTATATGCACATTGTGGCTACCATCATTTTTTTGGCATGGTTATGTGTGTGTTTGTTTGGTGATAGTGTTTTGGTATTTTGGCAATGGTTTTGTGCATGTTTGTTTGGTATTGGTGTTTTGGTCTTATTTGTTGGGTGTTCCATTAGCAGGCCTTGGACTTTATGTTCTAGTGTATATTTCAGTTCCTATATATTATCGTGTTTGTTCCTTTCTGGCGTTTCTAAGCTTATGAAAGTTTTGAAATTGATGAAATTTTTGTGGTTGGCACTCGTCTACTTATTTGGGCATGTAATTTATTTGGTTTGCCTCTTTGTGTATGTCTGTAATTTGCATGGTGAAGCTAGTTTTTTACTATTGTGCTTCAGTGTTAGTATGACCCTCTTTTTGAAGTATTTTGTTAATTTTGCATTGTGGTGGTGGAGAATCCAATCCAATTGTAGTGATAATGCTTTTGTTGAGAAGGTTGTCTAGAAGGAAATTTTTTTGTGAAGTATAGATATATATATTTTAAAGGGTAGTTGTTCTTGCCAAATATATCTCTAAAAGATAGGTTGAATATTCCTTAAAAAAAATGTAAATATTAAAAATGGAATTGCTTTATTTTCTTAGTTAATTGTTGTTTAAATTGATAACCATTTTAATTTATTATTAATTAATTTTTTTACTTATTTTTTATTGATACTAAAATAAAAGTATATTTTTTTTACTATAATTCAATTTATTTGTTAAAATTTATTTCATGTTCATGTGCTCAAACCAAATTTTGTAATAAACAATAAATATCTAGGTAATATAGATAAGTGGCTTTTATTTTTAAAATAATTATATAATAATTAAATGAATCTATATTAATTTTGTTAAGTATCTAACTAAATAATTAATTGCCTACCAAGAGGCAAAGACTTGTACAATTTTTGGTGGGTAGTAATCACTAAAAATTTTGCACACTTACATTTTTACTCCTACTAATTAAAGAGTTGAATATTGTGCATTTACATTTTTACTCCTACTTGTTAAGTCTCTGCATTTACATTTTTACTCCTACTTATTAAAGTGTTGAAAAAAACATTATGGTGGACAATAACAACTCCTCGTAAGTGTATTTATTTACATCTTGTTCCTATCAATTTTTTATGCAAATACTTGCATAAATTATAGTAATTGATGGTAAATATGTTATTTATGTGAGTATGAGCTATTTTCAAGGATTTTAATATTTTAGGCTTTCGTATGAAGCTTAACAATGAAGGGTAATGCTTATTAGATATGCTTTTGCATTTAAGTTTGGCTTAGCCTCCCCGATGGGGGTGACGGAAGAAACCAGTGGTAATTCAATGAGTGTTAAGGCTCACACCATGCGGAGGTAGGTGGATGCAACGTGGTACGTTTCAGAGCACTTGGGATCAACACCAGATTAATTTCTAGGCAAGTTGGAGTATTTGGCTCTAGAGTGGAATGGTGATGGGTATCATTTGCATCCGTGAAATGTGCGGTAGGCTAAGAGGAGAGTGTGTCAATGAGAATGTTGCAGGGTGGTGCTCTAGGGCATTGTGTAGACCTTTGATAGTTTTTTGTGTGAATTGGGATGGATTGGGAGTGGATCTTGTGGCTAGTGGGCTAGACTCTGCAAGTGAACCCGCAACATGGGGTCCGGGCACGTGTTATCTCCATGCATGTTTTGTAGCACGATATATTAGAAAGTAAACTTTGTGATTTAGATTTGCATTTCGACAAGACTTTGGTTTAAAAGAATTTCATTGGGGGAGTGGAGTCTTGTGAGATTCTTGCTTTCTCTCTTGGTCTTGGATGTGTTCATTTGGCTTCTAATTTGTAGGAAGACGAGTCTGTGGCAGGGGTGGATTTTTCTATAACACCTCAACATTCTTCTTGGTGGTGGTTGGTCTCCCATTTTTGTTTGGACCTTTATCCTAGATGTTTGGTTTCTTTTGTTTGGGTTGAACGATTCATTTGCTTTAGTTATGTGTTGTTTGCGGTGGTAGGGCTTCGGAGCCACCATCTTGTTTTTCCTTATAATCTTGTGAGGGTGTCTGGTTGGTTAGTGATGGGTTTATAAATTCGAAGTGAGCATCCCTCTTGGTGGCTTTCCCTCTCCTCTTGGGACCCTTTTTGGGTAGTGTGGGTTCTATGTGTGGCTGTTGAAGGTCTTGAGAGATGTAGTCGTTCGAGCTTGGATCGTTATTTTTGATCCGAATTTAAGTAGGAACGCAATAGATTACAGAGATAACCATAAATACAGAGATGCGATAACCATAAAAACAGAGATGCAGCGGAAATAATGCTTCATTTCATTAATGGAGAATACTGAAATATGCTTACAAATAGAAATAACCCAGCTAGGGCGGTGGTAGCTTACCTCTGAGAAGAGATGTGTCGGCTACATGCCTCTGAACTCTTTTACAATGAGGCTCGAAGGCCTATTTATTGTTGAGAAACAATGGAAAACCCTTAACATTCCAAAACCTAACCCTAGAAGATGAAACGCCAAACTATAGGCCTCGTTTGGGTAAATTGGTACATCAACTTCTCGGGGTCGTAACTTTGGCATACGATCTCTGTTTGACGCGCATGATAACCCGTTGGAAATATCTCTCCGAGGACTATGACGAAAAAGATGATTTTTTATCTAAAAAATCACCGAGGTAGATTTCCCAAAAAACGTCGTTTAGGGCCTCAAAACGGCTCCGGAAGTTTAGGACCCGAAAAACTGCTAAAAATAGTAAACTGCACTATAATTAAGGAAACCAAAAAACTAAAAGAGACAGTTGTGGGGGTCCAAATGGGATAGGTGGGTGGCCACCAACATCCACCAGGATCATTCCTCCCCCCTTAGGAAGCAATGGTCTCCATTGCGTTGAGTTCCTCCTTGAGATGAGGAAGCTTCTGCTGAGCTGAGTCTCCGGTGAGCTATTCTGCAATCTCTGATGTGTCCAGAAATGGTGGGAAGCATGGTCGGCGATGGTCCACATTGAAAAATCAGTGCAAGCGAAGGAATGGAGGAATCAGAGCGGTCTCTCCCCCCAAGATCCATTTCAATATTTTAGATCTTGGGGGCCTCCCCCCAAGATCCAGATCAGTGGTATCAGAGCAGGTTATGATTCCATGGGAATGAGGGTTTGATGCATATTTCAATTTCAAATTTTGCAGCAATATTCAACAAACTTCAGGCATGTGCTACAACCTCCATAGAGCACTTTCTTGGGTCAAGCAGGAAGAATTTTTCTTTTTTCATTTTTTTGCAGGAAATTTTTTTTGGGCGGCGACTTTTCAGATCAGATCTGAAACATTTGGTACAAAATTTACAAAAACAAATACCATATCTGGATTCCTCTTGAAAATCACCCAATTTAAAAAAAAAATGGGTTGAATCAGAGTTCGGATGTGGGAGATATCGCTGATTTAAAATCAGCTATTTTATCAAAAATTTTGTGACGGCGGAACTGTTGCAGCACGAATTTGAGATCTCAGAGTGTCCAGATAGGGATTTCCAACTCATGGGAAGATGCAAAATGATCCTTCTGCTTCTAAAAATAGGTTATAATAAATATTCTGAGTTATATTGGCCGAGTTATGTCCATTTTAACTTTGGAGCAACATTCGGAGTGGGTTTCCATTGGGGACGTGTCCTCCCACCCCACTTTAGTAGGCACCTGCTTCACATTCATCAGTTTCAACATAGCAGCATTCGGCTTGGGTTATTTGGAGACGTGCCCTCCCACCCCAGGCTATGTAGGCACCTGCTACTTCATCAGCAACCAACATCATGGTTATGGGTCAACCGCATAAAATCCTTGTCATCGAAGTCCATTTGCTAGGCTGCACACTGTTAGAATCACAGTTGGTCACAAGCATTACAGGGTATCTCTATCCTCGGATCTTCGTTTATCAGGGTTTTGGGTTAACCACATAAAACCCTTATTTTCAGTGGCTCTTCATATTCCACAAAGGCTTCGCAGGAGGGAACTTTACGCAATGGGGACCATTGCTTCTTAAGGAGGGAGGAATGATCCGAATGGAAAATGGCATCAACCCATGGTACTCATCCACCCATATTATTCATCGACCCATGGGATTTACCCATGGTATTGTAAATGGCATCCGCCCGTGGTATTGTAAAATCCACCCATGGTACTCATCCACCCATATTATTCATCAACCCATGGAATTTACCCATGGTATTGTAAATGGCATCCGCCTGTGGTATTGTAAAATCCACCCATGGTATTCATTCACCCATGGAATTGACCCGTGGTATTGTAACTGAAAAATACTATAAGTAACAAGTCACATTTTGTAAAAGGATAGATTGTTCGCCACAATGTAGCCTTTACAGTTCAGAGGCATGTAGCGACCACATCTCTTCTCAGAGATAAGCTGCCATCGCCCTAGCCGGTTTATTTTCATTACTATTTTAAATAAAAGTTTCTTTGTGGTTTTATTTATTGGGCATTCTCCTATTTTTCTTCTAGCAATGCAAGTTTTCAGATCTTGGGGGTCTCTCCTCCCAAGATCCATTTCAATCTTTTAGATCTTGGGGGCCTCTCCCCAAAATCCGGATTAGTAATGATCCAGATGGATGTTGGTGTCCACCCACCTATCCCATTTGGACCCCCACAACTATCTCTTTTAGTTTTTCGGTTTCCTTAATTATAGTGCAGTTTACTATTTTTAGCAGTTTTTCGGGTCCTAAACTTCCAGAGCCGTTTTGAGGCCCTAAACGACGTTTTTTGGGAAATCTACCTCGGTGATTTTTTAGATAAAAAATCGTCATTTTCGTCATAGTCCTCGGAGAGATCTTTCCAATGGGCTATCATGCGCGTCAAACGGAGATCGAATGCCAAAGTTACGACCCCGGGAAGTTGATGTACCAATTTACCCAAACGAGGCCCATAGTTTGGTATTTCATCTTCTAGGGTTAGGTTTTGGAATGTTAAGGGTTTTCCATTGTTTCTCAACAATAAATAGGCCTTCGAGCCTCATTGTAAAAGAGTTCAGAGGCATGTAGCCGACACATCTCTTCTCAGAGATAAGCTACCATCGCCCTAGCTGGGTTATTTCTATTTGTAAGCATATTTCAATATTCTCCATTAATGAAATGAAGCATTATTTCCGCTGCATCTCTGTTTTTATGGTTATCGCATCTCTGTATTTATGGTTATCTCTGTAATCTATTGCGTTCCTGCTTAAATCCGGATCAGCGGTATCAGAGCAGGTTATGATTCCATGGGAATGAGGGTTTGATGCATATTTCAGTTTCAAATTTTGCAGCAATATTCTACAAACTTCAGGCATGTGCTACATCCTCCATAAAGCATTTTCTTGGGCCAAGCGGGAAGAATTTTTCTTTTTTCATTTTTTTGCAGGAATTTTTTTGGGTGGCGACTTTGCAAATCAGATCTGAAACATTTGGTACAAAATTAAAAAAAACAAATAATAGATCTGGATTCCTTTTGAAAAATCACCCAATTTCAAAAAAAAAAATGGGTCGAATCGGAGTTCGGATGTGGGAGATATCGCTGATTTAAAATCAGCTATTTTTTCAGAATTTTTGTGACGGCGGAATTGTTGCAGTGCGAATCTGAGATCTCAGAGTGCCCAGATAAGGATTTCCAACTCATGGGAAGATGCAAAATGATCCTTCTGCTTCCAAAAACAGGTTATAATAAATATTCTGAGTTATATTGGCCGAGTTATGTCCATTTTAATTCTGGAGCAGCATTTGGCTTGGGTTATTTGGAGATGTGCCCTCCCACCCCAGGCTATGTAGGCACCTGCTACTTCATCAAAAACCAACATCATGGTTATGGGTCAACCGCATAAAATCCTTGTCATCGAAGTCCATTTGCTAGGCCGCACACTGTCAGAATCACAGTTGGTCACAAGCATTACAGGGTATCTCTATCCTCAGATCTTCGTTTATTAAGGGTTTTGGGTTAGCCACATAAAACCCTTATCTTCAATGGCTCTTCATATTCAACAAAGGCTTCGCAGGAGGGAAATTTACGCAATGGGGACCATTGCTTCTTAAGGAGGGAGGAATGATCCGAATGGAAAATGGCATCAACCCATGGTACTCATCCACCCATATTATTCATTGACCCATGGAATTTACCCATGGTATTGTAAATGGCATCCGCCCATGGTATTGTAAAATCCACCCATGGTATTCATTCACCCATGAAATTGACCCGTGGTATTGTAACTGAAAAATACTATAAGTAACAAGTCACATTTTGTAAAAGGACAGATTGTCCGCCACAATGTAGCCTTTACAGTTCAGAGGCATGTAGCCTCCACATCTCTTCTCAGAGATAAGCTACCATTGCCCTAGCTGGTTTATTTCGATTTCTGGTTGTAAGCATATTTCAGTATTTTCCATTAATGAAATGAAGTATTATTTCCGCTGCATAACTATCTTTATGGCTACCTCTGTATTTTGTTGCATTCATGTTTAAATCTAGATCAGTGGGTTTTCATAAAAAGTTTCTTTGTGGTTTTGTTTATTGGGCATTCTCCTATTTTTCTTCTGCAATTCAAGTTTTCAAATCTTGGGGGTCTCTCCTCCCAAGATCCATTTCAATTTTCTAGATCTTGGGGGCCTCCCCCCAAGATCCGGATCAATTTTCCTTCTTGGTTGTCTTTTCCTTCCACCTCGCCACTTATTGGACTGGGAAGGGACTGCACAAGAGTTCTTTGGTCTACCTTAGCTAGCGGCCGAAAAACTAGCTTCTTCAATCTAGTTGTGGCGTTGAGAAAAAAGGAAGGGTGGTCTCAGCGGTCATCGTTGAAGGGGGTTTGCAATCAGGGCTATGTCAGTAAGGCGTGGTCCCAACAAAGAGGTTGTCGGGCTTAGGAAGTTAAGATGATTCCATAGTGAGGATGTTCTCGCCATGGAGGTGGTCGTTAGGGGCATCTAGGCACATGGGATGATAGGGGGATGGACATGAATGAGGATGAGATGAAAGGTGTCACCTGGTAATGAGAGGTCACCCACACCCAACTTCATGCCCGGGCCATGTGGTCCAACCACCGTTTTTCAAGATAATCGCAGAACAAATCTGAGGTATCTAAGCCAACCTAGACATTCTACGAGAGTAAAGATACAAGGATAAAAAAGAGATGGTGGCTTACATCAACCTTGTGCAATTCAGTCAGAACGAAATCTTGGAATAACTGGCTTCCATGAGGTGTACTCAACGTTGCAACAATGAATGAATGGAAGAAATATAGGCACGCCTGGCCCATATTGACTTCCATGTACATGAAGATCATGGGAAACTAGCTAACTCGGGTAATCAAGCTCAAAATGCCCCTCCATAATATGAAATTTGCATGTTGGGTAGTAATTTTTCTTGTTTTTTGTTATATATGGCCATTTTTTCCATTGGACATATGCAATCACTAGGTATATCTGTTATGTTTTTGTCCAACTCTCCTCGCTAACAAATTTGGTCAGAGTGAAGCAGGGAGAGCCATAGGCCACCACGATGTAATGAACCATATTTGGATAATATAAATAAGTTTTTTAATTGACAAAAAAAATGGCTTAGCCAAATTATTTATTATATGAAAATAAATGTGAAACAATTGTTTTGGTTTTTAAATTTGTTAAGTTAATTTGAAACTTTATTATGTAAACGTTGTGTTAAATTTTATGTACATATTTTTAATAACAATAATTGTCATATTATATATAAAAGTTAAAATAAAAGGTATTAAGATACATTTTTTTAAATGAAAGGGTGTATTTTTTTAATTAATTCAATCTGTTTTGAAGGTCAGAACCATTTACATATGCTATAAGATCTTCATCCACTGAGTTCAAGAGTGTCCAAAAAAGACTTGGGATAATAATTCTCCGTTTGCATATTGTTACTCAAATCTGAAATTTCTTATATATCCTTCAAAAAACTCCTAAAACAACTACATATTTCCATAGCATGGATTAAACTAAAGAAAGTAACTAGCCTTCACTATTTGACCTAAGAACATGATTAACTTCAATTCCATCATTTTTGGGCCTTGGTTGTAAAGGAGTAGAAGCCAATTCCACATTTGCCTCCTCAATTGTCGTCGCCTATTGTTCTAGAGTTGTACCCTATTGTGCATCAATCTCCACAATCATTTCCTCATTCACACTAGTTTCTCCTGCATCATACAAAGGTGACATTCTATCAAGCTTGAGGTTCAGGAGGTCATATGCCACTTGCAATTTGTCCATCTTGGTTTGCAACAGACCAATTTTATAATTTAAGAGGGAAAATTGAGCTTGAACTTCTGCCTTCTCCGTTTCCCCTTACCAGGTTAACAGGGTCAAGATGTATTCCATAGTTTCCATCAAGAAATCCAATTGACAATTGAATTTGTCTTTCTTTGCACTAGATGTTTTCTCCATTTGAATACCAAAAACAACAAACCTCCCTCCCTTCAGGGATTCTGAATAATCAAAGTCAAATTCCTGGAGAAACGATGATGTGCAAGCTCTTCTTATAACCATACATGCCTGCCCCCACTAAACCATTACTTCTCTCATTATCTTCAGTACGATAATCAAACCCTTACATTCTTCGAACCAAGTGTTCAATCACTGAATTAATGTCTCTACAAATTACATCCCACTCCATTAAAGTGAGATACCATAAACGTGTTTACTGCTTCTCAACTATGTAAATACCAACTCTCTACATCCATACACATTTATTAAGGGTATGAACCAACTTCCACCTATCCCTTACCATGACTATGATCATGTGGTTTTTCCAAGTGTATGTTGGGACCCAACACTTGGTAGAGAAGAGGAGCTGAAAAAAAAATAGAGAGAGATTGTAGGATTGATAAACCAAGTTGGGCTCTAACATTAGGTCATCAGACCACCATCCAACACATTCTTTCTATAATGTGATTTAATACTTTAGATACCCTTGAAATTTGTTTTTTATTTGGGATTTTCATGGTAAGGATTTAATTACAATACTTCTTTCATCTTGAGCCATCATTCCTTATTCTAGGGAGACACCCCTATTTTCTAATGAATCTGCCTTTGAGTTGAGATGTCTCTTGACGTGATAGAAATCAACAACCTCAAACTTTACTACTTGAAAACTTATTAGGTGCATAATTTAGGATTAAATCAATGTAGGATTATCTTTAAGATTACACACATGTTGAATAACTATCATCAAGTCTCCAAACACCACTAATTGTTGAATTTTTCTTGATATTGCCAATTTTAATCCCTGCCACAAGGCTAAAAATTTGGCCTGGTTATTATTTGAACTCCCCAAACCCCATGCATATTGAATCTCTATTTCTTCATCTAGGCGAAAAATAATCCCTCTCATTCTTGTCTCCCTGGTGTTACCTTTCAAAGCTCTATTGAAAAATAGAGAACTGGTTGATCCTCCAATTCTAAAATTCGTCAGATTCCATTCTGATTATAAATGACTTGCTAATAGGTTGCTTATAATTTAAGCTTCCAACCTCATATGGAATTTGACCAAGATTTAACCATTCCCTCTCGCTTGGTTTCATATCATCCAATTCTCCCAGGTCATAACTTCGAGCAAAGATTGTCTCAAAAAGCAAGCAAGTTACTTTGGAGGCTAATGTAGTATGATTTGGACATATACCATTAAAAATTGCTTGGTTGTAGGCAAGCCAAACCACCTAACACAGGAACTTTGATAGAGTTAACCAACATCTCATGGATACTGAAGCTGATTTTATTTGCCAAGGAATATTGAATTCCCATTGCTCAAACATTTCTTGTCAATTCTCAAGAATGCTTGATATATATCTGACATTTTCCAAGGAAACTTTCTAGACCTGCATAGTGAAGAAGCATTGTAAAAATACATGAGGGATGTCTTATTTTTCCTTCTCTCATAGAACACATTAGGATGACCCTTTAAAATTCATTTTTTTAAGATTTGTTGATATCAAAACCTTCTCATTGATTAATTCCCAACATAATATATTAGTTTTTCGCAGACCATCCTTATTCCAAATTCTCCCCGATAGCCTTTTTGGAGGAGGATGCAAAATTTTTTGTATTAACATTTCATATCCCGCCCTCAATGAATAAACATTCTTCTTACTACCCATCCATATTCGTTTATCCAACCTTGTGGTTTTTATTGGAGCCAAGTCCTTGAATGAATTAACCAACTTTGTCTAGTGAGTCTAGAAATTAGGAGGGGCATCAGGACATTGCCAACAAAACCATTGACCATTGGCATCCCACTGCGATATGTCAATGATATTGTTGTACCCATTTGATTCCATCCAATTAGCCAATTCCTTAAATCCTTCATTATCATCCAATAGAGTTGTTTATGGAATTTGATCTTTCCATATTTTTATGCACACTTCATTTCCAACTTGCCATCCCAAATTATCAAAGGTGATAAGGACCACCGCTTTGCATGATTTCCATATTTCAGATCCTTGATCTGGATAGATGTATCTTTTAGGTCTTATGAATCTTCTCTTGTGGAAGTATTTGTGAACAAAGGACTACCTCCACCATTCTTTAGAATATGATAGGAGACACCAAATTGTCTTTGCACCCAGAGCCAGATTCATGAGTTCAGGATCTTTGATCCCTAATTCACCGAATATTTTGGGTAAAAAAACCATGCTCCAATTCACCAAATGGAATTTGTTTTCATTTTTTTCCATCCTTTCCAAAGGAACTTCCACATAAGGCCTTTGATTTGATGGATTATTCCTTTAGGGGCGAGTAGACTTGAACCCATATAAACTGGAAGAAATGACAATATTGACTTAATTAATACTACCTTTCGTGCTGTGTTTAACCATTATATAACCCTTGAATTGGATTCTTTTCCTATTTTTTTTTTCAAGACTACCTCCCAGTCATTTGCATTGGTTTCTCCCATTGATATTGGAATTCCTAAATATTTAAATGATCTCCATTCCATTGCGGCAAAGAATTCTAAGATCCTTAACATCTCATTGAATGTTGTTTCAGAAAAATTCCAACCATATAGTTAACATTTTTTTTTATTTACCATACCTCTCGATAGATCAGGATAGGAGTTTAGAATATTTTTGAAGCAATTTACTATTATTTTAGAGCCTCTCCCAAGAAGGAGGGTGTCATTTTCAAACTGAGAATGATTTACCACTTTAACATTCTACGCAATACTCTGCCCCACCAACTTGTCTTCTTTCCTTGCCTTTTCTAAATTCCTACTCAGCCTTTCTGCAATAATGATGTAAAGAATAGGGGAGAGAGGGCAGCCCTACCTTTGTCCCATTGGTACAATAGAAAAAGGGGTGGGTCAACCATTAACCAACAATGCTATCCAAGGAGAGACGATACATGATTTAATCCATCATAAAAATTCATTACAAAATCACAACTTTTCTAACATCAGGAAAATAAAATAATTCCTTACCCAGTCAAATGCATTGGCCATATCCAATTTGATCACCATTCCCAACTTGCCTACTTCCGTGCTAGAATGAATTGCTTCCTGGACAAGGATAATATTATCCAAAATTTACCTTTGTTGCATAAAGTCACTCTCGTTCTCTAAATAAATTATGGCAATAAATTTTTCAATCTTGTTGCAATGATCTTCATTATACTTTTATAAGTTGAGTTGTAAAGAGATATAGGACGAAATGGAGTGAAATTCACCAGATTTGATTCTTTGGGAATAAGAGAAAGAAAGGAGGAGTTTGTATGACTATCAATCTTATCTTTTCTCCCTGTGCTATTCATCATTCATAATAGGTCCATTTTTATCACGATCCAAAAATTTCTATAAAAGGTTATGGAGAAGCCATCTAGACCCGAGGCTTTATCTCGGTCTAGGTCCCATATTACCTCCAAAACTTCTATTTCCTCTATTTATTCAATAAGAATCTTATTGGTAGAATCTAAAATAATAGAGAGGATACATTGGAGAAAATCCTGAGCTTGGGACATGTCTATCTCTCTATCTTCTTAATAAAGGGCCCGAAAATGACAATATGCTTTCTGCTTGATATCCTCGAACGTGGTCAACCTCAGTTTTGCTTTAGGGGTTATCTCCTTAACTCGATTTCATAATTTGTGAGCCTTTGCCTGCTTATGGAAGAACAAGGTGTTTTGATCTCTTGCTTGGAGCCACAGGCTTTGAGATTGTAATCTCCATAGTTCTTTTTCTTATCTAATTAATACAACTATTTTCACCGTAAACTCTTATAATGTGATTTTCATAGAAGTTTTTCTCACTATTTTCCATGCTAACTCTTTTTCCTTTTCAAGATGCCAAGGTTCTATATGAATTTTTTCAACCAAACTTTGATGAATTTCTAGTTGCTTCACTAGCTCCTTCCATTTTTGTCCAAAGGGCCAGTAGTTTTCATTTAACCATTTCCTTAATGTTTGTTTTATATATTTTTATTTTGATTCCCACACATAGATGGATGATTCCATAACTGGGATACTCCATGATTATTAATTCCACCACGCCTTCTTCCTTCAGCCATTCAAAATTAAATCTGAATGGGATTGGGCCTATATATTCCATTCGATCCATTGTCAAAGAGATTGGACAGTGGTAAGATTCTACTTGCACCTTGGTTGAAGAAATGCAATCCAAGCCCTTCAGAAGCTGTGAGGCCCCTATACTACTAGTGTAACCCCTTATTGTTATTAGTACAACCCACTTATTATATTGATGTACCCATGTAGTGCCCATATTGTTACTATTGTGCCCCATAGAAGCCCACTATTGTTATTATTGTGTCCTTACATTATTATTGTTATGTCGGCTCTAATTATGTTATGACCCCTTAGACTCCTATATATAGAAAGGAGGTCTTTTCATTTGTATCATCCAAGAATTGTTCATTTATGTAATGTAAAGGAGGTTTCCCCCTCGAAGAGGCTGAATTCTAAGGCATTGATCTATCTTTTCTATCTTTTCTTGAGCTGGTTTCATAACATTTGGTATCAAAGCTTTGGATTCTAGGGTTTCGCTGCTCCAAACAGGTCATCGTGGCATTTTCGCTATAACGTTTTTTCTGTGACGTTTCAGAAGTTTAAAAAAAAACCCATTTGAGAAGAAATCGCGCTGAACCTTGGGTCCGAATTTCAGAGCTTTTCGCGCTATATTTGCGGAGATATGATCTGAGGAAATCGGTCTTTTTGCAGACTCCTGAATTACATTACAAACATGTGACCTGGGGAAAATCATCATAACTTTCTCTCTGAGCATCGGATTGAAATTTCGTCAGAAGGAACAGAAAGATGATGGACTGTAGTTTCTTGTAGATATTTTTCAGAGCCAAAGGTCGAAACAGTGACACGTGGCACTTCATACAAGTTCGCTCTTCGAGAAAGGTCTATAATCAGGTCATCTTGGGAGATTGTGCATAACTCTTTCTTGGAGAATCCAATTTGGATCAGACTAGTGGCATTGGAAGGAGGACACAGAGGGCTACTACAGATCGCAATTTCAGAACTTAAAGATTCGAAAGTACAGAGTTACAGTCGTTTCAAGATCGAGCTCCTAAAATCAAGAAAAAGCAAGATGAGGATGTTTGATGGCAAGGATCCGGTAAATTGGATACTTCAAATGGAACAATATTTTGATCTACATGGTGTACCACTGTTACAAAAGGTATGTATTGCATCTTCATATTTAGAACCGGATCAATTTTTATGGTACAAAGGGCTTTGTTCTCGTAAACAACTTGTTACGTGGTCAATTTTCACGGAGGAAATGATAGCACATTATGAGGATACAAAGAGCAACACCTTCTTTAGAGCAACAACACAACAATTGGAAAGAGTAAAATGGCTTTGTGACATAGTGGAAAGCAAAATTATGGAAACCAGGAAGCATACCCCTCACAACTATAAAGATGGAAGTGTTGTTTCTCCTAGCGTTCCACAACCTACAAGGGTTACACCACAACAATTGGAAGAAAAAAGAGAACAAGGGCTTTGTTATAATTGTGATAGAAAATGCACTAAAGGTAATAAGTGTGTTGAGAAGAAATTATTTTACATAGAATATGAAGAGGAGGAAGAAAAGGATCAAGAAACATCAAAAGAAGAAGATATATGCCAAGACCCCACCCCAGAGAAAGAAGAAATGAATCAGACCATATCTTGTAAAGCATTGGCAAGAATTACCACCCCTCAAACTCTCAAGATAGAAGGACATATCAAGAAGAAAAAGGTGCAAGAAGTGAAAGATCGCATCGAGAAAGAAGAAATTAATCCAATCATATCTTGTAATTCATTGGTCGAAATTACCACTCCTCAAACTATCAAGATAGAAGGACATATCAAGAAGAAAAATGTTCAAGAAGTGAAAGATCACATCGAGCATCAAGAAATGAATCCAACCATATCTTGTAAAGGATTGGAAGAAATTACCACTCCTCAAACTCTAGAGATAGAAGGACATATCAAGAAGAAAAATGTTCAAGCAGTGAAAGATCACATCGAGACTCAACAACAAGTTCTCCAAATTTTAAAGGATAACGCCACTTCGGTGCAAAATCAAACAAAACAACAGGTAGATCAACATCGTAGTGAAAAATGTTTTGATGTAGGTGATTGGGTATTTTTACTACTACATCTCAAGAAAGCTATTTATGAGAAGGAAATGTTGGCAATACTACATGCACTTAAAAAATGGCGACCTTACCAAATGGGAAGACTCTTCAAGGATGAGGATGTGGAAGCATTGTTTTGTGCTATTTTTATTATCCAACTAGATTGGATAAACAAAGCAAGGGATGAATGGAAGAAGGACGAAGAAGTATGGCCATTTATTCAAAAGTTGAAAAAGATCCCAATTCAAACAATATTACCAAAAAGTGAAGAGGAAGGTAAAATCATATTGGAACCTGGAGCAGTCACAGAAAAAAGAACCCGACAGCTACGAAATTGATCAATTTCAGAGTATCTCATCAAGTGGAAGAACTTACCCACTGAAGATTCCACATGGGAGGACAAGAATTTTATATAGAAGCATCAAGAACTACTCAAGCGTTGAGGACAACGCTTTTTGAAGGAGAGGGGCATGTTAGGCCCCTATACTACTAGTGTAACCCCTTATTGTTACTATTACAACCCACTTATTATATTGATGTACCCATGTAGTGCCCATATTGTTACTATTGTGCCCCATAGAAGCCCACTATTGTTATTATTGTGCCCTTACATTATTATTGTTATGTCGGCTCTAATTATGTTATGACCCCTTAGACTCCTATATATAGAAATGAGGTCTTTTCATTTGTATCATCCAAGAACTGTTCATTTATGTAATGTAAAGGAGGTTGCCCCCTCGAAGAGGCTGAATTCTAAGGCGTTGATCTATCTTTTCTATCTTTTCTTGAGCTGGTTTCATAACAAAAGCCAACCACTATGAATTAGAAACCGATCCAATCAAGATGTTATATGTCTGACCCCACTCCTTCTATTCGTCCAAGTGTATTTAACTACTTTGGGGAGAATGTCCACTAAATCCCATTCGTTTATTAAGTCTTCCATGCTATCTCTCAAGGGATAAAAAACTAAGCATCCTCCTCTTTTCTCTTTGAATCATAGAACAATATTAAATTCCCCTCCCATTATGCAGTTATTGTGCCAAACCCTCACATTTTAAAGAGTTCCAAAATTATGACTTTTCCCCATAGAGAACATGTGCATATATATTGATGATGGGGATTTTCTCACTCATATCCCTTCTTTCCAAAATAGCTACTATCCAAATTTGAGATTTCATGCTATCGAATAACTTAAAGTAGATTTCAGACCAAAGCATGCCTATTCCACCTGAAGCTCCTTTGTAACCTTGTGCAATTCCATTACTATCTATCCAAAAATACTTAGTTGTGTTGATAACTTCCTTTTCCTTGAGCTTGATTTCCTGAAGTAAGAGAATCCAAGGCTTCTCCTATTTCACCATATCCTTCAATGACAAGGAATTTATTGGGATTCCCAAGCCCCTTATATTCCAAGGAAATGTTTTCATCATTTCTTGTGAGGATTTTGATGGGTACCTCCTCCTTCTTCTATTGATTCCTCTCCTTTAGATGATTTTCGCTTTAGAATCTTAGTGATTACCGGTAGTTTGCTTAATTTCTTGTTCTATTATGCCTCTATTTCTAGAGTTGTCTTCTTGAAAGGACTTCCTTTATTTTTCTTGCTACTCTTCGTCTCATGACTACTACCTTCATCCCCCCAAATTAAGGTCTGCACTATATTTCAAGTGATAACCCCTATGGAAGAGGGACCACCTTCAACATTCCCAAACTCGGGTGAAGAGTTTTCATTACAATTTATTGGGGCATTTTGAGTCTCTACAGAGATTAGCTCTATTTGTTGAAGATTTGAGTTATTCTTGAGTTTTGGGACCTCCTCTATTTTAGTTATCTCCCCATCTTCGTGCTCTATTATTACTACTTCATCACCAGAAGCCCCTTTATTCAAACTGGGGTTTCGTTCCTCCTGTTCATTCTCTTCTGGGGTCTATAGGACACTGAATGGATTTTCCGATGATGAAGCCCTATTTTTGATTTGGGTATTTTGGTTCTTAGCCACCATTAATTTGGCTCTATTACCTCCTCTCCTCTTAGTCCACAATTGATCCTCTTGAACTACTGATGGATTTGAACCCTTGCAAGTGGGGAACTTCCTACAATCCCTAGCAAAATGACCATATTCATGGAAGAATCGACATTTAAAAAGGATTTTCTCATAATCATGACTCTAGCAATGAGTCCATCCCACTAGGGTGAGATTAATTTTTGAAGGAAAACCCTTCTCTAGATCAACCTCCACATAGATCTTAGCACATGCAAACTGGGATCTTTTGGATTCATCCCTATCCAAATATATTTTAATGTTATTTCCACTTTCTCTCAAACAATTGTCACTCCAGCAGGAGAGCGAGAGCCAAGGAAGCTTAACCCAAACATGAACTACATTCAAGATATCTTCATCTAAGTTGAAATATGATGACCAGTTGTTCAGATACATCCCTCGAGATCCAAAAAAATTAGGGTCTATTTTTGCAGATCACATCTTTATCTTCCTCGAGTTCGAACAGGAAATAAAAAAAACCATTTCCACATCCGTACAAACCAATATTACCCTTCATCAGTGGCTTCCAGGTCTTACCTATCCATGCTTCCATTGATTTAGGGGGCGATCACATCCCCGTGAACTTTCCCACAAGGGCACGATAAAAAAAGGCCAGAGTTGTTCTTCGGATGCCTAAGGGAAGAGCCACCGAGGGTAGACTTCTTTACAAACTTTGTTTGCACATCTTTATTCCTGAGCTTCTTTGAAAGAGCAACCATGAGAGCCTGGAAGGTTACGACCTCATCAGGGGGAGGGGGAGGGGCCCCCTATGGGGTTGCCATCATGAGATCAAGCTAGTGTTTCTGCAACACACGAGAGGGCTGTAGAGTAGAGCGCTTTCTTATCATATAAAATGTACCAAGATAATTATAAAATTATAAAAATTAATTAAATTATTATTGTTATTATTATTATTAGTTATAAAAATGAATTGGTCGAGTGGGTGTAGCTCGGGTGGTAGGGAGGATTCATTCTTATCTTCCCCCTAGGTTCTAGCCCCACTCAGATTGACATGCTCGCTCATTGGGAGTAATTTCTACATGAAAGATAACTGACTCATTTAGACATAAACGGGTTTTCCGTGGAAGTAGCTAGTATTGATATTTGGTACAGTAAACCACACTAAATAAATTATATATATATATATATATATATATATATATATATATATATATAATAATAATAATAAAATTCAATACCATAAATAAAAATATAATGGAAACATGATATTTGTTTTAATTAAATTAAAAAAAAATGATATAATTATCTTTGAGATAAATATCAATTTTTTATCCTCAATTATTACTTAAAATATTATATAAATATTCTATAGAAATTAAATCTTTTTATCTCAACCTTTTATCTTCAATTATTATTTAAAATATTGCAGGAATGTATGGAAGTTGAATCCCTTTTATCTATAATTATTAATGCAAAATAAACATATATACCCATAAAAAGTGAAACTCACTTTGAACTGTAAGTCTTATTAATGATGAAATTATATTTGATTTATGAATGGACCATATAAGTTTATTACTCCTAAAATTAACGCACAACTTATATTTGGTTTATGAATGGACCATATAAGTTTGTTAGTCATAAAATTTATGAAAAAAAGATGTGTAACAACAAGGTGTTGCACAAGGTCGAAGGTCCCACAAGGGATACGACTTATACCCATACAAATATATCCTTAGTCCATCGCTACGGCCCACAGAGATCAAACCTTGCCGTGAACACCTATGCAGATTGAAGCATGGTTGCCAAATTTTCGTTTTCGTTTTGATCAGCACAGTATAATAAACTAGCATACCCCGAAGTGGGGGAAATTAACACTGAATAGTTACATTATTCAAAGACTGGAGAATTTTTTTATTTATGTGAGAAAAATGAATTTTCAAAAGGGTTTTTTGTGAAGGTAAATGTGAATGTACATAATATAATATAGAAGGATGCAATGAGGGAGTTTTTGAGTTGCGATTTTTTGTTAAGTCAATTTTAATTAGTGTTTTTAATGAAGGTCTAAAAAATAATAAAATCGTGATTTATAAGGATAACTTTCTAATATTAATTGGGGAATAAGGAAATAGAGCATCATTATGTATCATGACATTTTCATGGGTTATTATTACAATTCAAATAGAGGTATGAAACCATCTATTCAAATGAACATGAAACAACTTATGTGTAAGCAAAGTAATTATCCAAAGACAAAAATATAAGTGTGCATAGTTAGGATGAGAATTTAACCTTGAACCTTGGTGGTGATTTGCTACTAAGAAATAGAAGTGAAGGCCTCCACCTCAAGTTTGTCTCCAAAATTGTAATTCTTGTCTTTGCCCTTGACCTTAGCCTATTGCCCCTCAAGTCCATACCATACATAAATCTAAACCCATAAATAACCATATTGAGGCTTCAAAACGTTGATGGTTCTATTTGTTTTAATTGGGATTCCTATCCTGCTATTAGTCACATGTGTGTTGTTTCTTCTGATGCTACTCCAGAAGGTGTCGATGATGTCTTCTTACTTCCAAATTACAAATGAAAATCCCAAACCATGATGGATAGGTTGTAGATAGATAGGTCACACTGAATCCACATTAAATTAAGGCCCTTGATTTTTTAAATTTGACCCATCTGATCCATCCATTTCCATTCACTACATGGCATGCCAAACATAAAATGGCCATGACCATGAATGATTACATCAACATGAAAATAAAGAGCAGACTAATGAAATAGTATCCACCATAGAAGTTCATAAGAGTAGTGAGCCTAATGAAGTCCCTAAATTATAAAGAAAACAATAGTAATGGAGAAAATCTTAGGCCTAAATTAAATGGAACCTCAATGCAATGGAAGAGAGAATTGTCATAAATGTATGTCGATTATTTGGAAGTTTTTATTAGTACACATTAATTCAACAAGAATTTCTTAAGGATCTCAAGCCTTCGACGACGATTTTCCCAAGGTGACCTGTTTGGAATGTAATTCGGGGGTCTGCAAAAACCCTAACTTCCTCCAATTATATCTCTGAAAATATAGCGAGACAGGACCTAAAATTCAGAGCTGAGGTTCAAACCGATTTCTTCTCAAATGGTTTTTTTTAGCTTCTGAAACTTCATAGGGAAAGAGTTATAGCGACAATTCCACGATGACCTGTTTTAGATCTAGGATTCCTGTCCCACTATTAGTCACATGTGTGTTGTTTATTTATATAGAGAGACGAGATCTGAAATTCGGACCCGAGGTTTAGCGAGATTTCTTCTCAAATGGGTTGTTTTTGTAGCATCTGAAACGTCGCAGAAAAAAGCTATAGCAAAAATTCCACGATGACCTGTTTGGAGAAGCGAAACCATAGAATCCAAAGCTCTAATACCAAATGTAATGAAACCAACTCACAAAAAGATAGAAAAGATAGATCAATGCCTTAGAATTCAGCCTCTTCAAGTGGGCAACCTCCTTTACATTACACAAATGAACAATTCTTGGATGATTCCAATGACAAAACCTCCTTTCTATATATAGGAGTCTAAGGGGACATAATATAACCAAGCCAACCTAACAATAATAATATAAAGGCACAAAAATAACAATAGTGGGATTGTATGGGGCACAATAATAACAATATGGGGACAATAGGGGCACAACAGTAACAATAAGGGATATAACGACAATAGTAATGGGGGAATCACTAGTATTATAGGGACCTAACAAAGCATGGAAAGAATATGTTAATCGAAGACGTATTTTATCCTAGTAAATGATTAGTGAACAACCAAAGATTCAAAAAAGGTGGAAGATAACTTCCTTGCCTACAAAGACACACTATAGAGGGGTGCAGAGGCATACCTCTAATATCTGTTGTAGAAATTCTCACTGTAGATTAAACTGATTATGCAATGTACTAAAGCAAAATACTTAATCTACTTCTACAATCAAACTTGCGGAAGCTTTATTGACTTTGAGCAAGATCAAACAAAACACATATAACAGAGAAGAAGATTCAAACATGAAACACAGAAGAATACTCTGGGGAAAGCAAGCTAAAAACCCCACTATCTGTATTATCATACAAGTGGAAATATCTCAGGATTACACAAAGCTTTAGCTCTCAAGCTATCCAGCTCTCAGTACAATCCCTCTCTTCTACTCATAGAAATAATAGACAACACATATGCCTTCTCCTCTATCCTCCAAGCCTCCTATTTCCTTGCACAGTTTCTTTTGGGTCCTCCAGCTACCACCTGTGTGTAATAATCACCTCACATGTTGCTCTAACCTCTGTAGTAACTGCACAATCCTCAAGGAATGAATTCCTTCTGCATGCAAGAGATATTCACATGGGAATATTCTAGCAACTGATAGTACATTGTCCTTGCTTTTCATCTCAACTGGGTCTTTCTCTGAACTAACATGCATGAGTTATTTATGAGAGAATATTCTGTTATCTGGAGAACACTAGTTGCATGCATTAACTGACTGTACTCACAATTAGTTCCACAAACTGTTTGGAGCTAATTTAATTGGACTTAACTCAGTTAACTGAGCTAACTAATTACAACTCAAATACAACTCATCCTTATCTTCTTAATTAAGGGATAACTTCCTCAATCAAAGGGATAACTATTGCATGTCTTCACATAGACTTCATGTTTGAATTTCTCCAACTAATTAACTCAAGATGAATTAACTAATTATTTTTCAAACAACTGGTGAGACTAAATTCAAATTTTAATTCAAGAATAAATTAAAATTGGAATATATCCTGAAATGCTATCTATAGCAATGCTATTTTTAGCATTTCTTGTTACTATTTTCAACACTACCTCTTAATAAGAAAGGGATTATCTGCCACCTCGATCCTGTCTCTGTGGAACTCAAATTTACACTTTAACAATGCCTTAGTCAAAATATCAGCATCTTGCTCCTCGGTCAAAATATACTGCAACAACATGATCCTCCTCGCCAGACAGTATCTGAGATGATGATACTGAATGTCTATGTGCTTGGACCTGTCATGAAATACTAGATTCTCAGAGAGTTTGATACAACTTTGATTATCACAATAGATCACAGTTAGATCCATCCTCTGATCAAATAAACCAACTAGAATTTTCAGCATCCAAATGGCCTCACATGTTTCCTGGCTTGTAGCCATGTATTCAGCCTTTGTTGAGCTAAGTGCAACTGACTTCTGTTTCTTGTTGTACCAAGAAACTGCAGCTGAACCAAGGTTGAAAATTCCTCCTAATGTGCTCTTTCGATCTGATGGACTCCTTGCCCAATTTGCATTTGTGAAGCCCTAGCTTCACTCCCTCTGACCATTTGTACCATAATCCATACTGAGATGTGCCTCTGAGGTATCTCAAAACATGCTTCGCTTCCTTCCAAAACAGCTTGGTAGGTTGAACCATAGCTTGACTCAGCTGGTTCACTACAAATCACAAATCTGGTCGTGTGTTCACTAAGTACATCAGTGAACCCACAAGTTGCTGATACACATTAGCTTCTACTACTTCTCCGGAAGTAGCATCCTCCTTCCTCTAGTTACTTGCTAGAGGAGTCTGGATGGGCTTGCACTTCTTCGTGTGGAATCTCCTGAGTATCTCATGAGCATACTTGACTTGAGACACAAACACTTCCCCATCCTTCTGCCACACTTCCATGCCTAGAAAGTAGTGCATGAGACCCATGTCTTTCATCTCGAACTCTCTTGCAAGGTCCTCCTTGCAAGACATCATGATCAACTGATCATCACCTGTCAATATCAGATCTTCAACATAAAGAACAATGATCAACTGCTTACCTTCCACCATGATGTGGTACAAGTTCGCATTCGCTTCACTCTTTATGAAGCCCAACCCAGTGAAGTAGTTGTTGATCCTGGTGTACCAAGCACGAGGTGCTTGCTTCAACCCATACAAACCTCTCTTGAGTCGACACACATGCAACTCATGATCAAAGGTCTCAAAACCTTTCGGCTGCTCTATGTACACCTCTTCCTCAATCTTGCCATTGAGGAATGTAGTCTTCACATCCATCTGATGGATCTTCCAATCCATTTGTGCTGATAGTGCCAACATCGATCTGATAAATTAGTACCTTGCTACAGGAGCAAAAGTCTCATCATTGTCGATCCCCTCAACCTGTGAGAAACCACGAGCAACAAACCTTGCCTTATGTTTCTCCACGCTACCATCAGCGGCATGCTTTACCTTGTAAAGCCAATGAGAACTCACAACTGACTTGTTCTTTGGTCTTGGAACAACATCCCAAACACTGTTCCAAACTATGGAGTCATACTCCTCCACCATAACATCAAACCAAACTGGCTGCTACACTACTTCCTTAAAGGAAGATGGTTTGGTCTCTACACATTCCCCAACAAGGGCCATGTAACCAATGTACCGCTCAGGTGACCTCCTATGTTTGTGTTGAGAAGATGGCTCTCCCACATTCTCTCTTACATCCATCAATAATATTTCAGCTTCCCTTGAGTTCTTCTGCCCATCTCTGGAAGACTCTACATGAGTGGATGTCTCCACTCCTGGAACCTCTGCATGCGGCTGCTCCACATCAATCTGAGGCTCCTCCTCCTTAGGAATCAAAAGTTCCTCCTCTGCCTGCAACTTGAGCTCCCTCTCAAGGGAAGCTTGCATGGCCTTCAACTCATCAAACTTAAGATCTCTGCGAACCATTGTCCTCTAACTGGTAGGAAAATACACCTAATAGTTGTGGGGAGTATCAATGTACCCCACAAGTATCCCCAACTCTGTTGTCAGATCTAGCTTCTTCCGAGCATCCTTGGTCATATGGCAATAAACCGATGAGCCAAAGATCCTGAAGTGACCCACATCTGGTCTCTTCCCAGAGAAAGCCTCCTCTGGTGTCTTCATCCCAAGTATGCGATGCAGGCTTCTATTCTGCAAGTAAACCGCTGTGTTGCATGCCTCAGCCCACAAATGAAGTGGTAGGCCTTGGTCATGCATCATCGCTCGAGCTGCCCCCATAATCGTTTTGTTCTTCCTCTCGGCCACCCCATTATGCTGTGCGTTATGAGGTGCCATCAACTCCCGTTTAATTCCTTCTGCTGCACAGAAGTCCTTAAACTCTTGAGAGACATACTCTCCACCATTGTCGCTTCGCAAGGCCCTGATCTTCTTTCCAGATTCTTTCTCAACCAAGGCTTTGAACTCACAAAACCTTGAGAAGGTTTGATCCTTCTTCTACATGAAATAGATCCAGCATCTACGAGAAAAATCATCAATAAAAATCACATAATACCTTTGTTTAGCGGTGGAGGTTGTCGAGAATGGTCCACACACATCTATATAAACTCTCTCCAAGATTGCTTCAGCTTGACTGTCTTGATCATGAAAGGAAGATTTTGCATACTTACCCAAGGTACAACCTTTGCATGTGTCCACTTGCTCAAGTTTACCTTTGGGAAGTCCGGTAGAAATCTGCTGCATTATCTTCAAGGCCCCATGGTGCAAGTGGCCCAAACTTCTATGCCATAACTCATCAATATCTTGGCTTTGCACCAATTCTACTTTGGAACTCAATGCAACACAATCATCTACCTCCATCTTGTAGAGATTCTTCACTCAAATCCCAATCCTCTTGGCCTGACCCGTGGATATGTGTCTCAGGAGCACCTTTCCTTTACTGAAGACTACATCATAGCCTTTGTTTTCCAACATCACGATCGGTACCAAGTTTTTCTTCAGTCCAAGCACATACTTTACATCAGTCAAGGTGATAGGAGCTCTATGCTCCCTCTGAAACAAAACCATACCTTCACCTAAAACATGGTACTTTCCATCATCGCCCATCTCTATGCGCATCTGGAAGTCTTTCTCCTCCAAGGTACTGAATAAACTCTTATCGCCAGTCATGTGGAATGAGGCTCCACTGTCCAGGTACCAAACACAACCCACCATCAATGAAACCATGCATGTGATGAGGGTAAAATCCAATTCGAACTATGAGGCCAGTGCCTCACCATCTGATCCTTTCAAGGATCCCTTCTTGGATTTCTTCAATGAATAATTAGTTGCATAATGGGCCACCTCATGACAATTAAAGCATCTCACTTTAGATTTGTCAATCTTCTTCCCACCATGGGAAGAACTCGATTTGGAACGGGAATCCTTCCCTTTCCATTTCCACGCCTTACTTGCTAAGGATATATTTTCTTCATCATCATGCTTAGATGAAGAACCATCTCTGGTTCTCCTCCTGATCTCCTCCTGCATCATATCCGACCACAGTCATTCCCAATCTAGCAATTTCTCTCTTCCATTAACTGAGTCCTGGTAGCTATGCCAGCTCTTAGGAAGACCAAGGAGAGCCAAGACTCACCATATCATCATCAATTGTCATGATTCCTACACTTCCAAGCTCATCTTTGCAGGTGGTGAGCTTGTTCAGATATGTAGAGATCATGTCGCCCTTTTCACACTTGATTTTCTGAAGCTTGTCCTTCAACGCTAACTTCCTCTGGTCGCTACTATTCTGATATAGGTCCTTCAATGTATTCCACATTGAAAATAGAGTCTCTTTCCCATGGAGACTCGAGACAATATGGTCTCGAACTCCCTCCAGAAGAATCCTCCTCGCTCTCGCCACACATTTCTTCCATTCCACCAATTCTTGGGCATTAGCTGCTGTTGGCTTGGGGACTTCTTGATCAATGAAGTCCTTCAAACCATTGTCCTCTAATACCGCTTCCATGCGATCCTTCCATGCTATGTAATTCGAGCTGCCATCTAGGGCATACTCGAGTCTCAAGCCATAGAACGCCATTGGTGAACTTTGAGATGTGATAAGAAATCGATTTTGTACCTACAATCAAGAACTTCAACCTTCGAACTTCTCCCTTATTTGTATATTATTCTCCGCTTTGATCACCTTTGCTTTGATACCATGTAGAAATTCTTATTGTAGATTAAACTGATTATGCAATGTACTAAAGCAAAATACTTAATCTACTTCTACAGTCAAACTTGCGGAAGCTCAGTCGACTTTGAGAAAGATCAAACAGAACACATATAACAGAGAAGGAGATTCAATCACACATGAAACACAGAAGAATACTCTGATGAAAGCCTCAGCTAAAAACCCCACTATCTGTATTATCATACAAGTGGAAATATCTCAAGATTACACAAAGCTTTAGCTCTCAAGCTATCCAGCTCTAAGTACAATCCCTCTCTGCTGCTCATAGACATAATAGATAACACATATGCCTTCTCCTCTGTCCTCCAAGCCTCCTATTTCCTTGCGCAGTTTCTCCTGGGTCCTCCAGCTGCCACTTGTGTGTAATAATCACCTCACAAACTGCTCTGACCTCTGTAGTAACTACGCAATCCTCAAGGAATGAATTCCTTCTACATGCAAGAGATATTCACATGGGAATATTCTAGCAACTGATAGTACACTGTCCCTGCCTTTAATCTCAACTGGGTCTTTGTCTGAACTGACATGCATGAGTTATTTATGAGAGAATATTCAATTATCTGGAGAACACTAGTTGCATGCATGCATGCATTAACTGACTCAACTCACAATTAGTTCCACAAACTGTTTGGAGCTAATTTAACTAGACTTAACTCAGTTAACTGAGCTAACTAATTACAGCTCAAATACAACTCATCCTTATGTCCTTAATTAAGGGATAACTTCCTCAATCAAAGGGATAACTGTTGCATGTCTTCACATAGACTTCATGTTTGAATTTCTCCAACTAATTAACTCAAGATGAATTAATTAATTATTTTTCAAACAGTTGGTGAGACTAAATTTCAATTTTAATTCTCAATTTTAATTCAAGGAAAATTAAAATTGGAATATATCTTGAAATGCTATCTATAGCAATGCTATTTTTAGCATTTCTTGTTGCTATTTTCAACATCTGTGTCCCTGCTACCTCTAGCAATTAGAGTTGTGGAAGTACGCAATTGTGAATGGAAGAGTCTAAATCACTCAATGTTTCTCTTTCTCCTTTCACCTCTTGAAATGGAAGTTCATGTATCAATTGGACAATCAATTACCCTCAACTTAGTCAACTGGGCCAACAATCCTATAGAAGGTGGAAAACATTTCAATTCATTACATTTACCAAGTTGCAACTCCTTCAATTTCTTTAAGTCACTCAACCAAGCCAACAAACATTTCAATTCCTTACATACATATAACTACAATTTTTTAAAATTATTTAAGTTACATATGTAGTGTGTCTAGCAAAGGGCCTACATCCAAAACTTCCAAATCGCTTAACTCTCCAATTGCACTTAGCAATTATTTTAAATTTGTACCTCTCATATATAACATTTTAAGTGACCTTTGATGCACCACCCATAGAGGGAACACTTCAATTTTCCTACAACTATAGATATTTGCGTACTTGAGCATGATTATATATCCTAGTGTTTCACTTGACATGGTTAAATTAGTGCAACACTCTAAATCAAGATGATGGAGTTTAATTAATTTACAAAAGGAATTTGACAACCTCTCTAATGTGGGGAACCAAGAAACCTTGATTTGTAAGAGGTTGGTTAAATTACAAAAGATTATAACATCCTCTTCAAAGTTGGGAAATTAGATAGTTGAATCTATTGGATTTTGGTTAAATCACTAAAGGAATATGGAAAGCTCTCAAAAGTTTGGCACATAATCAACTGAATTTGTTGGAGGTTGTTTAACTTACCAAAGGAATTTGGTAGCCTCTTCAAAGCTTGGCACTCAAACAACTCAATCTATTGGAGATTGTTTAAATTACCAAAATAATATGACAATGTATCCAATTTATTTCATTGGGTTCAAAAGCTTTGTTGACCTGTCGTTCCAGCAAACTTGTTTGGTTGCTTGTTTTCAGTAAAATACAACATTAATGGTATTGATATTTGTTTCAATCTAGTAATTTTGAAAATTTTCTTGGTTCAATACAATCTACAACAATCCCCTCTTAGGTTTCCTCCCAATGATTGTTCATTCCACAAATTAGATTGAATTATTGTATTTCTTGCTTTTTAATTTTCAATAAAATACATCAATACAATATTGGCTATTGTTTCAATCTAATAATTTCATGCCAGGAATGAGGGGAAAGCTCATTACATGAATTAATAGTCACACTTCTATTTCATGGGATAGAAAGCAAGAAGCAACTCTAAATACATATGTTTTCACGTTTTTTCATGGATGACTTTCAAAACTTTCTTTTTCGATGGTGGTGCTTCTAAGACTTTGTTATCTCACATTGATCTCACTCTTATTTTAGAGAAAGTGGTGGTAAGATGAAATTACATAAACAATGGAAGGCATCCTTATTATTTTACAGGGATTGGAGAAATGGTAACATGAAATTAGAGAGTCAAATGATGGAATTTCATTAATATAAATCGTATTAGGTTTGATTGATTTGGTAATAATGTGCTTTTAAATGTTTAATTAAGGTGTGTAAAAGGTGTATATTTATTTTATAATATTGTGATTTTATAATATAATATTATGAAAATAATATTAAATTTTCAATATATTATAATATAATAGGAAGCAAAGCGATATCAAGTTTAATATATAAAATAATATAAAAGTTTATATTTAAAGAAATATAAATGTTTACTATATTAATATTAATATTATTTTTTTTATATAAGATTTGGATAGTAAATAATTTTTTGAATCTAACATATTTATTTAAAACACCATTTAAGTTTATTTCAACATTAAACATCATAGTCTATTTTAGTGTTAGAAGTGAAGGAAGAGGATTTATACCATTTTTGGATATATGGAAAGAGTTTTTACATGTAAAATATGTAAAATAGTAGAACATTTTCTTTTTTAGGGTTCACTCCCATGTCATGTTGTTTTGTTGGGTATAATAATAATAATATGCTTAATATAATATGACCCTAGATCCATCTTAACCCCGAATGGAATCTATCAAGTGCTCAAAGGGATCAAATCTCTTGAGGTGCAAACCTTTCTTGGAGTTTTACACTAAAAAAGAGGTTTTTACCTTGAGAAATTTGACCCCTCTTAGCATTGTGTTAAGATGGATCTAGATTGGTAAGTACCCACACCATGTTCGTGTAGAGAAAATTCCCATATAATACATTTGATTTCTGCAATCTTATTTTGGTGGGCTTTTTTGTTTGTTAGGGTTGAAATTAAGATTTTAAGAGGAAGTGCCAATTTTTGTTGCTTCTTTTTTTAAAGAAAGCAATGGAGCCCAAAGTTTTCCAAGTGTAACTTGGAAACCCATATTCGAAATCTTGTTGTCGACCTACCATAGAGGAATATCTCCTTGAGGACCTAGATTATTCAAAAAAAGCCTAGAAGAAAAGGGTGTCTAGAAAACTCAGATTAACATGAAAAACGACCCTGAGATTCATGGTTTGAGATGATTAAGAAACCATTAAAGGACAAAGAAGCCATTCTTGAGTGTGAATAAAAACTTCTACACATAGTTGTGATGAAAAATAAGAAGGATGAAGAGAAAAATGTCTCAATTTTTTTTTTACAAATATGAATAATAGCAATAGTGTTAATGAGAGTGTGCCTATAATTCCTTTTCCTAGTGTCTTCCAAACCCTCTTGAATATATAAGCTATGGAATAATTTTTTGGGAGGATGGGGTTTACTATGCCCTTGATTCCAGAGTAAAAGGTGTAATGAAATGGTCTTTGGACGTAATATAATGATTTTTTTTTTTAATATTTAAAATATACAAATGAATTTTACATTTTGAATTTAGTAATACAATTTTTATTTTTTAAAATATATTATTGAATATAAAAGGAATTCTACATTCTGAAAAATTATAAAATATTCCACCATTAATTAAACAACATAAACTTACATGAAATTTTAAATAAAAATCTAAAAAGTAACGCCACTTATTTCCTTTATTTTATATATGAGCAACACTGCGTTAAAAACTACCCTGAAAATACCTATTTCGTTTATTATTTAAACTGCGTTATTTCGTTTTGTTCGGGGGGAGGCGCTGAACTCGGTAAGTTCACTCTACTACAACCTAGCCTCGTAGAAGTTGATAAATGGATTTCATAACATAGATATGGGTAAGTTCATTGTATAGTGATCTAACCTTTTAAGAGTTATAAATGGATCTCGCGGGTTTCCTTGTATTTTTCTTTACTGAAAATACATTCTTTCACTCTTGATATAATCTATAGCTCTTGAGATAAAGAGAGAAATTGTTTCAAACTAATTGAATAAATTGTTTGGGTTTGCTTTTCCTATTTAGAGTTAATATTCTATGACAAAGAAACTCTAAAATATATTAAAGATAAATGAATGAGATTATTGAAATAATTGAACTTAGGGAGGTTAATAATTTTGTGTTAGTGTTTGTTTAGAAGTAATTTTAGACGAGGGATTTTTGGATGTTAATGTGTTCCAACGTGATGAATGGACTTATTGCTAAGAATGGGACAAGAAGCAACTACCTTTTGCAATATTTGTCATGCCTACCACCTTTTAAAGAAAATTACTCAAAAGCTTTTTTCCTAACCTCTTGAATCTCTCCTCCAATCATTTGTTCAAAGTAGTACTTCATATAATCCCAAAGCAAAGAAAGGAGAATGGTAAGATCCCTTTCAAAGTAGTGACTAATCAGAAAAAAAAAATAATCAAAATCTAAGAACCAAGAAACCATGAAGATAGACTGCTTCAATGGCACAAATCTTTTGCAAGTTTTAAGAGACCTCAAGGCCTTCCAAAGGCTAATGAAGGAGGGGAGTTTCAACTAGAAAAAGGAATACCCATCCCCATATAGCAAGGAATACCCATCCCCATATAGTTAGAGAAATTGGGGAAGGGAGTAGTGGTCCTGGAAATAGTTAAAGATATTCAATATCCATCCATAGAAACCATAACTTCTGTCATTTATGTCAATCCATCCAACATGTAGCGAGTCATGATTATTCAAATTAAAGATGATTAACGAGAGATGATCATCCTCACTTAAAGATGATTAACGAGAGATGATCATCCTCTCTTAGTTGACTATTTTGCCAAAAAAATATAAAAACTCATTTTAAGATAAATATAAATATATTTAGAAAAATTAGGTAAAAGCCAAAATGTCTCCATCAAAGGGTAAATATATTATTTTTACTGCTTGGAAAAAACACAGAACTTAGGACATATTTTATGATAAATATAAATATATTCTGGAAATTTATGTAAAAGCCAAAATGTCTCAATCTGCGGGTAAATATATTAGTTTTACTACTTGGAAAAAAACATAGAACTTGGACATGTTTTATGATAAATATAAATATATTCTGGAAATTTATGTAAAAGCCAAAATGTCTCAATCTAAGGGTAAATATATTAGTTTTACTACTTGGAAAAAAACAGAGAACTTGGACATGTGAAAGATGCACGTAATCTGTACGATGTCACATTTTTCATATCTCTTTACCCTACATAGACTAGTCTTCCATTCGATGTCACATTTTTCATATCTCTTTACCCTACATAGACTAGTCTTCCATTCGATGTCACATTTTTCATATCTCTTTACCCTACATAGACTAGTCTCCGATAGAATTTTGATTCCAAATTTTAGTGTGAAGATAAATTGGTGGAGGTTATAGATTAGGTTGTACAATATAATTTTTTAGAAAAAAAAATTGTTGTACTATACAATTAATGATGGGAGTATATCTCCCATCATTGTAAAATAAGAGGTGAACTAATAGTATTTGAGATAAATCAATTTAAATATTATTTAAAAATAATAAATTCTAGTGGATAATGTTTAATTTTGGATAAATTTCAATTTTTTTTGGGTAAAAAAAAACTAATATAAGTTGATGCAAAATTCAACGCAATATATCTTGCTTGAAGCAACTATAATAAAGTAATCTATCATATTAAATAATATTTAAATAAACTTTAACATTTTAAAAATGTTGAGGTGTTACTGAAAATTGATTAATATAGGTCAGTATTGTTATTAGAGTTGTACCACTATTTTAAAATGTTAAAAGTTTATGTTTGATGTGGATGGATATATTAGAACATAATTTGAGGAGTAGTTGTTGTTTGTTTAATTTTACAAATCAATATGAAAGTACTTTTCATTGATAATATATGTTTATTAATTCTAAATTCATGTTTTAACAAGACGACTGCGTGACAGCTAGTCCATGCCTTAAGCATGACGAACATGGCTATGAGGAAAGGCGAACTGGAGTTGAAAATAGCAGAAGTGCTCAGACTGGTGAAATTTAAGATCTGCCAAGAATGCCCTTGCAGACACCATCATAAAATCTTACATCCTACAACCCCATAACCATGCTTTGCTTGCTGAGTTGTTGCAAATAGCGGTAGTTGAGATGGCCAAACTGTTGATGCCACAATCTGCTCACCTCATCTAAATGAGTGAGTAAAACAGCAAGCAGACCCCTGGGAACAAATTTTGCAGCAAGTTCACTCGATCAGCTGATAAGTTCACCGCGGACTTCAAGTGGTTTTCATTGTGAAACCACAATCTGCTCACCTCAATCTGCTCACCTCATCTAAATGAGTGAGTAAAACAGCAAGCAGACCCCTGGGAACAAATTTTGCAGCAAGTTCACTCGATCAGCTGATAAGTTCACCGCGGACTTCAAGTGGTTTTCACTGTTTCACAATGGAGGCCTTACAAAGCCATTAATTGAACCAAGAAATCCAGAGAAATTCCTCAAATGACGTTTTGCAGCGAAGTTGCAGAGACATCGACTCCATGACGGCGTAAGCTCATCTAAATCCATAGTAGACTGAACGCTAGGGGCTACCTTGGAAACTGTGAATTGGGCTGCAACTGCCTTTCAAAATGTTCACACCCGAAATCACAGAGCCAAAGCACACATGCAAGATAGAGAAAAACATGCAAGATAGAGAAAAGTAATGTGCAAAAAATGTTGTCTCAAGAATGAGTATAGCCTCGATAGTTTGAGTTTTTTGCTCATCCCGCATAATGCTAATAATAAGGTGTTCATTTCAAACTATATTCTATGTTCAGAGGGTATGTTTATAGGGTTTTTTTTGTATATTACTGAATTTGTTTTTTTTGTTTTTTCAATTTAAAGTAAAAGAAAGCTATTTAGACCTTTATATGTTTTAGTAGTCAAATGAATATGTGAAAATAAACATTATAAGCGGATTTAGAAACCAATATGAAAATAATCCATAAGATTAGAATTTAATTACAGTGTCCACATTACAAAAAAAACATGAACAAGCACCTTTATATAAAATTATCATGATCTTCATGAATTCAACGCTCAGTTTAAAATATTAATACACTCATGTTACCCAGACTAATATTTTATAGCTCAATTACGAAGTAGATAGTTTTGTGGGAGTTGAATAGGGCTACGCTTTTCCACTTCTTCAAAATCATTGCTGAATGTAATGTTGGGAGATATTGAAATCATCCAGATTCATTTCTAGAAATGGCCAATTAGTCTATTTATATTGTGCATGAAATACTAGAATGAAAGAGATGTGATATTCTTTCTAATAATGATTAAGTTTATAATAAACACAACGAATGCAAAAATTGTAAGAATTAACAAACCAATGGGTTCTCCTCATTGGTATGCAGCCTTGGCCACTTGGCTAGAACCCACTGATGAACACGCCTTGCTAATCGGAATCGTCGAAGCTGTAGCACTTGCACCACCAACAGACTAGGGAATGAACAAGGCCGAACCAGTTTATGAAAGTGTCAACTCCATGATGGAATGAACATGGCCGAGATTAAGGAGGGCCGAGTTTTGATAAATGGAACGATGAGACACATGGCCCTCATGGTAGGTCCCATCTAGCGTTTTGTGTAGGATTTGCATGGGTTACACGTGCCTCTGCTTCACCATGAGAGGTGTAACGAGAAGAGTGCCTTGAAGAAACTAGCGCGCATGTGTTTCTCGTTTAGTGGTTCAGTATCAAGTTTATGACTTTTGTTTCAGCAGCTCATAAGATATCCTAAGCATACTATCTGTTTCCTCATAGTTGAAGATCCTTTGCCTTTGTATTCTAAGCTATCATCTCTCAAAGCATACCCAAGGTCTCTTGTACCAGTATAAACGAATCAATCTAGGAGGGTGATCTTAGAAGCAGACAGTTTAGTAGCGAAGCTCTGCAATGTCGTTATTAGAAGGTATATTCTCTTCGATCAGGACCCATTCGAATCATCCATCAGTCTGGCCTTCAAGCTTTCGGGGTTCAAGACCCATTCAGATCATCCATCAGGCTGGCATTCAAGCTTTCGGGGTTCAGGACCCATTTGGATCATCCGTCAGGCTGGCATTCAAGCTTTCGGGGTTAATGAACTGGCTTGCTGACTTGCTTTTCTCAATACGCGTAGGGGGAAAAAAGAGCTTGCCTCCCTTGTAGGTGATTACACCTGTTTCCTCTTTCTCTGAAAATCAAATTCAAGCATTCAAACTTCTCGTAATTGCCCAGGAAAAATCACCCAAATGGCAGACGGAAGAAGTCCTCACAGAAAGTGCAGGGTTTGAATCCCCGCAAGCCTTTACAAGCTAGACAATATGTGAGTGAAGCCGTTGTGGATGATTTTTTTGAAGCGCAAGGGGTTTCATGACGATGATGATGAGGAACAAAAGGTTACTGAAAATGTGGATGGTGGATTTGATTCCAAGAAAGAAGAAAAGTCTCCTATTGAGGAGCGAAAAGTGTTGTGGAAGTGATTTCAGCGCCCGTCCAGGAAGGTTACGAGCATTGTGTTCCTCAACATTCTTACCGTCATATATGGTAAGTAAACCAGAGCTTTGATTTGGGTTTCAGTTGTTTTATCATTTGTTAATTGATGTATTGTGATGACCGTCTAGCCAATCTAAGGAAATAGTGTGTCCACCAGGAACTAGGCTTATTAACAGTAGAGGAAAAGGTAAGGCTTTGCTTTCCTATTAGGTAGGTTGGGAAAGAATGAATGCAGGTTGGTGGAAGTTAATGAGAAAGAAGGGCAGGAAGGGCAGGTCCCAGGAAGAGATAAGGTTGTAAGTGGGAAAGGTTTTTTGGTATAAAAGATGGTATATATAGTGAATGGGGAGGATCTGGATCATCCAAGGAGGTGGACGTGGATCCCTCAAAGATGACCCTTCTTTTGAACTAAACACCTGATCTCGCTTCTTAAGGGCATATCAACTAAGCGAAAGGGCATATCAACTAAGCGAGTTGTGTTATGCAAGGGCAAGAATTATATGTCTGCCCTGCCTTACTGGTTCGTGCTTTTGAGAGAGCATGGACTGGGAGTAGCCGTGACTGTGCCTCCTACCTCACCACAAGAGGTATAAAGAGAGAATGAGTGCAGCGTACATAAACATCACCACAAGAGGTATAACAAGAGAACGAGTCCAGCACACAAAAATAGAACAAAGGCGGCATGTGCAGGAATCCATATCAGAGCCTGGTTTGTTGGGGATTTTTTTGATAAAATCCCAAAAACACACAAATAAAACTGAAACTCAACACATAGAGACAATGCTCTGTTTTCTTTGCTCCACAGGATCTTTTGTGCACAGAGAAGGTTTAAAAAAAATGACTGAGAACAGAGTTTTACATACCCATAAAAGGATTTCTATTCATTAAAACAAAATGCCTGTTACAAACTTCATCCTCTTTGCTGAGAGGGATTCACCAAGAATACTCTGCCTCTTTTACAAAATGATTTTTACACTGCTGTGTAAAATCTTCATTCACTGCTGTAAAATAAATTTACATGGATTTACTGCTGTAAAAGAGCTTTTACATTTACCACTTCTTGTTTCCCACTGCTGTGCATATCACAAAAATAAAATACAAAGACATACAAAAACTCTCATACTTCTTCTACGCACTGCTGTGCGATATTCGCTCCTTGCATTCTTGCATGTTAAATCTGTTCAATACTTGATTTACATATCTAGCTTGTGAGATAAAAATTCCTTTTTCATTTTGATCTACTTTTATGCCTAAGAAGTATCTCAAGAAACCCATGTCATTCATTTCAAATTCCTCTTTCATGACTGATTTAAAATTCTCAATAAGATAAACTTCATTGCCTGTGAAAATAACATCATCAACATATAAGACAACAATCAAAATTTTACCATCTTTTTCTTTGATGTAGACGGTGGGTTCTCTCTCACACTTGTCAAATTCATTATCCAATAGATATGAATCTATCCTGCTGTACCATGCTCTTGGCGCTTGCTTCAGCCCATAAAGAGCCTTCTTCAATCTGCACACTTTGTGCTCTTCACCTTTCTTCTCATACCCTAGAGGTTGTTCAATGTAAACCTCTTCCTTTAACACTCCATTTAGGAATGCTGACTTCACGTCCATTTGGTAGAATTTCCATTTGTTTTGTGCTACTATGGACAACACTGCTCTCACGGTTTCCATTCTTGCAACCGGTGCGAAAGTCTCCTCATAATCTCTCCCATATTGCTGTTTGTACCCTTTGACAACCAGCCTTGCCTTGTGTCTTTCTATCTTGCCTTCAGCATTGCTTTTGGTCTTGTAAACCCATTTCACTCCAATGACTTCTTTGCCTTTTGGTAGCTCAACCAAATCCCATGTTTTGTTTCTCTCTATGGCATTCATCTTCTCATCCATAGATTCTATCCATTTCCTATCTTTAATTGCATCCTCGAAATGAATAGGATCATCAACATGACAATACAAGGCAAATAAGGAATTCATTCCTTCATCATAAATGTCGCTTAGATTTCTAAACTTCTTACCTCTTTCATTTGGTGTGCAAGTGCTTGAAGATGCACTTTAATTTCCTCCTTGTGATGTGCTTGGAGAAGCACTTTCATTTATCCTCAATGGTGTCCCTTGTTGTCCTTGTGTTGGCGCTGCTGTTTGGGGATGCATTTCAGCCACCTCCTCATCATCTTCATCATGAGACAAATAGTTTTTAACATTAACTGTCTTCTCTATGCTTCCATCCCAAGCTTCCTCCTCAATGAATTGAACATCTCTGCTGAAAAAAAACTTCTTGGTAGATGGGATATACAACCTGTAGGCTTTGGATTCCTCACTGTATCCAATGAAAAGACATTTCTCCCCTTTGCTGTCCAACTTCCTCCTTAGCTGATCTGGTATGTGTGCATAGGCCACACATCCAAAAACTTTCAAGTGGGTGACACCTTGGTTTCTCCCACTCCATGCTTCTTCCGGCACTTTGTTCAACACTGATTTTGTAGGACACCTGTTCAAAATATACACTGCACAATTTACAGCTTCAGCCCAATAATCATTTTGCAAATGCTTTGCCTTCAACATGCTCCTCGCCATATCCATGATGGTCCTGTTCTTCCTTTCAGCAACTCCATTTTGCTGTGGGGTGTACCTTGCTGTAAATTGTTTGTGAATTCCATTTTCTCTACAAAATCGTAGGAATTCCTTGGAGATATACTCACCTCCTCTATCAGTTCTCAAAACTTTTATATGCAGCCCGCTTTGGTTCTCCACAAGTACTTTGAAATTTCGGAATTTTTCAAACACTTCACTTTTGTTTTTAAGAAAATATACCCAAGTTTTTCTTGTAAAGTCATCAATAGATGTTAGGAAATATTGGCTGCTTGCTAATGATGGAGCTTGCATCGGTCCACATAAATCTGAGTGGATGATCTCTAAGGGTGCCTTTGCCCTTATGCTTTTCCCTGATGGAAAACTTTCTCTGTGTTGTTTTCCTAATATGCAGCCTTCACAAAGGCTATCCGGTTTCTCTATCAATGGTAATCCTCTTACCATTCCTTTCTTGCTTAACAAGTTAATACCTCCAAAATTGAGATGTCCAAATCTCAAGTGCCACAACCAATTTTCATCCTTTGGCACGCTTTGGAAAGCCTCTTGGGTGACTGCTGCAATTTCATTTTTGTTTTTCAAATCTGCTCTGATCCTGAGAGGGAACATCCTGTTCCTTGTCATTTTTACTTCAACAATGCATCTTTTTCTGGGTGCTATATCCATGATGGTGCATACATCATTTTTAAAGAAAACATTGTACCCCTTATGGACAAGTTGTCCAATACTCAAGAGGTTACATCTCATTCCAGGGACATAGTAGACATCTGCTATGGTTTTCTTTTCTCCTTTCTTTATAAATATTTTTACCTCTCCTTTTCCCATAACAGAAATTTTGCTATCAGTTCCTAGTGTGACTTCTGATTTCACATTTTTATCTAGGGCAGAAAAGAAAGCTATGTTTCCTGTCATATGGTTGCTGCAACCTGAGTCTAAAAACCATATGTCTTCACTGTTTGTTTTAGCCATGTTACAAGCCAACAACACATTATCTTGACTGCTGTTTTCTCTAGTGACATTTGCATTTTGTCTATTGTTCATATCATGCTGCTTCTTCCTACATTCACTGGCATAATGCCCATAATTTTTACAATAATAGCATTGGACATTGGATTTTTCATACCTTTGTCCTTGAGCATGATTTTGTCCTCTTTGTTGGCTGCTGCCTTGGCCTTGGTTCTGATTTGGATTGCTGCCTCTTCCTTGATCATTTGCTGGACTATTCCTTCCACCTCTGTTCTGGCTTCTGCCTCCTCCTCTCTTGTTTCCTCTGCCTTGACCTCTTCCTCTTCCAAAAGACATCTGGGTCTTGAAGGCTTGCTCTAGAGATGAGTTTTCATTCCTACTCAACCTCTGTTCATGTGTTATCAGTGATGCATGAAACTCATCAACTGAAAAGTTTGAGAGATCCTTTGTCTCCTCTATGGTGGTGACAATCGCATCAAACTTTGAGGGTAAGACCCTCAATATTTTCTCCACAATCCTCCTTTCTTCAATGGTTTCTCCATGAGTCCTCATCCGTGTGACCAAACCAATCACATGTGTGAAGAATGAGTCAATATTATCTGACTCCTTCATACTCAGATTCTCAAAATCTTTTCTCAGCAATTGTAGTTTTGCTGTCTTCACTCTCTCCATGCCTTGATAGGCTATCTTGAGGGTTTGCCATGCTTCATTTGCTGTCTTCGCTGCTGCTAACCTTGGAAACACACTCTGGTCTACTGCTAGATACAACAACACACGGGCTTTTGAATCCTTCTTCCTATTGCTCTTCAGCAAATCCTTCTCTGCTGGAGTTAATCTATTAAACTCATTTTCATCTGTTGGTTCTTCAAAACCATCTTCAACTATTTCCCATAAATCTTGAGAGGCAAACAGGGTTGTCATGGTTATTGCCCAATAGTCATAGTTTTTCCCATTAAACTGTGGAAGCTGGGTGTTAAACATACCCATACCAGTGCTTGTGCTGGCCATTCCTTGCATCCTTAGTTATGCTTCAATTTCTTGACTGTGTATTTTAAAACAACTGACTGCTTCTTCAGTAACACATAAAAACTTTGTGAAATACCTGAGTATTTTCTTGACTGAGCCTTCACTTTGCTGGAGAAGATCTACTGCTGCAACAAAAGACTCCTCCCTTCAGCTTCTTGAACACCTTCAAAGAGCCTAAGCCTGCTCTGATACCACTGTTGGGGATTTTTCTGAGAAAATCCCAAAAACAAACAAAATAAACTCCACAGAGGCAATGCTCTGTTTCCTCTCCACAGGATCTTTTGCACAGGGAAGCTTTAAAAAAAATGACTGAAGAATAGAGTATTACATCACCATAAAAACATTTCTATTCATTAAAACAAAATGTCTGATACAAACTTCATCCTCTTTGCTGAGAGGGATTTACCCAAAAATACATTCAACAAAACTCTGTCTCCACCTGAGAATTTACACTGCTGGGTAAAATTCTCTTTTTCCTTTTACTGCTGTAAAACCATTTTACTCATACTGCTGTAAAAAAAAATTTACACATGCTTACCAAAAAAAATGCGCTCCTCTGTTCTTCGCGGATAGCACTGCTGTGCATTATCCTCTCTCACACTACAGAGTTACATTACAATGAGCAACATACATCTTATGCACTGCTGTGCCTATCAATAACAAAAGACTGGTGTATTTTTGTTGTTGCCCACGCTGTGCATTTCATACTCACTTCATTACATACGCGTGAGTTTTTTTTGTATAACAAAAATGGTCAACGCACATTAAAAAAAACATAACATATATAATATATATATGCCATATAAAAAAAACGTTTTTTATGTATGTTAATATATGCCGTATATAAAGAACTTCAATATTTTACCAACGCATATGACACTGCATTAATAACAGGTATGGTCAACCAAACTTAAATCTTACTCCACGCAAGTTCATAAATGCTAGCTCGAATGCATGTTGAAACGATGGACGACGGAGACTGATGGAGCAGATCGGACGGCGGAGGAGAATATCGGGAGGCCTCTTCCGGCTGAACGATAGCACCCGAAAAGTCAGACTTGCTTACGTATGGGGAGAGCCACGCGTCTGCACTATATTGTATCGGGCTCTTGTGTACGGAAAATGCCTTCGCCGAAAAGTGGTCCGAAAAGTTTCAGGTAGATTTGATGAGCGGTATCGGGGAGCTGTACGTATACTGTTGAAATTACATATTCAACATGGTTCCTCCGGTAAGTTCTCTCCCCATTCCAGCTTTTGAGAGAGCAGGGACTGCTTTTCAGAGAGCATGGACTGGGAGTAGCCGTGACTGTGCCTCCTACCTCACCACAAGAGGTATAAAGAGAGAATGAGTGCAGCATACATAAACATCACCACAAGAGGTATAACAAGAGAATGAGTCCAGCACGCAAAAACAGAACAAAGGCGGTAAAAACAGAACAAAGGCAGCATGTGCAGGAATCCATATAAGAGCCTAGTTCCTCCGGTAAGTTCTCTCCCCATTCCAGTGAATTTGAATCTTATTGCAGCAATTTAGGAGAAATATTGTTAATGCAAAGTAGAGAGGAGGTGAAATACACCTAGTTTATATTTAAACAGAAAGTTGGCACCTGTTACATGCCCACAAAAGTCGTGGTAGACGTAGATGCTGTGGCAGGCATACATGAAACGGTGGTACATGTTACCACAGGTGGTACATCGTGTGGCAGACGTGCAATCGTACATATGTTGTTGTAGCATTGTACATGTTGTAGAATGCATACAATATAGTTTAGCAGTGGGAGCGTGGATAATAGAGTTCGTTTAACATAAAATGTTTGAGATGTAATGTTAATATTAATTCATTTGGTTTCAAATTGTTTCAAATGCTTGTTTAATATTTATTTTTACCTTAATCTTTGGCCTCATACATAAGACGATGAAAATTGAAATTGAAATTTCTTAAAAATCTTGTATGAAAATTGAAATTGAAATTTCATTGGTTGTAAAAATCTCTGACCTCATACATAAGACGATGAAAATTGAAATTGAAATTTCATTGGTTGTAAAAATCTTGTATGAAAATTGAAATTGAAATTTCATTGGTTATAAAAATCTCGGCACACAAATGGGTGATATAAAGTCACACAAAGTAATCTTAAAAGGATCATTTTGATTACTATAGTCCATCCTATGCAATTTCTGGGGCAGGGACTAATAAGTAATAAGTATCATAAAGTCAATGCCATAGTCCCATGCCATATGCCATTTCCGGATGGCAGGGATTAATAAGTAATAAGTATCATAAAGTTAATGCCATAGTCCCATGCCATACGCCATTTCCGGATGGCATTTCCAGATGGCAGGGACTAATAAATAATATCATAAAGTTAATGCCATAGTCCCATGCCATATGCCATTTCCCGATGGCAGGGACTAATAGGTATCATAAAGTTAATGCCATAGTCCCATGCCATCTTGCTATTTCCAGATGGCAGGGACTAATAAGTATCATAAAGTTAATGTTTTAATGTTATTAATGTTTTAATGCTTTGATGGCAGGGACTAATAAGTATCATAAAGTTAATGTTTTAATGCTTTGATGGCAGGGACTAATAAGTATCATAAAGTTAAGTATCATAAAGTTAATGTTTTAATGCTTTGATGGCAGGGAGTAATAAGTATCATAAAGTTAATGTTTTAATGCTTTGTTAGGAGGATGAGTTAATGTTTTAATCCTTTGTTATACTTTGATGACAGAGATTAATAAGTATCATAAAGTTAATGTTTTAATGCTTTGTTATGAGGATGAATGTTTTAATCCTTTGTTAGGAGGATGGCAGGGACTAATAAGTATCATAAAGTTAATGTTTTAATCCTTTGTTAGGATTATGAAGTGAAAGAAGGAATTTTAGAGTAATCTATCCATTTCAAATATCATATGACGATAGTTTAAATTGTAAAACAACGATAGTGTTATTTACATTCATTTAGTTATGATGTGCCTTATTTATATGCATAAAGCACAAAATGATACCCAAAAATTGACATCCATAGAATGAAAACAAATTTAATATTTTATATTGAAATCTAATAATTATAATCTAAAATTTAAAGAATTAATTATTTATATTAATTTCAAATAATTATTTTAAACATTTTTTTTAGTATTTTGATTAAATTTAACTTTTTTATTTTTCGAAAGTCAAATTACATCATATCACAAAGGAGAATATCTACTACTTCTCCGGATTCAAAGACTAAGGAGAATTATGGGTTTTTCCTTTTTTCTTTTTCTCTTATGGACATCAGTGTATTTTGCAGAACTATCTACCATAGCTAAGGCTAAAGTCATTTGCTCATTTTCTTGATAGATTTCCATGATCACCGAACCAACGAGATTTGACATGTTTTTCTCGCTATCAAAATGGTACGATTCATGATTCCGCTTTTGGATACGAATTGCAGACAACGTTGGAGTTGAAGATCTCTCCTTCTCCTTTGGTCAAAGATTTTCCCCACTGAGGGATGTGCTAGAAATATTGGCGGATGACCTGGAGCTTGAGATGTTAAGTTATTCATTGATGTCTTTTGCTGTTGGGAGTTATTCTACATTTTTTCTAGCGAATTATTATTATTGGCACTTGTTGTTGGTTTTGGATCTCGCCAACCATAGTTGTTTCTCTTCTTCTCATGAGAGTGGACAGTCCCTTTGGGAAAGGGACATGCATGCTGAAGGTGCCAAGATGTTAACAAATCCTACACCTGTACACAATGTTTTCATAGTCCAAAGGTTGGGAATACTCCTTTTCTTCACACTTGAGGATATTTTTTCTTGGCAGACCTTCAGTGAGGTCAACTTCCACACATATGCAGATGAAAATCACAAAGCCCTTTGACAATCTTTCATTGTCTACCTTGATAAAGTGACCCATGGAGTCTCCAATGTCCTCTAAGATCTTTGGTAGGATCCGTTGAAGGGGCAAGTTTAGGAGCCTAACCCAAACTAGTAAAGGGAAGGACTTCATGGTAAGTGGATTAAACTCCAGAAACCATGGATGTATTGAAAAAGGGCAGTAATTCAGAAGCACAAAAACTAGCAAAAATTGCGGTGAATGAGGTCCAAGTCGTGAGAGTCGAATGCCATTCCTCCTCGAAAGTGCATTCATTAAAGAAATTTTGAGGTCTAAAATGGACCTCCTAAGGAGTATTATAAAATAATAGTGGAAATACTAAAATAATATTAGATTACATTATCAGGTTTTAGAGGGAAAAAAGAAAAATACTAATTATGCTTTAATATTATTACAAACTAATCCAACTAATTATGCTTTAATAATATTACCAACTAATATTATTATATATATTTCTTATTCATAATTATGCTTTAATAATATTACCAACTAATATTATTATATATATTTCTTATTCATAATAGCGGCTAGTTTCCTCCCATTTGGTCAACCCTCACCAATATTTACTAATATTACTACCAACTAATATTATTATATATATTTCTTATTCATAATAATGGCTTGTTTCCTCCCTTTTGGTCAACCCTTACCAATCTTTACTAACATTATTAGCATTATTATGTACTTTATCATAGTAACAGCTAATTTTCCTCCTTTTTCAATTTGACTAGGTCAACCCTAGCTAATAATATTATTTTCCTTAGATTATATTATTATTTATATTAATATACTTTGACATTTTCGATAATTAATAATTAATTATTACATAACGGCTAATCTCTAAGTTTTCTTCACCAACAGCTAACACTGGACAATGATACATCCATGCTATTTATTCTCTCAGATCGTATGATTTCTCACATTGTCCCGAGGATGAACCACATTAGTTGGTTCGAAACGTCAACCCAATCCTTATGACGTGATTAATCCGAAAGACTGTTTTCTAAAGAGAAAACTACTTTTTCAACGCGTATTTTCAACTTATCTCTTTACGCTTTTACTCAAATTTCAAGTGGGAGCACTCTTTGGATGTGGAATTTAGTTTTGTATCCAAGGAGTACCCATGCTAGATACTTTTTATGGACCCTACTACACGAAAAATGTAAAATACATGAAAAACATGATTGCAATCATGTTTTTCATGTGTTTCACATTTTGTTTTGTAGTAAGGTCCATCAGAAGTATGCAACATGGGTACTCCTTAGATGAAAAAATAAATTACACATTCAACGAGTGCTCCCGCTCGAAATTCGAGTAAAATTGTAGGGAGATAAGTTGATAATAAGAGTTGAAAAAGTAGATTTTTATTTCTTATTTCTTGATCTTTTCATCTTTTTAATTCAAAAAGGGTGAATCATTCCCCATGGTAGACATCATCATATTGAATCCTATTGGTTCTTATAAAATCAATTTTTGTTTTGAGAACCATTTTTGACCTCAAAATTTCTCTAATGATCCATACCAGAACCGAAATTAACACCACCATTGCTATGAACCACATCAACAACATTAGGGAAAAAGGAATTATTCCTCTTGCCATTGCTGCTACAGAAATCGAGAGAAATTATGAGACAAAGAGTGTCTCCATTAATAAGCCACTAATGATTCAATTATGTCACAGATATTAAGATTGAGTAGAATTACTGGAACTTAAATTTTGAGATTGAGTAGAATTACTTTACTAAACTAACACTTTTCTTATATATTGGAGATTAGTTTGATATGCTTCGTTTAAATTTCAGATTTTTTGTCAAAGTAATTGTATTCTCATAATCACACACAAATAATTATTATCCCATGTTGAAATTCATTATCTCTACATAGCTTTTGCACAACCAAACCCCTTCTTTGGATGCTTTATAGGTTTTAATGTATTATGCCTTAGTATTGGATTAGGAAACCATGTGTTCCATCTTACTCCAATTCATATCTCGAATTAGGTAGATATATGAGTACTAATAGATGCTCCTTTGCTCACATTAGCTACCTAATTAACATAAAAAATCACAGGGAGCATTTTCTCTCCCATCTCCTTGATAGTAAATAATCTAGTTACTAGTGGCCCCATAGGTACCCAAAAATCCTCTTGACAAATGTTCAATGATCTCTCCAATTCTCTGTATTTTCCAGGTACCTACCTCCTACTCCATGTACAATTCTTGATCATGTATGTAAACTTGCATACATAAGGAACTTGACCCCACTAGAATATGGCACTCTTTCCAACTACCGTTCTACAAGTTTTCTCTTACGACTCATGTTAATTCACAACACCTCTTCCACTTGAGATGGGATGTAAACCAATTTATACTTCTCCATCCTAAAAAGCTCAATTATGATTTCTACATACTTAATTTGATTGATAAAAAAATTCTTAATTTATTGTTCTCTCTTCACCTTAATTCCCAAGCAATGGTGCAACTCTCCTAAGTCCTTCCTGCCAAACCCAAACAATAATGGAAACTTGGTATCTTTTATTAGTTGTTTACTATCAATAATCAAAATAATGCATCAATGTATAAGAATATAAGAATAAGGTGATTACCTTATTGCTTGAATGAAATGTAATGATTCAACTCACTCCCTATAAACCATCTAAACCATTATCCCACAATATATTTGTAAAATTGCAAATGCCATTGCCTTCACACTACTAGAATAGGGCCATTTTGGATCATTTTAGGTAGAATCTTCACACTACTAGAATAGGGCCATTTTGGATCATTTTAGGTAGAATCTTCACACTACTAGAATAGGGCCATTTTGGATCATTTTAGGTAGAATTTGACAAAATTGATGCATAAGTTAAATTTTGCATATTACATTTTTTTAATGCAAAAACAAATGAATTGTGATCCAAAAGATGCCAAAAAAAACATGATTAAGTTTTGTATTCCTATATCCTTTCATTTTGATTTTAGGAGACTTTAAGGGAAATTTTTTCATTTCATTTTGGATTTTCTTTGTTTGAAGCTTATAGAGAAATACTATTTGAAGATTATGGAGAGGATATGGGTCTAAAAAATATTTCTGGGCTCCCACATTGGATCAAAATTAATAATCTTCCACTATTTTTAGTTTAACTAAACATTGTATTCCAACTTCAATAATTTACTATCTTTAGTGTGAGTTTGTTTGTTTTTTGGATTGGGTACTCATTCAGGAAAGGTATTTGAGTGTAGGGTTTGATAATTTTTAGAAAACAGTTATAGAGCTATGGACATTGGAGGTAATATTTGTGAATTTATGGGAAGGTCTTCCCTTGGTAAGGTTTTACCAATAAAGAAATAGAATAAATATCCATCCTCTTGTTTTCCCACCTATCCTTGCTGCTCCTTTTATTTTGTTTCTTCTTCCTCCTCCTCCTTCCTATTTCCCCCAAATCATATTCCCTTTTCCCATAATTGATCTCCTCCTCCTCCTTATTATTCTTCTCCTTCCTCCTTTTTAATGTTCATTTCATGAAATGTGATATTATAAGCTAGAATCTAGATTTCAAAAATGTGAATTGATCTCCTCCTCCTTACTTATTTTTTTCTCCTTCATCCTTTTAATGTTCATTTCACGAAATGTGATATTATAAGCTAGAATCTAGACTTCAAAAAAGTGAATCTTGTTTTTGAAGGTGTGATTATAAATGTTTTGAAAATGGAAAATTAGATTACAAAAATGTGAGTATAGATTTGAGACCAAAACAAATCCCCTTAATGTTTTGCTAAAATGAAAAGGGTCCCACAATTAAAATTTGAAATTATTGTCTTTTCTTGTCACTTGATCCTATTTTCTTGTCACTTGATCCTACTTTTGTTAATTTGAAGGGGTGGTTCTATGGTTAGACAACTTATTATCTTTTTCAATTATTTTAGTCTTTTCATTCATTCTAGTATTGAGTTATTTTATGATTGACCCTTTTTGTTTCATGGGGTGACGACTTAGTGATATGATGCTTTTGGAATGAATCCATGAAAGGGTGATTTGTCTTATTATGTGCATGTTTTGAATGAGAGTGAGGAATCATTAAACATGTGGTTTGTGAAAAATGTAAATGGTTTTAATGTGGCTTAATAATAACAATTTACGAAACAAGATTGTTTCTTCATGAAAGTTAGTTTTGTTTTGTTTTTTGTTTTTTGTTTTTCCTTATGTACCTAATGGTTACGACATTTAGTTCTATTTTATTTCTAACCATTCAATGTTGTTTGCACATTTACTTGAACTTATTTAGAGGTTCCATATCTCTATTTTTCTTAAAATTGAATTTCACTAAGTTTAAACACGTTTAATTTTGAGACTACTGTGAAACTTTCACCACTCAAATTCTATTGCAACAACTAGAATAAATTCTTCCAACTGTAAATTAATTAACAATTTATTTTCTATGAAAAATATCTAATAAATCACACTTCAATCTTCACAAATAAATTTATTGCGAAAGATAAATTGGAAGTTGAGAAAATACTAGCACACAAAAAAAATTTGACAGAGTTATTTTTGGACAAAAGTCCCCGAAAAGACCCAACTTGGGAAAACCAGTGCAACATATGAGGGTTTTTATTATTATGCAACAGCGAAATAATCTAATTACAATATGGATGCCAAAAACTAGCAATCCTGCAGAGAAAAATACTAGCAAAAAATTATCTGAGGGCAATTACCCTTGTTGAAAATGTAGCAAGAAAATCCTAATTTATTTTTTCAATGATTAAATTAGGAGAAAATTCGAATTTCAATTTTAGTAAAATACTTGGAGGTAATTAATTGAGGTGACACAGGTCTTGTCACTCAGTAAATTCGAGTTGGAGACACTTGAGTTCAGTTCTACATGATTGATTGCTAATTTGTAGCAATCTATTTCAGTTAATTTAAGTTATTGTCAGTGTAACTAGTTCTCATTGTTAGTAGAACTGTTGGAGGTTCTGTCAAGGGTGTGTAACTTTTTTCACACTAAGTGATCATCCAGTTACACTAATCAATCAACCTAAATTAACTCATGCATGTAGAGAATTTGAGTTACCCAATTGAGATTGGAGTTCAAGGGAAATGTATTATCAGTTGTAAACTATTCCAAGTTGTACATGTGGTGCATGCAACCAAAGAAGGGTCTTAAGGAATTTTGGAATCCAAATTGGTGAATTTCCTAATTAATAGGGGCTTAATTCCCAAGGGAACAGCGCAAGGAAATAGGAGCTTGGCAGGTTGAAAAATTGGCTAAGTGTTATCGGGAAATCTAGTGTCTATACGGAGCTGCTAGTCCCACTAAGACGGGTAGCTATCTTAGAAACAAACATATTAAAGCCACTTGTTTTTCCTTTACGAGAGAGAGATGAGAAAGAAGCAGAGAGTACCAACCTCGGTCTTCCGCTTGGCTCCTTGCTTGTTTCCTTTCCCCTTTGACAAAATCTCGCCACTGCTTCCTTACTTGTCCAGCTTCAAAGAGCACTTGTAGATTCACAACAACATAATACCATCAAAGCATAGAGATCTTTCACTGTAAACAATATAGGATTAGATATATATTGACCATATAAATGCATATATCAACACAATGTTCAGAGATACACAAGAATATGGAGGAAAACTCAAATAGCTTTATTAGTAAAAGTCGTAGAAGAGAGGATTACAACCACTTGGTCTGACCCAACGCCATCCTCCAAACTTGAAAGCCCTCTTCACCTCACACAAAGCAAGATCACCAACAATGTCTTCAAAGAGAAACGAACATAACCTCTTTGCAAATTACCAAATTCCAACCTTTTGGATCTCTTGGATGAGGGATCCATTTATAGATATTTGCAGGGGGGTGAGTCAGCTTTTGGGATTTTGATTAGTGTCATCTCTCTTATAGTTCTTAGTTCCACATGGAGATTTTAGATCTCTTACTCATCCATGGGTGAACTCAGAGAGGCAAGTGTCAAATGAACAGTTTCTAGAAGATTCTCAGGGTTTTCACCTAGCAAACTGCTTGTGCCATTTGTCTGCTCTCACTCATCACACCCTATAGAAGGGCTTTCCAGTATGCATCGCACTTTTTGCATGTGGTAGGTGAGATGCATCGCACCTTTAGCACTGGGCAGTCTATATGGTCCTGCTTTGACCAGTTCTGAGTAGCTTTTCATGGAGAACTTCTGGGAGATGATGTAATCAGTTGACCTTGCTCCTTTAGGGTATGAAACAACACTTTTAGGGACTTAGAAGCCCTTGGTTTATGGACATATGTGATTGGGGTTGCAATGCCCAAATATGTCTATAACAGTTGCCCCCTAAAGCATGAGGTCGTAAATCTTTTGATGTCGGGTGAAATGCTTTATAATGAGGATCCAAGGTTTTTCGCACTGGAAGGTGACCTGTAATAAGATACAATACAATACATTATCTTCATAATATTTTCATGATCTAGCTGAGGCGGGCATTCCCATGCTCAACTTGATAAATTCATTTTCATGTACATAGGACAGACAACTGTCTGTGTGCAGACTGATGATTCTGGTAGAGCCATCATCCTTTACTTTGGATGATTATCTGTGCAGCAATGACGTACATTTGATGTCTTTATTTTCCTCATTATATCGTAGCCCGGATGGATGAAACTAGATCCGGGGTCTTTAAAACTCGTTCAATCTTTGCCCGAAAGTACAAGTCGATCCATGTGAAAAAGATGTTCTGATGTCGAACATGGAAGGACATCGCCTGATTACCAGTCAATGACGTAAACTGTTAACAGGCGCGAGAGGAATCACCGATGATGATGACGACCCTCAAGGTACTGCAGTACAATTCACGTGGTGTGAATATATGAGTTGATTTCGAACACCACGCAAAATCTTTCGGTCGAAGGCCATTAGTGTAAACCTATTTCCGAAAGTGAGAAACTTGCCATTGAGGCATGCAAGCTTCAAAGTACTAGAAGGGTTGTCCCTAGGTCGGCTTCTTGGATAATGAGCTGATGTTGACAAGAAGTGACCCGTCATAGGAGGCATTAATGGATCCCACATCTACGACACGGAATGAAGAAAATGATTTTGTAGAGGTGAAAACAATCTGATGATACAAGGTTCAGGATGGCGGTCATGAAAGAATGAAGCGTGAAGGTATTGTAGCGGATGAGACACAAGCTGGGTAGGTGAATTCTCTGAGCGAATTCTCTTGAACATATCGGCAACACTGAAATGGATTGGTAGTGTTAACCCCAAAAGGGGATGGTACGGTGGACCAATGGTGATATGACCGGTGAACGGAATAACCCAACCCGACTCAATCATGGTGATGGAGTGAAAGTGTCATGTTCAAGAGCAAACTGCTACTAATAAAGTTTCTTCAAGTTTTCTTCCCAATTTTCCCCAGTCATTTCTGACCACTACCTCTTTATTTTTGTCAAGCTTGAGGAGGATAACATATTATTGTTCTATAATTTGCCCTTCGGGCAAACCCGTCGCTATGTTTTAACGAGCCTAGCAACAGTGAAACTTGTTCTTGTCTGAATGGACAAGTTTGTCGCTATTGTTTTAACGAGTTTAACGACAAGGATAACTCAGTTCTTTTCAATTTTAGAGAGTCTAAAAAGAGACGGAAAGAAGAATCCAATATTCCTTTTTCGTAACATAATCCCTTACGTTCGAAAATGTATAAAACAATGCGAAAGGGATGGCTTTTCGATAGTTTTAACGAGCCGAACAAGACAAACGCTCGATCTTTTTATGTAATAATCCCTCAGGTCCAAAAAGATTAAAATCTAGAGGAGGGATAACACTTCCAATCACTTTAACGAGTTGGAGAGGTCAATTGCTTGACAATTTTTCATATTTTACGAGTCAGATGAAAAGAGCTTAAAGGAGACTCATTTTTTGAGGAACGAGTGATGTTTTCAGATAGCATCTAGTTCCAAGTAAGGTTTGGAACTTTCCAATCACGGCAGTGTAAAAAGGTGGCTAATAGGATCACTCGTCGCAGCTGTTCCTCAAAAGGGGTAAACAATCAAATGGAGGTGAATGATCGGCAACAACAGAGTGGAGGTGATGGTAAGAACACGACCAAGGCTCAAAAGCTGATGATAATGCATTCACAATGGTTATTTACCGAAGGTGGGTTCATTTTTTAATGAGCTTGAACTCTGGTGGAAGATATGCTCATTGCTAGGTTTAATTTTTAATGAGTTTGAACTTCGCGTAAAATTTCTCGTGCCAGTCGTATAATAAGGATGTCTCATTGATAGGTTCATTTTTTAGGGAGCTTGCACCATTCGAAATTATGCTCCGACTCCTTTTATTATGTAAGCTAGGAATGACCAATCCTACGAGTTTAAAGGGTTAAGAACCTACAAACTAAGAAAATAAATGGTCGCTTTTCACTTTCACGCAAAAAGTTTGCATGCCCCCAAGTATAGCGAAGTAGAGTTTCCAAGGTTACCCCTCAATTTGCAGACAAAACATTTGTTCTATCGGGAAAGGCCTACCTTTCCAGGTTACCCTTCAATTTGCAGACAAAACATTTGTTCTATCGGGAAAGGCCTACCTTCTAACAGAGGTATCTTATTCCGGTCTAATCCCATTTTCCTAAACGGACGGGTGTGTCAGACTAGTCATATATCCTCTGCAGAAACCTACCCTATACTTGAAGTTTTCCTGCCGAAGCAGGCCAGGGTGCATCCCCGCTAGGTTTCAGTCTTGACCACCGAATCACTCACGCTCATCAGGTGGACGGACTGGAGATTGATGAGACATTCCTTGTGAAAAAAGACCTGTTAAGGATGGCATTTGACTATTAGCTATGTGTGAATCGGGGAATGAAAGCTGGTCTACGAGCTGGACCACTTTGCCTTCATGCGGAAAACACATTACTCGAAAGAGTGAGGAGACGATGGCTCCCATGCTATAAATGTAGTCGCGCCCAAGGAGTAGATTGTAATCTAAAGGTCCTTGGACTACCATTACATTCAGATAAACAATTTTCCTTCTCAAATTTATAGGCAAACTTGGAAGGATCCCTAATGGCTGACTGGTTCCTTTATCGAAGCTTGTCAAATAACGCATCTCAGGCAAAAGTGATGGTGAACCAAGTGCTTTCCAAGTAGTTGAGGAAAGTATACTCACAGAAGCCCCTTCATCTATGATGGTACCAACCATGACCATTTGTAAGTTTGCACTATGATTCGAAATGGTACATTAGATGGTAAATGGGGTTTACCTAGTAGATTCCAATCGAAGGAAATGACTAGGTTGCTTGGAGGTGGGACCGAATAAACGATCGGATACAACTTTGACGAATTTCCTTCCTGCGGTAAAGGAATGGGCAGATTTCCCCCATGTTCATCGGAGTCTATGTTTACGAAAAGAATTTGAATGGTGTCGTTCTCATTCTCTTCAGTGAATGTATCATCTGAAGGTAAATCTTTTGAAGTCAAGATGGGGTCGACTGCCATCTCGACCTGTTGACTTTGGTCCGATGTGGACTTAGAGGGTCTATCTTCAATGATAGGTGCTTCGACCGACTCCAAAGGTGGGTCAGTTGGATTTTCAACTAGCAATGGATTTGGCAAGAGTTTCTTGTACCCAGGAGGGAGTCGCTACGGTGATACAGGACGATTATCCAAGACTCTTTTAGCTTCATCCAAGAAGGGACAATGGTGGAGGGCATGATCACCTTCACACAGTCTGCAAGGAAATTTAGATTTCCCTTTCTGTCCGGTGACTTCGCTTTCACTAGTTGATGGTGTACTTTCAACATGATCGTCAGAGGTTGACGACACCGGATTGTGCAAGCGGGGAGACCAGTCCCTTAGGATTCGTGGGATGCAAGGACAATCTCGGTGATAGTGGTCCCCTTTGCTGATGACACATGGAGATTTAGGTTTGGATGGTGCAGTGTGTGGATTTTCGCTAGAGGATGTACGGTTGCCCCTTTTTGCCGTTGGCTCCTTCTTCTTCTTCTCCTTCCCCTTCTTCTTCTTCACAGTCACTTGGTTTTTAGTTTTACTATCTTTACCAAGTGAAGAGGAAGAAGGAGAGGGAGAGACAAACGAAGTAGAAGGTTGGGGGGAAACTCTGGTATCATCTAGTTGCTGATTCGATTGTTTAGGAATTACGATGCTTTGAATGATAGAGGTCAAGAAAAGCCATACCAGCAGGCCAATTGTCAGTTCTAGAAGGGACAATGTGGCCATATGAGGTGCACCAACATCTCCCCAAGAGGAGAAAGGACTAGGACTTCCCCCAAGTGGAAATCCTTGGTTGGTGGACTCCATTTTCTCAACCTAAGACCAATGAGGGAACAATGACATTATTCCGATTAAAATAAATTTTAGACACTTTGACACAACTTGCTTTTCCAATTTTTAAGAGTCGAGAAAAAGCTAAAGATGACTCTAGTTGCCTTCGATTTTTAATGAGCCTGAAGTGACAAGTGCTCAGATGGACCTTTTACTTTAAGGAGTCTGAAAAGGAACAAAAGAGACTGCTCTGGAAATCTAGACAGAGGGATTACCAAACCAATCACAAAACTGCAAAATACTTTTTACGGTACAACAGTCAATCTTCCCGAATGTTGTGTTTAGTGCATTGCGATCGATAGGGCGGTAGACACGGCTTCCTAAGGATAAAGGATATAGCCTATTGTGGTCTCCCAATATATACTTGACAGTACGTGGGAGCACAAGTCCGTACTGGCACTTATCGTCTCAAAAAGGAGGAATCACCCAACCAACGATGAAAGCGACAGTTACCAGGCTTTACGATGCCGAAATATGTCTCTAGCCTAGACTTCTAGATGTTGTGCGTTAGGTTCCAAAGTGATTTTATGTTCATTAAATTTATTTTACAGTTGATGTTTCTTAAGAAGTTTGCCTTTAAGGTTCACCACGTGATGTAGATATACAATTCCTAAAATGCAATCTAAGATGATAAACAACCGTTTAATCTTCTTTTTGCAATGAAAATCTTAGCTACTAAGGAAAGAGAAATGAAATCCTTTCAACATAGAGCAGAGAGCACACACTAGATGCACTATCCTAAATCAAAATCAAAAAGCAGTCTAAGTGCAAATGCACGTGCATGTATTTGTTTTCCACTTTCATAATGTTTGAATGACAAAAAGGATGCTAAATACAAATCTAAATTATTTCTTCTTTCAAAGCGACAGTACTAACGATTTTCTTATCAAAAAACGACAGGAAGGCAAGACGACACTTTGCGATTTTGAATTGAAAACTTCTTTCAACACTTGAAATACTACTAATTCAGATCAAATACAAGAGTAACAGTGTAATCGACTATCAAAAAGAGAAGTATTCTTTTCCTTGACTGAAAATGACACTTGCGACACTTCCAAATCAAGAGATGACAGTTCGATTAAGCTACTATTTTGTAAAAGAGAATTGTAAATGGCGCACAATACATAAAAAACATTCACAATTCTTTGTACAATAGAGGTTGGATGATGCAAAGAAGGGGGTTTCAACAGTGGTCTACTGATCACAGACAACAAAAACTCCTGAATAAAACTGAAGACAGTGAAGAAAAAACCAAAATCTGGAGGCAGATCTAGTCTTGTCTGATCATCGCACCTGTAACACAGGGAAATAGGGATGCATCCCACCTACTGCACACAGGAGGTGCGATGCATCCAAATTTCCTAAAGGAGAGGGTGCGATGGTCAAGGAACGAGACTTTAACTTGGTTTTTGGTCACAGTTTGCAGTTTAGTTCAGGGATTTAGGCCGAGCAAATGATAGTCAGTAACTACAAAGTATAGGGCTGATCTAATGAGGTTACTCAAGCTACCTCTAGGGAACTTAGGATGTTTGCAAGTCAATTGTTCAGTTCATAAACAAACCCGAATATTGACTGAAGCAACGTTGATCTACTTTTCACTTGCATAGCAAATGCAGTTCGAAAACTAGCTGGCTTAACTTCAGGCTCTGTCTGTGGTTTATGAATCAAACAAATAGAGACAAGAAATCAAACTAATCGCTCCCCAGCAGAGTCGCCATTTTGTTATCGGGAAATATAGTGTCTATTCAGAGCTGCTAGTCCCACTAAGACGGGTAGATATCTTAGAAACAAACATATTAAAGTCACTTGTTTTTCCTTTACAAGAGAGAGATGAGAAAGAAACAGAGAGTACAACCTTGGTCTTCCACTTGGCTCCTTGCTTGTTTCCATTCCCCTTTGACAGAATCTCGCCATTGCTTCCTTACTTGTCCAGCTTCAAAGAGCACCTGTATATTCACAGCAGCATAATACCCTCAAAGCATAGAGATCTTTCACTGTAAACAATATAGGATTAAATATATATTTACCATATAAATGCATATAACAACACAATGTTTAGAGATACACAAGAATATGGAGGAAAACTCAAATAACTTTATTAGTAAAAGTTGTAGAAGAGAGGATTACAACCACTTGGTCTGACCCAACACCATCCTCCCATCTTGAAAGCCCTCTTCACCTCACACAAAGCAAGATCACCCAACAATGTCTTCAAAGAGAAACCAACAACACCTCTTTGCAAATTACCAAATTCCAACCTTTTGGATCTCTTGGATGAGGGATCCATTTATAGATTTTTGCAGGGGGTGAGTTAGCTTCCGATATTTTGATTAGTGTCATCTCTTTGATAGTTCTTAGTTCCACACGGAGATTTTAGATCTCTTACTCATCCCTGGGCGAACTCAGAGAGGCAAGTGTCAAATGAGCAGTTTCTAGAAGATTCTCTGGGTTTCCACCTAGAAAACTACTTGTGCCATTTGTCTGCTCTCGCTCATCGCACCCTATAGAAGGGCTTTCCAGTATGCATCGCACTTTTTTCATGTGGCAGGTGAGATGCATCGCACCTTTAGCACTGGGCAGTCTGTATGGTCCTGCTTTGACCAGTGCTGAGTAGCTTTTCATGGAGAACTTCTGGGAGATGATGTAATCAGCTGACATTGGTCCTTTAGGGTATGAAAAACCAATTTTAGGGACTTATAAGCCCTTGGTTTATGGACATATGTGATTGGGGTTGCAGTGCCCAAATATGTCTATAACACTAAGTATTGGCTTGAGTCAGTTTGTGAGGCAGTGAGATAGATTATGGTAGTGCAGAGGTTGCTCAGGCTTAAGAAAGCAGTGCATTTCTTCTCTATTCTTTGATTAATCCAATATAGATAGTAACGGGTTTTGAGTAGTTTCTTTCCCATAGATAAATCTCTAAGTATGTGTGTTGAATCTTGATGCATGTTAATGATTTATGTTCTTAATTGTGATTTTATTTCTGCAGATGAGTAGAGTAGCTTCAAGTCTTTTGATCTTGTAAATTTCATGAGAAATTTTGAATCTGCACAATAAATCTCTACAACCGTCACTCCGAGAAATCCCAACACTTGATTGTCATTGAAAAGCTAGCAGTCCAACTAGGCCACTGCAGGCTCTACGTTACTATGGAGTTGCTTGTCACACATGCCACCTAAATCAATTTCCAATCTTGTCAGTCTACCTACTGTTGATTGGGAAAACACTTCTACAATCCTCTGGAAATTATTCCTGACTTCTGGAACTGAAAATGTCTTCTCCTCCAATAAATTTGAATTGCCTTTTTGAGGCTTTTTTGCTACCTCTGCGTAGCCTCCTAGAGAAAAATCTTGGCCTCTCTACAAAGTACTCACCGGATTTGGTAAAACTTCCTCCGGCTTCACTATCCCTAACCCTCTCTATCTCTAGTTCCTTCTTTGGCTCAAACTCTTCTAGCAACTACTGCTGCTCTATGGAAAATCGAATTCTCCAAGGAAATTGACCTCAAATGTTTGTTCTCCATCTACCCATCGATTTCTTCTTATAATTTTCTCTTGGGACTCCAATGACCATTATTAAAACTTGATCAAGGGATAAGATAATATCTAAGTTGATTCATGTTAGTTTCTAGATGATTCTCACCTTATCTCAATTAGTACTGATTAGTTAACCCCTTTTCCTAAGTTTAGACTTAGGAAATATTTAAAAATAGGGTAATAATCTAATTGAGACACTTCTAAGTGGAATTTCCAGAAATGATTTCTGGGTTATGTAGAAATCCTATTTTTTAGACTCTCCATAAAGTTTCGAGACTAGAACACCTGTGATGATACTAAAACTAAAAACTATGACTATCTTCTACTCATTGAATGCTTTCCAAGGATATAAAATCTTTCTCATTTCGAGTTTGGAACACAAATTTATGGATCTTAGAAATTTTGTACTATTGCCATTTTCTGGTGATGCGACAAATGACATGTCTCCTAGATTCACGTGGAAAATGATTGTAATAAAAATGTTGACATGGTAGTTGATGTGGTAGGAGATGTGGATTGGTGACTTGTACTTCTAATTGAGAAGTTTTCATATCCATATTTGGAATTAATTTAGGAAAATACTTTTTGAAATTGTTTAGATAATGAATTTCAAATAACTTTTCTTCAAGAAATCTTCATATGTATCATATTCTAGATAACTCTTCACACTTAATCTAAATCAAGAATCTAGCCTAAGCTTATGGGATTTTTCTTGAACCATCTAGATATCCCAGATCCAAGATACATTTAGTTCTTGCAGAGGTTTCACTTTTACACCTCTCTAGTTTCTTGGATCTTGAATTGACATCCAGAACCTTGGTCTAGTTGTGAGACTGTGATTCATGGATCTTCACTTTGATTTATGGTGGAACCCTGATTTAGATCCGAAGTATCATAATGACATGGTTTTATTAAGTTTTTGTGGATCAAAATGCATTCTATCTAGATACATTTTCACCCAATATTGTCATTTATCCTAGATACATTTTCATCCCTGATATATTAACTTTATCCTAGATACATTTTTACCCCCGATGCATTCATTTTATGTTAGATATATTTTCTTGGTGGCATTTTATGTTAAATACCCCGATGCATTCATTTTATGTTAGATACATTTTCTTGGTGGCATAGATGCACTTTACTCGAATGCATTTGTGTTTATCAAATACATTTTAGCATGGTTTATTAGATACACTTTCATATATATGCAATCATTTATCCTAGATACATTTTCATCCCTGATATATTAACTTTATCCTAGATACATTTTTACCCCGATGCATTCATTTTATGTTAGATACATTTTTATGTGAGATACATTTTCTTGGTGGCATAGATGCACTTTACTCGAATGCATTTGTGTTTATCAAATACATTTTAGCATGGTTTATTAGATACACTTTCATATATTTGGATGACAAGAATTTTCAGATTTTTATTTAGATGATAAGAATTTTGAGATTTTTATTTTATGTTTTTTGAGATTTTTATTTTATGTTTTATTTATTTTTTGTAGTCATGGCCAAAATCTATTTTACTCACCAACCACAAAAGTTTCCATTCTCCCCTCCACTACAAGAAAACTATAATCTCCATTCTCCCCACTACTCCAAGTAAACTATGATGGGAGTATCGCATTATAAATCGATTGAATTTCTTTTTCTAATGCATGTGGGGTGATGAATTTAACTTCTAGATCAATTTCCAGAATTAACCTCAGAATAAAATCAATTGCTACTAAGAATTCTCTTCCATGAGCCATATCTTGAAGGATAAATTAAGCAAGAAATAACTCATTGGAAACATGGGAGTATGAAAAATAGATTGGAAGAATTGTTTATTTGAAACCTTAAAAAATTGAAAGAAATTGGTGGATGATTTGAATTTTTTTTTTCATGTTTTATCATTTTAATAATAATTTTTACTAGTTTTATTTATTGTTAATTTTCGATTTGGTTTTATTAATGTACATATATTAAGATAGCGATAATAATTTAGGAATCCAAGAGAAGCAGACGTAGTTGGGAGAACGAAGGAAATGATCATATAACTAAGAAGAGGAGAACCGTTTTGCAAACAAATAATGAAGCGTACAAGTGAAGTCATGTGGATAATAGATCCAAATTTATTAGGCAACAAAAGCCATTATATAGGAAAGGAACGAAAACTCATATCAATTCTATTGCTCGGAAAATATTGTCTATTTTTATAAGATTTTATTCTAACAATTTTAGAAAAGAATATCACAAAATATGTTGCAAAATAATAGTTGTTGTAGTAGAAGAAAACATATATAGAATGTAATGTATTGAGGCAAATAGTTTAAAAATGGGATCTATGGAAGGGAGGTGGGGGATTGGAAACTTTATATTCAAAATTAGATATTTATTTTTATCAACTCGGTATAATTTTGAATTCATGTGGGGCTGCAAAATATAAAAATTGGACTTGTACATTCGTGTCAAGCTGAAAGGAAAGATTCAAGTTTTGGGGATGATTGAAATATTGAGAAAGGATTTGATATTGTTACTGAACTTGATTTAAATGTTAGTGTCTTTTTGGTTCGATTTTCTTGATAGGAGAATAGAATTTCTAAATATTCTACTTGTATATTTGTATCAAGTTGAAAGGGAGGAAGTGTCTAAAATATTTTGGATTTATCTTGTATATTTCTATCTGTTGAAAAATGTAGCAAGAAATCCTCAATTTGATTTTGCCATAATAAAATTGAGAAAATTTGAGTTTCCACATCAAGAGACAACTTGAATGATATTAAATTGTCTGACATGGCTTGTAACACCCATTTTACTTAGTAAATTAGAGTTGGAGGAGTTAGAGTTTAGTTATGCATGTGTGATTGCTAATTTTTAGCAATCAAGGTTAGTTATCTCAGGTTGTTTTCATTTAAACTAGTTCCAACTTTTGGAGAAACTAGTGGAAGGTTAGTTAAGTAGTGGGACTTAGGTCAAACTTAGTGATCATTTAGTTAATTGATCAATCATCCCAAAATAGCTAGTGCATGTAGAGAATTCGAGTTACCCAGTTGAGGTGGAGATTCCAAGGTAGTGTAACATCAATTGTAGATTAGTCTTGACTGTACAGGTGTTGCATGCAATCAGATGATCAACCTACAGGAATTGTACAATTCAATTAAGGGAATTTCCTAAATAATAGGGGCTAATTCCTCAAGGAACCACGCATGGAAATAAGAGCTCGAGTCTAGGCAAAATTTGACTAAGTCTGGGTCAGAGGCCTTCATTGAGCAGAGAGACAGGTTGTGCACTTGCAAGGTGAGATCAATTGAGGAAAGAAATTGTAATACATATTTATTCATCGGATTAATGCAAGTAGATATTGGGGTTTTTAGTAGATTGCTTTCTCCAAATAAAAATAATTGTTGCATGTGTGTTATTTCTTCTTGCATGTATGAGATTTTTTTCTCTAAATTATGAATTAATGTCCTTAGAGCAATAGTGTAGGTTTGTGTCTTGTGATTTTGATAAAAACTTCATGAGAAATTGAAAATATACAACCTAATTTATACATAGTATCAAATCTAGATTCACATTAGAGTAGGAAATTCAAAGTTGTTTCTCAAAGGTTCGAATTTGAAGATTAGTGTAGAAGGATTTCTTCAGAACTGAGAAGATGGCCTTCAATGGACTAAGCCTAGAGTATGCCTTGGAAGTCACCTCTAAATTTTTTGCATGGAATGAATGCATGGAGGAAGTATTGGATGACAATGGATTGCTATAATACATCAAGGTGGCTGCAAAGCCTCAAGCATTTGATGCCAAAAACCTTGCTTAGTTGAAGAAAGATGTAGCCAAGGCAAGGAGATAATCTTGGAGGGAGTACGGGATAATATTGTCTCAAATATCCATGGAAAATAAACTTCGTTTGCAATGTGGAAAACACTGACAGAATTGTTCAAGAATAGTAGTGACCACAGGAAGATGATGCTCAAGGATAAACTTCGAAGTATCAAGATGCAGAAGAATGACACAATTCTGTAGTATCTGAGCAAGTTTACATAGTGTCATGATGAACTTGGCAGGGTCGGTGTTAATGTCCTTGAAGAATACTTGGTAACCTTATCCCTTTTGGGCCTTCCCAAGAGCTAGCATAGCTTTCAAGATTCGGTGAATTGGAGGGAGAAACTACCAAGTTTGGAGCACTTATGGTCTGATTTAGTACATGAGGAAATGAGGGAGAATACTAGAGATGGGACTTCATCCAAGGGAGAGGATAAAGAAAACTTTGCATTGGATGGAAAGGAAAAGAAGGGAAAAGGGAATAAATCCCAATCCAAACTAGAATCTAGTTTAGGGGCCAAAAAGAAAGATCTGTCAAAAATAAAATGCTTCCATTGTCATGAATTTAGGCACTATGCCATGAAAATCCACATAAGAAGACAAGCAAGAAGACCTCAAGAGGAGCAGCAGGTGAATCTTTGGCTTCACAGTTCAAGCTTGACTTTACCCTCATTGGATACATGACTATCATAGTGATGCGGAGTGTGTAGTACTTGGAATCAAGTTCATCGTTCCACATGATGGGAAATAAACATTTTTTTAGTGACCTGTGTTAGTGTCGGTATCTTCATCCCTCCATCAGTGATCAAATTCTCTTGTTGCATTGCATGTTAGGTGTCTCATTCGATCATCTGCATTCCATTAGGGTCATGGATCATCTGATGGTAGTGGCATATTATACATCTTCCCTCATGTTCTTTACCTGCTGGCCCATTTTCATACATCTAGGTGATCTGCAGTTATTTTTTGCCTTTAAATCTGCAAAAGTCATTTTTAGGGTTTTAGGTCTCATTAGGTCTAGGGTTTCGTCAATAAGGTCTTGTCAACGCTCAATAATGGTCAACAGGCACATGAGGAGGTCAAATAAAGTCTCAGCAACAATAATTTCAATAATCACATGCTCAGTGATTGATTTTTCCTCAAAACCCTGTTTTGAGGAAAAACAAAGTTTTTTATGTTTCATGTACTAAATCTTATGTAATTTCATTTTTCCATATGTAATAATTTCAAGAGGCAGCCCTGGTCACCTTGCCAAGCCTCTGCAACTCCAGTTCCTGCAAAAGAAACAAAATGTCAAAGCATTTAGTCCATTAAAGGCAAAAAGTAAAGCACACTGCCCAAAATAGAGTTTTAAAAAGCAAGTGAAAAGCAAACATTAGCAAAGTGGGTTTTCATAAGTAAAAAATTAAAGCCATTGTATATAAAGTGTTTTTACGTCAAATAGGTTCATTTGCATGCCAAAGGAGAAGAGAGCAAGTGCATTTGTGTTTTGGAAGTCAAGGGAGCGATTTTGCAGTCAAAAGGTGAAAAGTTGCAGGCGCGACGCACTTGGGTCAAGGCGCGGTGCACACAGAGCGCACTCCACATTCAAATTCATAACTGGCGCGACGCACCAGAGAGGCGCGACGCACCTGTGAGGTGGCGCGATGCACCAGTCTACAACGCCTGGAATTCATCCAAATGCCTCCTCCAAACTTCAAAATTGCAAATTCCTCATTGCACAAGTAAGTTGACACTCCAATATGCCCAATCCATGAGTTTTCTTCAGTGTTTATGGTGATTTAATAGGGAAATATTGAAACCCTAGTTCCTTGCACAGTTTGTTGAGAAAACTACCTAGGGTTTACAAATCACTGTTTTTGCTGTCTAAATCCTACTCCTATCATTTTCACTCACTCACTCCCTCACTTCCTTTTCTCCCTCCCTTTTCATTCATACTTACCTATTCCCTATTCCCCATATCCCTAAAAATTCTAACCCTAATCCCTACCTTCACTTATCGCAAACCCTAATCAACAATCCTAAACCCTAAATATTATTCCCTAAACCCTTTCATTCCCCAAAAGCCCTACCAGCAACATCTCCAACCCCTCATACACAGTACCTCCACAGTCATTATCATCAAACCCTATCTTTTAGCAACAAATACCTATTGACACTATAAAATCTCTTCATACTCATCTAAGTAAAATCAAGCATTGGAAAACATGGAGTTAGATTCTTCTTATGACAGAAATAAGGAAACAGTCAGTGACTCCTCCAAAGAAATTCATGCACCAAAGGGACCTCATAAGAGTGGAAAACATAGCCAGGAGGAGGCTACTTCACTTGCTGAGTTGTTGGCTTGTCCTCTTGCTGTCACATGCTTCCAACATCAATCTTGTTATCAATTTTGTGAGATGGTGGAAAGAGTCAAATACCACCGCTTGCCAAACTGTTTGTACTCCATCTTCACAATGGCCAAGTCAATTTGGTAGTTGTGACATTCACCTTGACACCTGAGACTATAGCTCAAGCAACTGGTATTCCAAATGTAGGTGAGCAGTGGAATATGGGGCAGCTGGTAGATAGAGATCATTATGAGCCTTATATCAAGGCTGGTTTTCAGAGACATGTCAGTAGGGTCTTCCCATTCAGGTACCTATAGGACACATATGCTCCCTTGATGAAACTCATAATCAAATATTTCAGCTGTGAGGGCATATTTTCTCGTTTATACACCTGTCACATCAGATTGTTGATGCATTTTACTAGGGTGAGGATGATGAACCTCCTCTATTTCATTTGCTGGAATATTGAGAAAATGACCACATTAGTGCGAAGAAAGCCTCCTCATCAACATTATAATAGCATCTATCACTTTGCAATAATTAAAATTATGGTTTTGCATCAGCTCAGTTTACTGAATGTTTCATGGGAGGATTTCATTTCACATAAGGTCTTCACAAGTCCTCAAGTTCCCCCATCAGTTTTTCATGAGGCAGGAGAGCCTTCACATCGGCAAGAGGTGCGTGAGACACAAACCACTAGTGTGCCAGTGTTTGTCACATACCAAAAGGGCACCAAGAGATTGTTTGCAGCAGCAAAACGAGTATTATCTCCACTCGGGGTGGAAGGGGTCTCGTTTCCTCCATCAACAGAGCAGGTACAAGACAAGGGTAAGTAGCCATTACATGATGAGGGACCTTCAGGAGGTCAAGAGATAGATTTCATTCTTATTCAGGATGATGACACTGATTTGAGCTCAAAGCTCAAAGAGATCATTCGGGAGCAACAAGATGACATTCATCATTTGTTTCTCAACCTGGAAAGATCCAAGTGGATTATCAACTATTTGTAGCAAAGAAACAAATAGTTAGAGGATCGACAAACCATTATGGAGCTCCAAAACATAAGGGCAAACCGGCAAGCTGCCAAGAGGAAGAAAATCAAGTTGTCATCACATAAATAAGAAATTCAAGCTGATCATGAATCTTGGATTGAGAGGACAAACTTGCACTTGGAAAAGATACTGGAGAAGGCCAACAGAGAGAAAAATATGTTGAGGCACATGGCCTATCACTACCTGGCGAGAAACAAAAGTTGCAAAGCAAGAATCAAGATTTTGAAGGCCAAGTTGAGGAAAGCATTGAGGAAGAGAAAAGAGCAAGATAGACTCCAAATCTTGGTTGAGGCTTCCATAGCCCAACACAGCACTTGATGAAGGAAACTCAACCCAAATTTCAAGAAATTTGGGAAACTTTTTGCAAATTTTGAATTTTTGGACCAAAAAATAGTTTTTTCTGCTTGGTGCGCCGCGCCACCTGGCGCGCGCTTTGCTAGGGACCTCCTTTGGAGGAAAACTTAGTATTTTGGATTCCTCATGAAAAAATATGAATGGCCTAACATGGCCAAGAAATTTTGACAAGTTTTGAGCTTCCAAAAGGGTCAAAAACACCTCAAAAATGTTCTTTTTGCCCCTTTTTGGCTACACAGGAAGTAGTGTTAGGAGAACTCATTTTTGGAGGGGAAAATGGAGACCAAATTCAGAAATTCCACTTGTTATGGAAAGTAGACAGGAAAAATTTCCAACAAGCCCACTTGGAGTGGTGCACAGGAAGGCCTCCAAAATCAGCTCCAAAGTAGCGTGGCGCACAGGGACAGTAGCACGACGCACATGATGAAATTTTCTCATTTTGGCCAAAAAACTCTGTTTTTCACCTAGTTTCTTCTCAGTTTGACTTTTCTCTCTCTAATAGTCAAACTCATGATGTAATTTAATGTGAATTGATGGATTTTGATGTAAATATGCTACATTTTCACTCATGGAGGTAGATTCATCATGAAAAGGTAGTTTGCAACTAAATGAATTAGTTTCCTAGGTTTTAGAGGCAAGCTGTTCCACTACCTACTTTTCAGTTCTTAGTTTAGATCTTGTTGAAATAGCTCCTAAACTCATGAATTCGACCCCTAAAGCCTAGCATGAGTTTTTTGTTGCCTATATCTAGTAGTTTTTCAGTCATTGGTAAAGGTTGGACTCTTGTGAATGCTTTGAGCATTATTATACATTCATTTTCAGCAGTTTGGCAAAGGAATAGACCAGGGTTTGCAACACTTTATGGGATTCTTGTGGCAACTTGATTTGGTATTGTTTTTCCTTCTGTAATTGCAAGTTTACATGTGTTTATGTATGCCATCATCTCTCTCTGTTCATCTTAACTAAATGAAACAAGGATAAAGGTAGAATTCATTAAGTTGTAGTGCTCTACCTACGGTTTGTTTAGTTATTTATGTTTTTCAGCTGTTTGAAGAGGATCCCTGAGACTTTCATGCCCTCTCCAACTCCTCACCAGTCTAAAAGCTCTCCATCTCACTCAATTTGAAGTACTAAGTCATTTGCCTACATCGCCCTATAGAGATCTCTACAATATTGTGTCCATTCCCTGGACCCAAAACTGCCTTTCACATCTGAGCCAGCAAAACCAAAATTAAATTCATTCAAACTCCTCAGTGCACATACCTAGCCTAAAATCAGTCTTTACATTATTCATCTCAAGCTTTATTGGCTATATTTTCCTGAGATTGACAAGGAGAGAGCCCTCTCCTGACCTGGTAGGGCTAGCTACCAGGTTAAGCATGGTTTGATGTTACCCTAGATCCTCCCTTTCTCAACCGGAGGTAGATTTAGGCCCTAACATATTGGCGACCATACTGGGGAAGAAAGTTTATTATCATTGTTTTTCTTTGTAGACTATAGACGGAGCCTGAAGTTAACCAGGTAGCCTTTGAAATGGTCTTGTTTTTCATTAGCAAAAGTAGATGAATGCTGCTTCAGTAAATTTCTGGTCTAGTTTATAAACGGAATATCTGATCTAAACGATTACCCCAGTATCATTAAGCAATTCTAGACTTTGGATCATGAGTTTAGAATTTGATAGGCTAAACAAGTTGATAATGTTCGTTTGATTTTTGGGAGTAATTCAATACACTGGCTTCCAGACGATACACCAGGGCCAATCCTGATCTTGATCCTGATCCTCGTCCTGTGTATGAAAACCCAAATCTCATCCCAAGAATTCTCTGACAAGAAAGTTTTGTGATTCCCATGTTTAAATCTCATTCATGTCCTGTTGTTTTTGTATATCTTGAAGATCTTGAATTTGAAGAACGTTTTGATCTGTCGTTGTTTGAGACTAAATATGAAAGTGTTGTTGGTTCTACTGTCCTAAATCTAGAGTTTGTCAAAGATCTTGAAACTGAAAGTGCAAATAGACCAATTGACAGTTATATCTTGAATCTTCAAACTCCCATTGTGGCTTTAAACATTCCCGAGTTCTTAGAATCCGCATCTACGACTCTTGGTTCATCCACAATTGCATCTAGTTCCCAAATTCCTACTGAACCTCCTTTCATTCCCACAATTCCCGTGAAGCCCACTATATCAGATCAGAGACCTCTTATCTCTTCTCCTCCATCAACCCCATCAACACCTCAAACATCTCGTATTTCCTCTCCTCCTTCGACACCTCATACACCAATTACATCGTCAGCTGCTATCATCATTCCAACTCCTCCTACATCCCCAAGGCCAGTTGTAAATCCACCTAGAGCAATGGTTGCCCGATATGCACCCCTTGTGTTGCCTCAAAACTTGGATGCCATGCCCGCTGACTACCAAAGCAAAATCCCATTATTTGATGGCACTCCTCAAAGTATCATAGCTCAGCAGCATGTGGATAGGATGACAGATTTCTTTGACCTTCATGAGATTGATGCCGAAAATGTGACTATGAGATTATTTGTGCAAACTTTTGGAGGTGAAGTGCGGAAGTGGTTCAGAGCTTTGTCAGCTATGAGTATCACTACATTGGCTAATCTTCAGAGACAATTCTTGGATCATTGGGAGGTAAAGAAAAACCCTCTTCAAATTCTTTCCGAATATGAGAACATCAAGAGGAATGTTGGTGAGAGTGTCCAAGATTATTGTGTCAGATTCAATACTATTTACAATGCAATTCCTGCTGATATAAAGCCACCTATGGGGCTGGCTTTGATTAAATTTCCTGATGGCTTCGATCCTAACATGGCATATCAATTGAGAGAAAGAGATCCAGCCACATTGGAGGACATGCAGAAAATTGCAGTCAGCGTTGAGGCAAATCTGCTTACCAAGAGAGCTAGAGCAAAGGCCGAAAAGAAGGTGACTATAAAGGAGGAAGCTTCTTCCTGAGATCATTTGCTTCGCAAGATTGAAAAGATGTTTGATAGGCTCACAATTGCTGAGAAGCCTGAAGCACAAGTCAAAAATCCAAACTCCGTGGTCAGCAGTAACCACAATTCAGAATCAAGCAATGAGAACAAAGAGCACAAGACCAAGCGGCACAACAGCAAGTAAAGATACCCTTACAACAAAATTTTGTACATGGTTCGGAATCAGATGATGATGAGAACATAATTGGTGAGGAGAATCATTTCTTTACACCTGATGATCTGCCCATTTATATCATCGAAGATGAAGAGTATTCAGAAAGCTCAGCTGTGCAAAAGGATGAAGATTTCATCTTGCAAATGAAACAATTCTTGAAGAAGAGTCTGATGAATATCAGAGGGGTTACATGAATGCTTTTACAGCCCAGTAGCGACAATATCCACTCATGAAAGGAGTTGAGGATGTAAACATTAGATCAACAGAAAATCCTAAAATGGTCAAGTTATCAACGGCTTTGCCTCCATAGGTAAAGGAAAAATACATTAGTTTATTATCTTCATTTACTCATGTATTTGCTCGGGACTATTCAGATTTGAAGGCATATGATAAGGGCATAATTCAGCACATCATTCCGATCAAGCCAAATCAAAAGCCCTTTCGACAAAAGCTAAGAAGGATAAATCCAAAGCTGCTTCTCTCAATAGAGAAGGAAGTGAATCGATTATACAAAGCTGGTATAATCGTTCCCATAAGATTTTCAGATTGGATTTCTAATTTGGTGCCTGTGCGCAAGAAAACAGGTGAGAGTCGATTATATATTGATTTCAGAAATCTGAATAAAGTACCTTTGAAAGATAACTATCCATTGCCCAAGATGGATCACATACTTCAATGAGTAGTTGGAGCATCCTACATGTCGCTACTCGACGGGTATTCCAGTTATAACCAAATTCTGGTCCATGAGGATGATAGAGACAAAGTAGCATTCACCACTCCGTCGGGAACTTTCCATTATGCCAAGATGCCATTCAGATTAAATAATGCTGGTGCAACCTTTCAGCGGGCTATGGATATCGCATTTGCAAATGATAAATATGTATTTTTAGTTGTTTACCTTGATGATTTGAGAGTTTTTCTAATTCAGATGAAGAGCACCTTTATCATTTGAAGATTGTATTTCAGCGGTGTAGAAAGTATGGCATATCTCTCAATCCAAAGAAGAGCTTGTTTGCCATGGATGAAGGCAAGCTTCTAGGTCATATCATATCCAAGGAGGGCATCCACATCGATCCAGCTCAAGTGGAAGCCATTCAAAAGATTGATTTTCCACGAAGTAAAAATGAGATCCAATCATTCAACGGTAAGATAAATTTCTTACCTCGTTTTGTGCCAAATCTTGCAGAACATTTAAGGGAAATCACAAACATGTTAAAGAAAGATAGTGTAGTGAAGTGGACCAAGGAAGCCATCAAGTCTTTCAATTTGGTAAAGTTAGCCCAATCTTCAGATCCAATTTTGATCAGCTCGATTATTCCCAAGATTTTATTTTGTTTTCATTTGCTTCGGATCATACTATGGCAGCGGTCTTAATGCAAAAAAGATACCAGCTTGAGAAACCAATTGCTTTTTTAGCAGAACGATAAGGGATGCAACTTTAAAGTACAATATTATTGAAAAGCAAGCTCTTGTTTTGGTAAAGGCATTGAGAGATTTCCGATTTTATATTCTACATTCTCACATCCTTGCTCATGTCCCTAACACTGCCATTAAAGATGTTTTAGTGCAAACAGATCCGGAAGGGAGACGAGGCAAATGGATCGCAACTTTGTTAGAATATGATGTGGAGATCAAACCAACAAATCTCATCAAAGGACAGGGGCTGGCCAAACTGATGGCGGATTCTAATTTGCATGCGTTGGACATAAATCTCGTTGCTGCTATATCCGAAGAAGATGAGGAAAGTTCACTTGTTCAGGTAGCTGAAATGTTTCTTCTTTCTCCTTGGTATTCAGATATTGTTTATGTGCTCCAACATCTTTCACCACCACCAGAAATGGTAAGAACAAAAGTAGGACCCTGAAATTAAAGGCTGCCAAGTTTTGTATAATGAATAATGCACTCTATTGGAAAGATCTCGGTGGTGTCTTGTTGAATTGTTTGGTTGAAGAAGAAGCAAAACAAGTCACGGATGATTTTCACAAAGGAGATTATGGAGGTCATCTATTTTGGAAGACAACAACCAATAAAATTTTGAGAGCGGGATATTATTGGCTAACCCTCTTTTTTGATGTATACAAAATTGTTACAAGCTGCCGTGAATGTCAGATTTTTCAAGGTAAGAGAAAATTACAGCCTTTGCCACTCAAACCGGTTGAAGTAAGTGCTCCGTTTCAGCAGTGGGGTTTAGATTTCATTGGTGAGATCCATCCTACTTCTTCAGCACAACATAAGTGGATCCTTATAGCGACAAACTACTTCACTAGATGGAATGAGGCAATTCCTACTCGACAGGCCACTGATTCGGTAATAATTCAGTTTCTTGAGAACAATATTTTGTCATGTTTTGGTTATCATAATAAACTAATTACAGATAATGCAGCAACTTTTAAATCTAAAAATATGATTGATTTTTGTAATAAATATCAAATTACCTTGGGGCACTCAACTGCATACTATCCACAAGGTAATGGTTTGGCGGAGTCCTCGAATAAATCATTAGTCAACATTATCAAAACGTTGCTGTAAATAAACAATAAGAGATGGCACAAGAAATTGGTCAATGCACTATGGGCGGATAGAGTAAGTCAGAAAAAATCAATAGGCATGTCCCCTTTCGAGATCGTGTATGGTGTTGACACGGTTTTCCCTACATCTCTCACAGTTCCGGTTGTTAAACTTCTGCAGGAAGCTGGCAGCGAGGAAGATCATTTGCAGCGAAGAATCAATCAAATGATCCATTTACAGCAGACTAGAGAGGACGTTTTTCAGAATACCTTCAAGCTGCATGAGAGAATTAAGAAGATATATGATTGAAAGGCAAATGCGAACAAGTTTCAAATTGAAGACATAGTGCTGAAATGGGATGCCCGAAACGAAGAGAAAGGCAAGCACGACAAGTTCGAGAACCTATGGAAAGGACCTTTCAGAATTGCTGCATACAGGGGTCAGAATGCTTTCTTGCTAAAAGAAATGGATGGAGAAGATTGTCCAGGTGGGCCGGTCAATGGTCGACCACTGAAACGGTACCATCTTTGAAATATTTTCTGCTATCATATGTGTCATTGTATATATCATTTTATTTCCATCATTGCAAGCATGTACTGTAATCATTCATTCAGTTTGGGGCCTGAAGTGAAGGCTATAAAACTGAAGGTTTGATTTCAGTTTTGGTTTGGATTGTTTGAGTCGAGTTTTCAGTCGATTTCAGTCTTGAAATTGAGTCAGTTTTGAGTCGGATTTCAGTCCTGAAATTGAGTCAAGATATTGGTTTTGGTTTGTCGAAGTTATTAAATCAATAGCCCAATGGAAGAAGGCACTATATAATTTCCAGAGGTCTGTAGTTCTTGGCACCCCCAAGGAGCTACCTTCCCCATTGGAGCCAATGTTAGTGTTGGTATCTTCATCCCGCCATCAATGATCAAATTCTCTTGTTGCATTGCATGTCAGGTGTATCATCCGATCATCTGCATTCCATTAGGGTCATGGTTCATCTGATGGTAGTGGCATATTATACATATTCCCTCATGTTCTTTACCTACTAGCCCATTTTCATACATCTAGGTGATCTGCAATTATTTTTTGCCTTTAAATCTGCAAAAGTCATTTTTAGGGTTTTAGGTCTCATTAGGTCTAGGGTTTCATCAATAAGGTCTTGTCAATGCTCAATAATGGTCAGCAGGAGCATGAGGAGGTCAAATAAAGTCTCAACAACAATAATTTAAATAATCACATGCTCAGTGATTGATTTTTCCTCAAAACCTTGTGATGAGCCCCAAATTTTGTAACATTTTGGGCTCATTTGACCTAACTACCCTTGCTCAATCCTTCATTTTTCATAACTTATGCATCATTTTTTAGTATGTTTATGTCATTTGTACGAATAAGGGTAGTCACTATTCCTAGGTGGCTAACATGTGCTCATTTCAGGTTTTTTGACACATGTTGGAGCAAAACCAAGCAGATAAGGGCTAGGAGACAACCAAGATGGGGTTGAGGATTCGTAGGAGGGTTGTCCACGGCATTAAATGGCCTTCCTCGGGATCTTCACCCCCAACTCCGAGCTCCAACAGCCACCACAACCGGATCTAGAAGGCAGCCAAACGGATTTTGAGGAAGCAGCTGTTCACTCCCAGTTTGGTCAGCCGAGTTCCACAGATTTAGGGGGCCAGCTTGGGGCCTCGTGATGTATAAACGATAAGGCTTTAGCCTTCGAAAAGGACTTTTTGAAAAACTGTTGCACATTCTGCACTACGAGCTGCTAGCTCTGTTTTTGCTCTTTTGTAGCCATCATTGGCAGACCTTTTGACTTATGATTATTATTTTTTAATGGGAAGCAGTCAGATTTGATCTCAGTTCTGAGTTTCTAAAGGAGCCATAGCTCTCGGGGTTGGGCCCAACCTGAGAGCCTAGGGCCTCCTTCTTTTGTATTGATATCTTTTCTTTCAGCATTATGGTTTTCTTTACATGCATTTGAAACACAGTTTGTTGAGTTAGATTTCATGGTGTGGTTAAGTAGGTCATTGCTAGAAGATAGAGTTGCTCCATATGTTTAGAATAGAGTAAAGAGATTAGAATTGATAAAATTTCCAGAAAAGGGTTGCCTGCACTCTCATTTTCACCTCTTTATAGGGGCTGGAATTGCAGACAGTGCTTCCCAACCAAAAACATTGGTTTGTGTATTCATGCAGTCTTTGGTGCAATATTTTCATTTGTAGAAGTTATCCATGCGCTCAGACCTCTTTGAATGTTTCTTTGCTTCAGTACCATACATGGTTCTCTTTAGAAATAACGTTGTTGTTCATTGGTTTCATTAAACAGTTAGGATAGATTAGTAATATTTTGATATTGTGCAGGACGTGGATGATTTGGTTCAGTTTATATTGTGCAGTGCATCTCCAGCATTCTCTTGTCCTCCTAAGCTTCGTCCAGGCCAACTGCTCATCTCCAAATTAGACCCCTCGTCTCACAACTACTCTTCTGCCCACGTCATCCTACCTTTTTGGCCTTCCATTTCCTCTGCCCTCTTTAAGACAAACTAGCTTTACACACCCTCTCATCACCTCATCTCTCTGTCACTAAGCCATTACAAACCCCTCTCCTACCTCCCTATCCATCCATGCAGCCTCTTCCACTCACCCATCATCCAAAATCCAACCGCAGAACATCCTGTAGAAATTACTGAACATCCTATAGAAATTCTGAAACATCCTGTAGAACCCCTGCAGACTTCCTATAGAAGCTCATAAACGCGGTTTCTTGGTAGTCAAACTTTGTGAAACTCTCTGGAAGGATGTTAGGGACTCCTTAGACCCTCTCTGAACCTTCCCTACCTCTTCCAAGCATTTCTCCTCCATGATCCACCTCTGCACAGTAAAAAGCCAGTTAAAATCACATGCATGATAATTATACATAACCTATTCAAAAATACAAAAAGATGTTTTTTTCAGGTAGAAGTAGTCTAGACACATGCATCTTACCTTCATAGAAGTAATGGCATCTCTTTCAGTAGTTTGCATTCCTATCTTTGCATCAGTAGGACTAGCTGGTAGAATTAGGGTTTGCTAGGGTTTGCGTTTCTTGTTGGCTTTCAGTTCCTTTCTACAAGTAGATTAGCTTCCTTTGAGTTAGCTTTCGTCCATCAGTTAAAAAGCTTCTTCTAAGAGCTCATAGAAGTTGGCTTAAGCCCCTAGCGGACTTGTGCCAGCTGACCAAGTGACAACTGCGGCAAGAGCTAGTACTTGTGCATACAGCACCGTCGCTTCCAAGTTTGTTACGAACTACCGGGTTGATAAAATTGAGGAAGGAAGCTCCAGGAGTTGTAGCATTATTGCTACAATACTGGAGCCCACCATATTTTTGGCGCCGTTGCTGGGGAAGCGTCAGAGTATTGGTGATTGTTGCTTTTCTTCTACTTTCCTACTCTCACCTTCTGCTAAGTAGTTTATTTCATTTCCATTCTGCAATTTCCTTTCTGCAAAAGTAGCATAGAAACTTCCTGCTTTCATAGATTAACATTTCAATTCCGCAATTTCATTTCTGCAAGCGTAGATTAGCATTTCAATTCTGCAAGCGTAGCCTAGCATTTCATTCCTGCAATTTCATTTGAGCAAAATAGATTAGTTCTTTTATGCTTTCATTTCAATTCTGCATTTCCATTTCAGCAGGATAGTTAGTTGCAGTTCAATCTATTTTAGTTTTGCAGGTACCAGAAAAAGAACAAAAGCAATCAAAAGTCTTTCCATTTCATGCCTCGTAGAAATCGAGATAAAACAGGCAAATTCTTACCCAACACCCCCACCACATCACTAAGTCACCCTTCTCTCTTCTTTGGTGACAGTGATCCAGAAGAACCTATAGGCAAACCTCCTGAGATATACGAAGATCCTATAATAGAAGAAGAGTTAGAGAACACTCCATCTGAAGCTATGGCTGACAATAGGGGAGAAGATGAGAGAATAGAAGGTGCCTTCCCCATCCAAGAGACCAATGGAGACATGAAAATGAAGAACATAAGCCCCTCCGCTTTACCTCACTTCCATGGACTGACTACTGAAGACCCTGATACCTTCCTGTTTGAGTTTTCCGTCCTTTATCGAACCTATGACTATACCGAAGATGAGCAAAAATTGAAACTCTTCCCCTCTACCCTTAAGGATGCAGCATTACGCTGGTTCATGGGCTTACCTGGGAACAGTATCACCACTTGGGCCCAGATGCAGCAAGCTTTTAATACCAAATACCGGGACTACTGTAGGTCCAAGGAAGCCAAGGGAGAAATCTTTCGGATGACCATGGGGAATGATGAGTCCTTAGAAGATTATGAGGAAAGGTTCCAACTTAGCTATAAACGGGGCAGGTGCACACTTGACCCTGAATCTCTCAAGTTGGTCCTGCTCCGAGGAGTCCCTGAAGACCTCTTAGACACCCTTCACATGCTAGCTGGAGGGGATATTTACCAACTACCTTATGAGGATATAAAGACTGTGTTTAGAAACCACTCTAGGGCAGCCCGGAAAAGAGGTAGAGGAAACCTCCTCTCAGCTAGTATTCCTTTCTCCAAACATGAGTTTGCAAATCAATTAGAGGACCTCAAGAGTGAGGTGAGACAGACCATTGCCATGCAACTTGACACATTCCGAATCCAGCAGAGGAAAGAGGAAGCTGAGAGGGCGTTGGCTATCTTCTGCCCTAGGTGTACAAGGAAGCACCCTAAGAACGAGTGCCCATTACATTCGGTTGAGGTATGTTTTGTTTGTGAGGAGGACCACCCCACAAACCAATGTCCAACCTTACCTGGGCTTAAAGCCATGTATCAAGGGACAGAAGCGCCCACTGAACCTCTCTATTTCCTCAACCAAAGGAGGCCACATGGACCTAGACCTTACCAACAGGGGATGCAAGGGACACCCCAAGCTTATTATAGCCCCAACCAATCTACTCCTATGCCTTCCTGGGATCCCCCTGCTCATCCTTCTTGGTCTGTGCCTCCTCCATGGTCTTACCCGCCTTAGTACCATACTCAGCCCACTACTCATTCGTTTCACTCACATGCTCAGCCACAGCCTCAGTGGAATGCACCTCAACCGGGGTGGAGGCCCCAGTACAATACTACTCCCGCCATTTTGCCTCCACCACCAGCTCAACCACAACCATTACCTCCTGCTCCTCCAAGGCAACCCCAAATGCTTGCTCAACCGAACCCGAACCCCAAAAACGACAGGCCCAGCAGGTATATACTGGGGAAACATCATGCCCTACCTATGCTGTGGAGATCCAGGAGATCAACCTGCGATCTGGAAAGACTCTTCCGGATCGCCAACCTCCTCCCCCAGAGGACGAGGAAGATAAACAGGAAAGTGAACCAAAAGCCATTCCACCCTTTCCTGAGAGACTAACGGCCACCACACAACCCAACCCAGAGGAGGATGAGCTTCTGGGAGAACTCAAACAGTTGTGTGTGAGAATACCACTTCTCCAAGCCATCAAAGATGTACCGATATACAACAAACTGGTTAAGGAAAAGTGTTTCAGACACCCAGGCAGGCGAAAAAGAGACGCTTCAACCATCAATGTCATAGGACAGCTGTCTGATCTTATGTTGGGGCAAGTAATCTACCCAAAATATTTGGATCCTGGGAGTCCTGTAGTTGATGTCCACATCAATGGCACCATCATACCACACACATTGATTTGATTTGGGGGCTGCCATTAATGTGATGACCAGGGATACTATGCTCAAACTCAACCTTCAGGGTTCCCTGAGAAAGACCTCGACAGTCCTGCAACTAGAAGATTGCTCCACCGTGACTCCCGAAGGGATTGTAGAGGATGTCTTGGTCTCTGTTGACTCTTGGGAGTACCCTGCAGACTTCTTGGTTTTGCAACCAAAGGCAAAGCTTACTAGATACCCCCTTATTTTGGGAAGGCCTTGGTTAGCCACTGCAGATGCTTACATAAGCTGCCGTGCAGGAAACATGACCATCAAAAATGGTCCTATGTCCAAGCAGCTAGTCCTGTACCCTCCTGCCCAACCCTCATTAGAGCATGACTTACCACTTTGGTTGGAGGAAGGAGAAGAGGATGAGGTGTACTCAGCACCTTTGTGCACCCTAGACACCACTAGGGGAGACCCCCAACCGAGGATGATTTGATTGAGACCTTGATTCAGAATCCACCTCCCAGTGCATTGTCCTTAGAGGAATTGGTGGAGGATGCCCAAGCCAACACCTTAGTGGACCTTTGTGTGACCAACCCAGTCGCTCCCAGAGTAAAAAATGTGGAGTTCGGCCCCGAGAGAACGTTAAAGATCAGCTCCTCCCTATCCCCTTCCCAGGAAAGGGAGCTGTGTAGTATGTTGGCCAGTCATCTAGATGCTTTTGCTTGGAGCTATAAGGAGATGAAAGGAGTCCATCCTTCAGTCTGTACCCATCACATCTACATCAAAGAAGATTGTAAACCGGTTAGGCAACCCCAAAGGAGAATGAATCCAGCCCTTAAGGACATCGTCAAGGAAGAGTTGCAAAAACTGTTGGATGCCGGATTCATTTACCCCATCTCGGATAGCGAATGGGTGTCCCCTCTGGTGTTGGTTCCCAAGAAAAACGGGAAGTGGAGAATCTGTGTGGACTACCGAGAACTGAACAAAGCCACCAAGAAAGACCATTTTCCTCTACCCTTCATAGATCAAGTGTTGGATGGACTGGTAGGAAAGAAGTTTTTCTCTTTCCTAGATGGGTTTAGCGGGTATAATCAGATCCAAATCAGCCCGGAAGACCAAGATAAGACCACCTTCACTTGTCCTTGGGGTACCTTTTCTTACCGAGCTCTTCCCTTTGGACTATGCAATGCTCCTGCCACCTTCCAGAGAGCCGTCTTGAGCATCTTTTCTGAGCTGGTCCATGATTTAGTGGAAATCTATATGGATGACTTCACTCCTTATGGGTCCAACTTCCAGGAAGCATTGTCCAATCTGGAAAAAGTCCTAACCAAGTGCATTGAGATGAACCTGTCCCTTAGTCCTGAAAAGTGTGAATTCTTGATGACTGAAGGGACCGTGCTAGGACATACCATCTCTCGCCAAGGGTTACAGGTGGATCCTAACAAAATTGCTCTCATCAAGAAGGTTCCACCTCCTCAGAAGGTAAGAGATGTTCGAAGTTTCTTAGGTTTAGCAAGGTATTATAGGAGATTCATTAAAGACTTCAGCAAGCTAGCCTCGCCATTGTTTAGCCTCTTGGCAAAAGATGTTGAGTTAAAATGGAATGACGATTGTCAGAAGGCTCTGAATGAATTAAAGGACAAGTTGGTGTCTGCCCCAATCTTGAGAGGTCCAAATTGGGCCCTACCTTTCCACATCCACACCGATGCCTCGAACAAAGCCATAGGGGCATCCTTAGGAAAAGTTGAACAAAAAATTCCATACGCCATATACTTTGTCAGCAAAAACTTATCCAAGGCAGAACTAAATTACACTGTAACTGAGAAAGAATTCTTGGCCATGGTCCATGCACTAAACAAGTTCCGACATTATATCACTGGCTATCAAATATTTGTACATACAGATCATGCAGCAATTAGATATTTAATGAATAAACCAGATGTGAATGCTCGTATTATTAGATGGTTACTTTTGTTGCAGCAGTTTGATTTGACCATCGTTGACAAACCAGGTAAAGAAAATGTTGTTGCTGACTTTTTGTCTAGATTGGATTTACCTGCAGGTGAGGATGGAATAGTGGATGACCAGATGCCAGATGAACATCTGTTTTCTATCTCAGTACTCTCTCCATGGTTTGCTGATATAGCAAACTACCTTGTCTCAGCACAGTTCCCTCCGCACCTATCCTCAAGGGAGAAGAGCAGGATCGTGAGGAAGAGTGCCTCATTCACTTGGATCGGGGGCAACCTGTTCAAGCTTGGCCCCGATAAGATCTTAAGGCGTTGTGTAAGGGAGGAGGAAGTCTTTGATATCCTCCTAACCCGTCATGACGGGCCTTGTGGAGGACATTTTGCAGCCAAAAGGACTGCCTTGAAAATCCTACAGGCAGGCTACTATTGGCCCATGCTTCATCAAGATGTCAGAAAGTATATCAACCAATGTGACTGATGCCAAAGGATGGGGAAACCGACTCCAACGGACGAAATGCCTCTCCAACCTCAAGTGACTCTTGAGCCATTTGAGAAGTGGGGTATGGATTTTATGGGTCCGATCAATTCTCCTTCAAGGCAAAGGTCTTACATCATTGTGTGCACAGACTACCTGACAAAGTGGGCAGAAACCAAGGCAATCAAAGCAGCGACAGAAGAAAAGGTGGCCGAGTTCTTAAGAGAAAACATCTTCTACAAATTTGGCTACCCAAGAGAGCTAGTCACCGATCAAGGAAGCCAGTTCACCTCCAACTTAGTTGAAGACCTACTCACTCATCACAAAATCAAGCATAGGATTTCCACCCCCTATCATCCTCAAGCAAATGGGCAGGTGGAAGTCACCAATAGAGCATTGGAGGGGATCTTGACTAAGGTGGTGAGCAGTAGTAGAAAAGATTGGGCAGATCACCTGGTTGAGGCCACGTGGGCTTACAACACCACTTGGAAGACCACAACCGGCTTCACATCTTATGAGCTGGTCTATGGGAAGAGAGATTTGCTGTCAATTGAGTTCGAGTACAACACCTTGAGGATGGCAGCTCAGCTGGACCTGGATCTCAGCCATGCCCAACAAGAAAGGTTATTGCAGCTGAATGGATTGGACGAGCACCGAATGCAGGCCCTTCTCCACTCAGAAGTGGTTCAACTTCAGAGGAAGGTGTGGCATGACCAACATCTCAATGACAAGCAATTTCAACCGGGAGATTGGGCGCTGTTGTATGATTCCAGGCATAAGGATTTCAAGGGGAAGCTGAGAACCAGATGGCTAGGACCATATGCAGTGGAAAAATGTAATGACAATGGGTCTGTTCTTATTCGGACCATTGATGAGGAGGCCATCCCCATGCTTGTCAATGGGCATCGACTCAAGATCTACAGAAAACCTCTTTCAAGGCAAGAATTCATCAAAACTGTGGAAAAATCAGTGCTGGTCATAGAGAAGGGTTTTGCCTCTGTTTTGGGCATACCCTGAAGATCTTAAAAATAAAAAATAAAAATAAAGATCCTTGGGTGAAAACCTTTCTGAGGCTCCCAAGGCAGATGGTAGGGGTGAAAACCTCATTGAGGCGTCCCTGCTGTCATTTGAAAATGTGTGGAAAAAGACCCTTGGGTGAAAACCTCTCTGAGGTGCTCAAGGCAGATGGTAAGGGTGAAAACCTCATGGAGGCGCCCCTGCTGTCTTTCAAAAAAAAAAAAAAAAAGAAACAAAAAAAGAAACAAGGAAAACAGGTTCAAGATTTGACAATCCATGCAAGTTGCAGGTATTCCATGCAGGAAAAGAGGTTCCTAAACTCAAGGACAAGGGCCCTACTATGCTACCAGAGGACCTCACCAGCACTCCCTCCAGAAACACTCATCTCTTCCAAGGTCTGGGCATGATTTGATCACAATTTAGCCTTCTACAGGAAGCTACAAAACTTTCTACAGGAAGTTCTGTATTTCTACAGGAAACTTCCTGTAGAATCTCTAGACGGCCCAGGACTAACTGTGTGGGAAGATCTGAAGCCCGAGGCCCGAAACGGAGGCATGCAAGCTAATGTTTTTCTCCATCACCCACTGCTGTCGCCTCCTTCTACCACCCCTGTTGCCATGCAATGGAAATACTTGCACAGTCAAATCAAAACGTTGGATTCTCAAAAGAAGCAATTTTCAAATGGAATAAAGGATGCAGAGGCCCCATGCGTGACTTATCAAAGCCATCCGAGGACCCTGCGACCGTGACCGTGATGCCACCGTCTCCACCGTTTCGGCATGCACCCGAGGAGGAGGAACTGCTACAGGATATCCTACACGAATCCCGTAGCAGTTCATCCAGCTAGAGCGTACACCATCAAGGCACCTGCAACACATAGAGCGGGCACATGCACCATCCGTAGCCAGGTAATAAGTTTTGTAACCAGCAGCAGTCTGCAAGGAGGAACCCCCGCGCCTGTGCATGAAGCAGCAGTAACCGGATCCGTCACCCTCGTCCTGAAACCTGAAAATAACGTCGCGGCCGCACAGGTAAGTGCCTCACCCTTTTTCGTCAAATTACATGAACAATGCTCTGAAATGTTTGCAAGTGTGAAAATGAATGGGTTGAGCCAGTCGGGTAGCCATTCAACTGGCCACCACGACCAGTCCGATGGTCTCGTTAGATTTGGAAAGTGTTGGTCGTGTCAAGCAAAACAGGAAATGGACACGTGGGAAGCGTCCAGTCGGGGAGAAGCGGTGATCTAACAGAAATGGCGGCAGTTGATATGTAGGGAATGATGCGGTGGTCGGGCATACTTGCAGTGAAATGAATAGGTGACGCCGTCCAAACGTCCGGCAGGGACAGCTCACCCCCGCGCCGCGAATTCCGCAGGGATTCAAATCTACTGGCTAGATCGTCACTCCACTCATTTATCATCAACCGCTTTGCAGTCGAGTAAGCGTTCGGAATTCCCTGAAGCTTGTTACTCTGAGTCCTCGGCTTGTTCAAATGTCTGGTAGTTGCACAGAAGGCGCAGAACCCCTGACGCGCTCTCCAGAACCTGTGCGCAACTTCTACAGGAAGCGGCGCTACAGGAAGCTCTCCGCTACGGAGGATATCAATCTATTCACGTCAAAGGTGGTGAATTGGAAAAGGTAAGCCTGAACCTGTTCCTCCCATGCAATTGGTTTGAAGGGTGGCGAAGTCGACGTCCTAAAAAATTAAAACTACAGTCTGAGCATAGAATTGCAAGCGTTGTCTTCCTTTTGGATGAGAATTATCGTCGTAGTATATGCGGGGTTTTCTACAGGATTTGGTTCGTAATTAAGGCCCTGTCAAGGCTCACCTGTAGATAGTCGAGAATTCACGAACTGTGTGCTTGATAGAGGCGTAATTCTACGCTTTGTCTCAAGAAATACGAAAGGCCCATGTTTTGATACACACCAGCCACCTCCGGCTAACACAGCAAGCTTTCTCCATGCCGAGTGGATTCATTAGGAAGGAACCGACAGACTCAAAGAAGCTACGGGAAAACCCTGAGGTGGTAGAACTGTTTTCTCGTGCATGATGGTTGTCGTTCTGCGACAAGCTTCAAGGTTATGATGATGAGGTGGCAGAGGAATTCTTGTGAGCTCTGAAGCCAAAATCAAAAACGCTGGCCGTTGTCAATTTCAGGGGTTTGAATCTCAGACTCACCCCACAGTTCATCAGAAGAGTCACTGATCTCCCAATGGGGGTACCGTGGGATAAGGAGGAGAGGAAACTAGGCCAGAAGGCTAAAAAGGAGTTCTTTCTGCTGAAGGAGCAATTCTTAGAGGATAAGAACGGGGTTCGCAGAGCTAGCCTACAGCCGCTCTGGAGTGAGGTCAGCCTCCAAATCATGAAATATATCACGTGCGAAGGATGGTTTAGCATTGTATATGGGTACCATTTCCGGCTGCTCACAGAACTTAGGCACCAGATGGACCTACCTTCAGAAAACAAGCTAAGTATTCCCTACTTCCTTCTGCAGTCCATGACTGAATGTGCCACCAAATTACGAGAGGGCACGCCAGACCAAGTAGCCCATCATGGGCTTATTAAGCTCCTCCTAGAGGATGCACTCCACACATACACTGTCCCTCTCTCGTGGGAAGCCTTCCGAAATTTGACTAAGGATGGCGACATCAAAATGTTGACCGAGGAGCTCACCTCCTCCAGCAGCGAGGAGAAGGAACCAATACACAGAGAGAAGAAAAGGAAAGGCCAAGAAACCACGGCCAAAGCACCAAAGAAAGAACAAAGGAAGCAAGAGAAACACCAGGTTGCCGAAACAGAGGATGACAAACCTACATTGACACCCAGGGAGAAAAGGTTACAAAGTAGGGTGGAAAGGACTGAACAAGTCCACGTCAGTAAAGGCACCTCGAAAGCAGCATCAGCAAAGTCAAAAGACAGAGCACCCTCAGCCAAACAGGCTAAAACGGTGCCACCTGTTTCTACAGGAAAGTCAAAAACGGCTTCTACAGGAAGCCAGAAATCAGCCGCTACAGGGCTTTCTACAGGAAGTCCTGAGAAAGGAAAACCAAAGGAGAAGACAGCCGAAATCCTTGCAAGGGAGGTAGCAGCCTTGCTGGCCACCCTTAGTACACCTCCCAAGCCGAGGGAAAAATGAAAGAGGGAGATCCCTCTGTATTTCAAAGCACGGAGAAGTGTGAGGATCAAAACAGGCAGGCCCCAACCTCCATCCAGCAGCCCAATTACTATAGAAGACACCTCTACCTCACCAAGGGAGAGGTCCCCCTCGAAAATATCAGTCAATTATGAGCGGGGGAGCCTGAAGACAACTGCTTGGAAGGAGAGAATGGACAGGTTGGCATCAAAAACCCCACTACAGGATGCTGAGGCCGTTCTACAGGAAACATTGGCCCGGCTCAAGGAGACAAAGAAAATGGAGGGAGAGGCAGCCACATCACCACTGAGGGAAGACGGAGTAGAGCCACCAAGGGAAGAAGAGGTAGAGCATATTCCAGAACCTAGTCCCCAGCCAAGCTTGATCTCGTATTATAACTTCTTGGAGGCTGGAAAAATTATCCCACAGAAATTCACAGTGCCACTTTTCTTTGCGTTGGAGGAAGAAAGAGTGAGAACCCACACGTGGATGAAAATAGCTAAATCAAAAGGAGTGGCAGATATAGGCCCCTTGGAGGAACAACTCAAGGAGGCACGAAAATAATTAGCTATGGCCAAACACGTGGCAAACTGCCAGCGGGTGTTCCTACAGGAAGAGAATGAGAAACTCAAACTGCAGCTACAGGAACTAAGGAAAGAAAGGGGCACATTATCAGGGGACACTACAGCAGAACATCAAGGCAAAGAAGGATTGCAAGTTGGTCTTGGGGAGCTAACCTCGCATCTACAGGAAAGGGAACTGCAAGCACAAATCGAGATACAAGCTCTCAAACAGCAGTTGCAGCAAAAAGAGGCACAACTGGCCTGCATGGCCAGTTGGGCCATGGATGCTCTACAATGCAGACAACCAGCCAAATCTTATGGCCTATACCTACGGGACTAGTGGCTACAATTTCAAATTAATGCATTGGCACAGAGGGGTATCTCCCAAATCCAAGACCCCCAGCAGTTTACAGAGTTATGCAATAGCAGTTCATCAGAGGACAAGGCCAAACTATCGGAGTTATATCTCCATAATTTGGCCCTTCCCAATGTGACTTCATGGGATCCCAACACAGTTGTAGGAGATATGCAGTTAATGGCATTTGCCTGATGGTTGAACCATGAAGAAAAGAGAGCAGCAGAGGTCAAAGAGGTCATGAATCGAGAATTACATGAGCCACTGCTGATTAGAGCAGAGCTAGGGGATCCCACTGCACTGATATCGGCCCACCAACACTTAGCCACCAACCCTCAAACTTTATTAAAATACATGGATCAGCAGGCTCAGGCTATAGCACATTTCGAGGATATGGAGTTACTATTAGGGGACAACTGTGTTCATGCTTGCAGCCATCGATGGAACACATTGTCCCACAACCTCAAAATCAGAGAATATCACACTCCAACTCAAATGAGGGAAGCTCTAGCACGGGTGCCCCTCTACAAGAAGTCCATACAGAACCTCCAAGCCAGCTGGATTGGCCTCAAGCTAAGCCCACCTTTGCTTTTAGGATTGATGGAAGGCAGCACATAAAAAGACGAGCATAAGCAGTGGGAAGAGGTGGAAAGGAAGGCTGGGTTCCATGCCAGTGAGGAGGATACTACTTCAGAAGCCTGGGATGTGAGGGTGGCGGTGAAAGCAATGAAGGACGAGGAGCTGGATTAGTTTCTCAAGGATGAGCAATCATTTTAGCTGGGGGGTGATGATGAGCCCCAAATTTGGTAACATTTTGGGCTCATTTGGCCTAACTACCCTTGCTCAATCCTTCATTTTTCATAACTTATGCATCATTTTTTAGTATGTTTATGTCATTTGTACGAATAAGGGCAGTCACTATTCCTAGGTGGCTAACACGTGCTCATTTCAGGTTTTTTGACACATGTTGGAGCAAAACCAAGCAGATAAGGGCTAGGAGACAGCCAATATGGGGTTGAGGATTCATAGGAGGGTTGTCCACGACATTAAATGGCCTTCCTCGGGATCTTCACCCCCAACTCCGAGCTCCAACAACCACCACAACCGGATCTAGAAGGTAGCCAAACGGATTTTGAGGAAGCAGTTGTTCACTCCCAGTTTGGTCAGCCGAGTTCCACAGATTTAGGGGGCCAGCTTGGGGCCTCGTGATGTATAAATGATAAGGCTTTAGCCTTTGAAAAGGACTTTTTGACAAACTGTTGCACATTCTGCACTACGAGCTGCTAGCTCTGTTTTTGCTCTTTTGTAGCCATCATTGGCAGACCTTTTGACTTATGATTATTATTTTTTAATGGGAAGCAGTCAGATTTGATCTCAGTTCTGAGTTTCTAAAGGAGCCATAGCTCTCGGGGTTGGGCCCAACCTGATAGCCTAGGGCCTCCTTTTGTATTGATATCTTTTCTTTCAGCATTATGGTTTTCTTTACATGCATTTGAAACACAGTTTGTTGAGTTAGATTTCATGGTGTGGTTAAGTAGGTCATTGCTAGAAGATAGAGTTGCTCCATATGTTTAGAATAGAGTAAAGAGATTAGAATTGATAAAAGTTCTAGAAAAGGGTTGCCTGCACTCTCATTTTCACCTCTTTCTAGGAGCTGGAATTGCAGATAGTGCTTCGCAACCAAAAACATTGGTTTGTGTATTCATGCAGTCTTTGGTGCAATATTTTCATTTGTAGAAGTTATCCATGCGCTCAGACCTCTTTGAATGTTTCTTTGCTTCAGTACCATACATGGTTCTCTTTAGAAATAACGTTGCTGTTCATTGGTTTCATTAAACAATTAGGATAGATTAGTAATATTTTGATATTGTGCAGGACGTGGATGATTTGGTTCAGTTTATATTGTGCAATGCATCTCCAACATTCTCTTTTCCTCCTAAGCTTCGTCTAGGCCAACTGCTCATCTCCAAATTAGACCCCTCGTCTCACAACTACTCTTCTGCACACGTCATCCTACCTTTTTGGCCTTCCATTTCATCTGCCCTCTTTAAGACAAACTAGCTTTACACACCCTCTCATCACCTCATCTCTCTGTCACTAAGCCATTACAAACCCCTCTCCTACCTCCCTATCCATCCATGCAGCCTCTTCCACTCACCCATCATCCAAAATCCAACCGCAGAACATCCTGTAGAAATTACTGAACATCCTGTAGAAATTCTGAAACATCCTGTAGAACCCCTGCAGACTTCCTGTAGAAGCTCATAAACGCGGTTTCTTGGTAGCCAAACTTTGTGAAACTCTCTGGAAGGATGTTAGGGACTCCTTAGACCCTCTCTGAACCTTCCCTACCTCTTCCAAGCATTTCTCCTCCATGATCCGCCTCTGCACAGTAAAAAGCCAGTTAAAAGCACATGCATGATAATTATACATAACTTATTCAAAAATACAAAAAGATGTTTTCTTCAGGTAGAAGTAGTCTAGACACATGCATCTTACCTTCATAGAAGTAATGGCATCTCTTTCAGTAGTTTGCATTCCTATCTTTGCATCAGTAGGACTAGCTGGTAGAATTAGGGTTTGCTAGGGTTTGCGTTTCTTGTTGGCTTTCAGTTCCTTTCTGCAAGTAGATTAGCTTCCTTTGAGTTAGCTTTCATCCATCAGTTAAAAAGCTTCTTCTAAGAGCTCATAGAAGTTGGCTTAAGCCCCTAGCGGACTTGTGCTAGCTGACCAAGTGATCGCTGCGGCAAGAGCTAGTACTTGTGCATACAACACCGTCGCTTCCAAGTTTGTTATGAACTACCGGGTTGATAAAATTGAGAAAGGAAGCTCCAGGAGTTGTAGCATTATTGCTACAATACTGGAGCCCACCACCTTGTTTTAAGGAAAAGCAAAATTTTTTATGTTTCATGTACTAAATCTTATGTAATTTCATTTTTCCATATGTAATAATTTTAAGAGGCAGCCATGGTCACCTTGCCAAGCCTCTACAACTCCAGTTCCTGCAAAAGAAACAAAATTTCAAAGCATTTAGTCCATCAAAGGCAAAAAGTAAAGCAAACTGCCCAAAACAGAGTTTTAAAAAGCAACTGAAAAGCAAACATTAGCAAAGTGGGTTTTCATAAGTAAAAAATTAAAGCCATTGGTATATAAAGTGTTTTTTATGTCAAAGAGGTTCATTTGCATGCCAAAGGAGAAGAGATCAAGTGCATTTGTGTTTTGGAAGTCAAGGGAGCGATTTTGCAGTCAAAAGGTGAAAATTTGCAGGCGCGGCACACCTAGGTCAAGGCGCAGCGCACCGAGCAAGCGCGGTGTACACAGAGCTCACTCCACGTTCAAATTCATAAATGGCGCGACACACTAGAGAGGTGCGGCGCACCTGTGAGGTGGCGCGGTGCACCAGTCTACAACACCCAAAATTCATCCAAACACCTCCTCCAAACTTCCAAATCGTAAATTCCTCATTGCACAAGTAAGTTGACACTCCAATATGTCCAATCCATGAGTTTTCTTCAGTGTTCATGGTGATTTAATAGGGAAATATTGAAACCCTAGTTCCTTGCACAATTTGTTGAGAAAACTGCCTAGGGTTTACAAATCACTATTTTTGCTGTCTAAATCCTACCACTATCATTTTCACTCCCTCACTCCCTCACTTCATTTTCTCCCTCCCTTTTCATTCATACTTACCTATTCCCTATTCCCCATATCCCTAAAACTTCTAACCCTAATCCCTACCTTCACTTATCCCAAACCCTAATCAACAATCCTAAACCCTAAATATTATTCCTTAAACCCTTTCATTCCCCAAAAGCCCTACCAGCAGCATCCCCAACCCCTCATACACAGTCCCTCTACAACCATTATCATCAAACCCTATCTTTTAGCAGCAAATACCCATTGACATTATAAAATCTCTTCATACTCATCTAAGTAAAATCAAGCATTGGCAAACATGGAGCCATTTAATTAATGGAAAGACCTGTGAGCAATTTTGAAATCGACGTTTCGGACTAGCTAGGTGAGTCCATCATCTGGAGCCAGATTCTTCTTATGACAGAAATGAGGAAACAATTAGTGACTCCTCCAAAGAAATTCATGCACCAAAGAGACCTCATAAGAGTGGAAAACATAACCGGGAGGAGCCTACTTCACTTTCCAAGCTGTTGGCTTGTCCTCTTGTTGTCACATGCTTCCAACATCAATCTTGTTATCAATTTTGTGAGATGGTGGAAAGAGCCAAATACCACAATGAGCTTGCCAGAATGTTTGTATTCCATCTTCACAATGGCCAAGTCAATTTGGCAGGTGTGACATTCACCTTGACACCTGAGACTATAGCTCAATCAACCGGTATTCCAAATGTAGGTGAGCGGTGGAATAAGGGGCAGCCAGTAGACAGAGATGATTATGAGCCTTATATCAAGGCTGGTTTTCAGAGACATGTCAGTAGGGTCTTCCCATTCAGGTACCTACAGGACACATATGCTCCCTTGATGAAACTCATAATCAAATATTTCAGTTGTGAGGGCAGATTTTCTCATCTATACACCTATCACATCAGATTGTTGAAGCATTTTACTAGGGTGAGAATGATGAACCTCCCCTATTTCATTTGCCAAAATATTGAGAAAATGACCACATTAGTGCAAATAAAGCCTCCTCATCAGCAGTATAAAAACATCTATCACTTTGCAATAATCAAAATTGTGGTTTTGCATTAGCTTAGTTTACTGAATGTTTCATGGGAGGATTTCATTTCACATGAGGTCTTCACAAGTCCTCAAGTGCCCCCATTAGTTTTTCATGAGGTAGGAGAGCCTTCACATTGGCAAGAGGTGCATGAGACACAAACCACTAGTGTGCCAGTGTTTGTCACATACCAAAAGGGCACCAGGAGATTGTTTGCAGCAGCAAAACGAGTATTATCTCCACCCAGGGTGGAAGGGGTCTTGTTTTCCTCCATCAGTAGAGCAGGTATAGGACAAGGGTAAGTAGCCATTACATGATGAGGGACCTTCAGGATGTCGAGAGACAAATTTCATTCTTATTCAGGATGATGACACTGATTTGAGCTCAAAGCTCAAAGAGATTATTCGGGAGCAGCAAGATGGCATTCATCATTTGTCTCTCAACCTGGAAAGATCCAAGTGGATTATCAACTATTTGGAGCAAATAAATAAATAGTTAGAGGATCAACAAACCATTGTGGAGCTCCAAAACATAAGGGCAAACCGGCAAGCTGCCAAGAGGAAGAAAATCAAGCTGTCATCACTTGAACAAGAAATTCAAGCTGATTGTGAATCTTGGCTTGAGAGGACAAAATTGCACTTGGAAAAGATGCTGGAGAAGGCCGATAGAGAGAAAAAGATGTTGAGGCACATGGCCTATCACTACTTGGCGAGAAACAAAAGTTGCAAAGCGAGAATCAGGATTTTGAAGGCCAAGTTAAGGAAAGCATTGAGGAAGAGAAAAGAGCAAGATAGACTCCAGATCTTGGCTGAGGCTTCCTTAGCCCAACACAACACTTGATGAAAGATACCCAACCCAAATTTCAAGAAATTTGGGAAACTTTTTGCAAATTTTGAATTTTTGGACCAAAAAACAGGTTTTTTTGCTTGGTGCGCCGTGCCACCTGGCACGCGCTTTTGTTAGGGACCTCCTTTTGAGGAAAATTTAGTATTTTTTGATTCCTCATGAAAATATATGAATTCCCTCACATGGACAAGAAATTTTGACAAGTTTTGAGCTTCCAAAAGGATCAAAAACACCTCAAAAATGCTCTTTCTGCCCCTTTTTGGCCACACAGGAAGCAGTGTTGGGAGAACTCATTTTTGGAGGGGAAAATGGAGACCAAATTTAGAAATTCCACTTTTTCTGGAAAGTAGACAGGCTGACCTTTCCAACAAGCCCATGTGCAGAAAATTTGGTGCATAGGAAGGCCTCCAAAATCAGCTGCAAAGTAGCGCGGCGCACAGGGATAGTAGCCCGACGCACAGGATGAAATTTTCTCATTTTGGTCAAAAAACTCTGTTTTTCGCCTAGTTTCTTCTCAGTTTGACTTTTCTCTCTCTAATATTCAAACTCAGGATGTAATTTAATGTGACTTGATTGATTTTGATGTATATATGCTAAATTTTCACTCATGGAGGTAGATTCATCATGAAAAGGTAGTTTGCAACTGAATGAATCAGTTTCCTAGGTTTTAGAGGCAAGCTGTTCCACTACCTACTTTTCAGTTCTTAGTTTAGATCTTGTTGAAACAGCTCCTAAACTCATGAATCCAATCCCTAAAACCTATCATGAGTTGTTTGTTGCCTATATCTAGTATTTTTTCAGTCATTGGTAAAGGTTGGACTCTTGTGAATGCTTTGAGCATTATTGTACATTCATTTTTAGCAGTTTGGCAAAGGAATAGACCAGGGTTTGCAGAACTTTATGGGATTCTTGTGGCAACTTGATTTGGTATTGTTTTTCCTTCCGTAATTTCAAGTTTACATGTGTTTATGTATGCCATCATCTCTCTCTGTTCATCTTAACTAAATGAAACAAAGATAAAGGTAGAATTCATTGAGTTGTAGTGCCGTACTTAGGGTTTGTTTAGTTATTTATGTTTTTCAACTATTTGAAGAGGATCCTTAAGGCTTTCATGCTCTCTCTAACTCCTCACCAGTATAAAAGCTCTCCATCTCACTCAATTTGAAGTACTAAGTCATTTGCCTACCTCGCCCCATAGAGATCTCTGCAAGACTGTGTCCATTCCCCGGACCCAAAACTGCCTTTCACATCTGAGCTAGCAAAACCAAAATTAAATTCATTCAAACTCCTCAGTGCACATACCTAGCCTAAGATCAGTCTTTACATTAGTCATCTCAAGCTTTAATGGCTATATTTTCCTGAGATTGACAAGGAGAGAGCCCTCTCCCGACCTGGTAGGGCTAGCTACTAGGTTAAGCGTTGTTTGATGTTACCCTAGATCCTGCCTTTCTCAGCCTGAGGTAGATTTAGGCCCTAACATATTGGCGACCATACTGGGGAAGAACGTTTTTTATCATTGTTTTCTTGTAGACTACAGAAGGAGCTTGAAGTTAGCTAGGTAGCCTTTGAAACACTCTTGTTTTGCATTAGCAAAAGTAGATAAATGTTGCTTCCATCAATCTCCGGTCTAGTTTATAAACTGAACATCTGATCTAAATGATTACCCCAGTATCATTAAGCAATTCTAGACTTTGGATGATGAGTTTAGAATTTGATAGGCTAAACAAGTTGATAATGTCCGTTTGATTTTTGGGAGTAATTCAACATACGGGCTTCCAGACGATACACCAGGGCCAATCCTAATCCTCCTCATGTGTATGAAAACCCAAATCTCATCCCAAGAATTCTCCAACAAGAAAGTTCTGACCATGTTTAAATATCATTCATGTCCCATTTTTTTTTGTATATCTTGAAGATCTTGAATTTGATGAACGTTTTGATCTGTCGCTTTTTGAGACTAAATCTGAAAGTGATGTTGGTTATACTGTCCTAAATCCGGAGTTTGTCAAAGATCTTGAAACTGAAAGGGCAAATAAATCAATTGACAGTTATATCTTGAATCTTCAAACTTTCATTGTGGGTTCAAACATTCCTGAGTTCTTAGAATCCGCATCTGCAACTCTTGGTTCATCCACAATTGTATTTGGTTTAGTAATTCCTACTGAACCTCCTTTCATTCCCACCATTCCCGTGCAACCCACTATATCAGATCAGAGACCTCTTGTCTCTTCTCCTCCATCAACCCCATCAACACCTCAAACATCTCATATTTCCTGTCCTCCTTCGACACCTCATACACCAATTACATCGTCAGCTGCTATCATCATTCCAACTCCTCCTACATCCCCAAGGCCAGTTGTAAATCCACCTCGAGCAATGGCTGCCTGATATGAACCCCTTGTGTTGCCTCAAAACTTGGATGCCATTCCTGCTGACTACCAAAGAAAAATCCCATTTTTTGATGGCACTCCTCAAAGTATCACAGCTCAGTAGCATGTGGATAGGATGACAAATTTCTTTGACCTTCATGAGATTGATGCCGAAAATGTGACTATGAGATTATTTGTGCAAGCTTTTGGAGGTGAAGTGCAGAAGTGTTTCAGAGCTTTGTTGGCTGTGAGTATCACTACATTGGCTAATCTTCAGAGATAATTCTTGGATCGCTGGGAGGTAAAGAAAAACCCTCTTCAAATTCTTTCCGAATATGAGAACATCAAGAGGAATGTTGGTGAGAGTGTCCAAGATTATTATGTCAGATTCAATACTGTTTACATTGCAACTCTTGCTGATATAAAGCCACCTATGGGGTTGGATTTGATTAAATTTCCTGATGGCTTCAATCCTGACATGGCATATCAATTGACAGAAAGAGATCTGGCCACCTTGGAGGACATGCAGAAAATTGCAGTCAGCGTTGAGGCAAATATTCTTGCCAAGAGAGCTAGAGCAAAGGATGAAAAGAAGGTGACTGTAAAGGAGGAAGCTTCTTCCTAATATCATTTGATTCACAAGATCGAAAATATGTTTGATAGGCTCACAATTGTTGATAAGCCTGAAGCACAAGTCAGAAATCCAAACTTCTGTGGTCAGCAGTAACCACAATTCAAAATCAAGCAACGAGAACAAAGAGCACAAGACCAAGCAGCACAACAACAAGTAAAGATACCCTTACAAAAAAAAATTGTACATGGTCTGGAATCAGATGATGATGAGAACATAATTGGTGAGGAGAATCATTTCTTTACACCTGATGTTCTGCCAATTTATATCACCGAAGATGAAGAGTATTCAGAAAGCTCAGCTGTGCAAAAGGATGAAGATTTCATCTTGGCAAATGAAACAATTATTGAAGAAGATTCTGATGAATATCAAAGGGGTTACATGAATGCTTTGATGAGCTTTGTCTTATTTAGGCATCTCATCAGCCCAATTATTCCCAAGATTTTATTTTGTTTTCATTTGCTTCGGATCATACTATGGCAACAGTCTTAAAGTAGAAAAGAGACCATTGGGAAACCAATTACTTTTTTTAGCAGAACGATAAGGGATGTAGCTTTAAAGTACAATATTATTGAAAAGCAAGCTCTTGCTTTAGTAAAGGCATTGAAAGATTTCCGAGTTTATATTCTGCATTCTCACATCCGTGCTTATTTCCCTAACACTGCCATTAAAGATGTCTTAGTGCAAACAGATCCGGAAGGGAGACGAGGCAAATGGATCGCAGCTTTGTTAGAATATGATGTGGAGATCAAACCAACAAAGCTCATCAAAGGATAGGGGCTGGCCAAACTGATGGCGGAATCTAATTTGCATGCCTTGGACATAAATCTCATTTCGATTATGTCCAAAGAAGATGAGGAAAGTTCACTTGTTCACGTAGCTGAAATGTTTCTTCTTTCTCCTTGGTATTCAGATATTGTTTATGTGCTCCAACATCTTTCACTACCACCTGGAATGGCTAAGAACAAAAGTATGACCCTGAAATTAAAGGCTGCCAAGTTTTGTATAATGAATAATGCACTCTATTGGAAAGTTCCCGCTGGTGTCTTATTGAATTGTTTGGTTGAAGAAGAAGCAAAACAGGTCACGGTTGATTTTCACAAAGGAGATTGTGGAGGTCATCTATTTTGGAAGACAACAACCAATAAAATTTTGAGAGCGGGATATTATTGGCCAACCCTCTTTTCTAATGTATACAAAACTGTTACAAGCTGCCACGTATGTTACATTTTTCAAGTTAAGAGAAAATTACAACCTTTGCCACTCAAACCGGTTGAACTGCGTGCTCCGTTTCAGCAGTGGGGTTTAGATTTCATTGGTGAGATCCATCCTACTTCTTCATCACAACATAAGTGGATCCTTACAATGACAAACTACTTCACTAAATGGATTGAGGCAATTCCTACTTGGCAAGCCACTGATTCGGTAATAATTCAGTTTCTTGAGAACAATATTTTGTCACGTTTTGGTTGTCCTAATAAGCTGATTACAGATAATGCAGAAACTTTTAAATCTAAAAAGATGATTGATTTTTGTAATAAATATTAAATTACCTTGGGGCACTCAACTGCATACTATCCACAAGGTAATGGTTTGGCAGAGTCCTCGAATAAATCATTAGTCAACATTATCAAAAAGTTGCTGGAAACAAACAAGAAGAGATAGCACAAGAAATTGGTCAATGCACTATGGGCGGATAGAGTAAGTAAGAAAAAATCAATAGGCATGTCCCCTTTCGAGTTCGTGTATGGTGTTGACATGGTTTTCCCTACATCTCTCACGGTTCCAGTTGTTAAACTTCTGCAGGAAGCTGGTAGCGAGGAAGATCATTGTAGCGAAGAATCAATCAAATGAACCATTTACAGTAGACTAGAGAGGAGGTTTTTCAGAATACCTTCAAGCTGCAAGAGAGAATTAAGAAGATATATGATCGAAAGGCAAAGGCGGACAAGTTTCAAATTGAAGACATAGTGCTGAAATGGGATGCCTGAAACGAAGACAAAGGCAAGCATGACAAGTTCGAGAAACTATGGAGAAGACCTTTTAGAATTGTTGCATACCGGGGTCAGAATGCTTTCTTGCTGAAAGCAATGGATGGAGAATATTGTCCAGGTGGGCCAGTCAATGGTCGGCTGCTAAAACAGTACCATCTTTGAGATATTTTCTTCTATCATATGTATCATTGTATATACCATTTTATTTCCTTCATTGCAAGCGTTTACTATAATCATTCATTCAGTTTGGGGCCCGCGGTGAAGGCTATAAAACTGAAGGTTTGATTTCAGTTTTGGTTTGGATTGTTTGAGTCGAGTTTTCAGTCGAGAAATTGAGTCAGTTTTGAGTCGGATTTCAGTCCTGAAATTGAGTCAAGATATTAGTTTTGGTTTGTCAAAGTTATTGACTCCATAGCCCAATGGAGAAGGCACTATCTACTTTCTAGAGGTTTGTAGTTCTTGGCACCTCCAAGGAGCTACCATCCCCATTGGAGCCAATGTTAGTGTTGGTATCTTCATCCCTCCATCAGTGATCAAATTCTCTTGTTGCATTGCATGTTATGTGTCTCATCCAATCATCTGCATTCCATTAGGGTCATGGATCATCTGATGGTAGTGGAATATTATACATCTTCCCTCATTTTCTTTACCTGTTGGCCCATTTTCATACATCTAGGTCATCTGCAGTTATTTTTTGCCTTTAAATCTGCAAAAGTCATTTTTAGGGTTTTAGGTCTCATTAGGTCTAGGGTTTCGTCAATAAGGTCTTGTCAATGCTCAATAATGGTCAGCAGGCACATGAGGAGGTCAAATAAAGTCTCAGCAACAATAATTTCAATAATCACATGCTCAGTGATTGATTTTTCCTCAGAACCCTATTTTGAGGGAAAACAGAGTTTTTTATGTTTCATGTACTAAATCTTATGTAATTTCATTTTTCCATATGTAATAATTTCAAGAGACAACCCTGGTCACCTTGCCAAGCCTTCACAACTCCAGTTCCTGCAAAAGAAACAAAATGTCAAAACATTTAGTCCATCAAAGGCAAAAAGTAAAGCAAACTGACCAAAATAGAGTTTTAAAAAGCAAGTGAAAAGCAAACATTAGCAAAGTGGGTTTTCATAAGTCAAAAATTAAGGCCATTGGTATATAAAGTGTTTTTTTATGTCAAAGAGGTTCATTTGCATGCCAAAGGAGAAGAGAGCAAGTGCATTTGTGTTTTGGAAGTCAAGGGAGAGATTTTGCAGTCAAAAGGTGAAAATTTGCAGGCGCGGCGCATCGAGCTAGCGCGGCACACACAGAGCGCACTCCACGTTCAAATTCATAACTGGTGCGATGCACCAGAGAGGCACGACACACTTGTGAGGTGGCGTAGCGCACCAGTCTACAACACCCGAAATTCATCCAAACACCTCCTCCAAACTTCCAAATTGCAAATTCCTCACTGCACACGTAAGTTGACACTCCAATATGCCCAGTCCATGAGTTTTCTTCAGTGTTTATGGCGATTTAATAGGGAAATATTGAAACCCTAGTTCCTTGCATATTTTGTTGAGAAAACTACCTAGGGTTTACAAATCACTGTTTTTGCTGTCTAAATCCTACCCCTATCATTTTCACTCCCTCACTCCCTCACTTCATTTTCTCCCTCCCTTTTCATTCATACTTACCTATTCCCTATTCCCCATATCCCTAAAACTTCTAACCCTAATCCCTACCTTCACTTATCCCAAACCCTAATCAACAATCCTAAACCCTAAATATTATTCCCTAAACCCTTTCATTCCCCAAAAGCCCTACCAGTAGCATCCCCAACCCCTCATACACAGTCCCTCCACAGTCATTATCATCAAACCCTATCTTTTAGCAGCAAATACCCATTGACACTATAAAATCTCTTCATACTCATCTAAGTAAAATCAAGCATTGGCAAACATGGAGTCATATTCTTCTTATGAAAAAAATGCGGAAACAGTCAATGACTCCTCCAAGGAAATTCATGCACCAAAGAGACCTCATAAGAGTGGAAAACATAACCGGGAGGAGCCTACTTCACTTGCTGAGCTGTTGGCTTTTCCTCTTGCTATCACATGCTTCCAACATCAATCTTGTTATCAATTTTGGGAGATGGTGGAAAGAGTCAAATACCACCATGAGCTTGCCAGACTGTTTGTACTCCATCTTCACAATGGCCAAGTCAATTTGGCAGGTGTGACATTCACCTTGACACCTGAGACTATAGCTCAAGCAACCGGTATTCCAAATGTAGGTGAGCAGTGGAATAAGGGGCAGTTGGTAGACAGAGATCATTATGAGCCTTATATCAAGGCTAGTTTTCAGAGACATGTCAGTAGGGTCTTCCCATTCAGGTTGTTAGAGTCGGTCTTTACATCCCTCCGTTAGAGATCAAAAACTCTTTGTTGCATTTCATTTTTAGGCATCTCATCCAGTCTAGTCAGTTGCATTCCATTAGGAAGCATAGATTATCTGATGGAAGGGTCTCTTCACTCGTTTCCCTCATGTTTGTACCTGCTGGGTTGGTCGAAATTTATCAAAATTCATCAAAGTTGATTTCAGTCATTCACAGTCATAGATGGTCTTTTGGTCAAACAAGAATCATTTCAGTCATTAGGTCTAGGCTTTGGTCTTCAGAATGTCAAATAATGCCCGCAGGCCATGAGGATGTCTTCAATAAGTTTTCATTCCAAAATTTTCATCATCAATAATGCTCGAGAGTGATTCTTCTTCAAAACTCTGTTTTGAAGAAGAAATCATCAAAATTGTTTTTTGTAATAAATATGTGATTTTTCAAAGTTTTTAGTCACGAAATGTTTCAGGCACCACCATGATCCTTTTCCAAAGTTCCAGCCATTCATTCCCTACAAAAGAACAGACAGAAGGGACATCATCAGCTCAAACATCAAAGCAAACAGTGAAGTGTCAAAGGTTTCAAAGCACTACAATATTGGATTTATTCAAAACAAAAATCAAATGTCATGGGTATAAATATAATTTTTTATGATCCAAGAATCCATTTGCACCAAGAGACATCAAAGAAGCCGAGGTGAATTGTGAAGAAGCTGAAACGGTGAGTTTAAAGCTGAGACTGTGTGTTTGGAATGCGCGCGGCGCATTGGGAGAAGGCGCGACGCATTGGGAGGTCGCGGCGCACAGGGCCTCCTGCCACTGTGTATTTTCCAACGAGCATGGTGCATACAGTGAGCGCAACGCATTGGGCTCCTGCGCGGTGCACAGGGCCGACAATGAAATTTTTTATCGTTGCTCTGCAAAAATTCAAATCACTCTGCTCTTCTCGCTCCATGTTGGTGAAAAAACTTATCGATGGATCCTTAGTTACTTCCAAAATGACCGAAGCTGGAGATGTTGTGAGGTTTAGTAATAGCTGTCTATGCTGTAGAGGAGGAAATCTTGTGAAAATGCTTCCAGAATTGGTGAGAACAAAGGTGGTGAAATCTGATCATATAATTATACTACATGTTATTGAATGCTCTTGCCAAAGAGTGAAGAATAGAAGAGGCCGAGGAAATCTGGATGGAAATCTTCGATAGGCGTATGGAATATGTTCCACGATGTTCTTTACTCATATCATCACTATATATGAGCGAAATAACATGTCTGAAAAGTTGCTACATCAAAATGAAAGCGCCCCAAATGTTGCAAAGGATGCTAATTATAAAAAATTGGTTTTTATTCAAACGGCAAAGGGAAGGTGAAAAGTCAAAGACCGAAAGCCAAAATTAAAACGAAGAATATCTACCACAGCAGAGAGATAGGAACGGATTGCCTATTTTGTCCTCAGTCATGATTTCATGGGATCCATGCTATAGTTTTTGCCTTTTAATTGGTCATCAGAGAAATTCAAGTGGAACGCTATTCTATCTTTAGAACAGATGAATGGCTCTTTTTCTATCTTCATAATTTCAGTTGAAACAGCTCCCTATTTTCATCGATTTGTTTTCCCACTTCTGAGTTTATTTATTGTATTGTAAATCATTTGTAAAGGAGAGAGTTCTGAAAAAAGTGTGGAGGAAAAACTCAACGCTTCACTGTACAGTTTTGGCAGAGAATTAATGAAATGATGCAGCTCTGATTCATGAGATTCATGTGGTATGAGTTTAGCATATGTTTCTTCTTTCTGTTTCATATGTATCTTGTTATGTTTTACTGTCCATTCATAATCATTTCTAGTTGAATGCTTTTAAGTAAGAAAGGTAGAATCCAGTTTATTGCTCTGCCTTGGGAAAGCATTTATGCTCTGTGTGTCTTCTTCCGTTTGAAAAGGATTCATTTATTATGCCCTTTTCAACCTCTAAAAAGTCTTTCCACTCCATATTATTTCAATTTGATTGCTAAACTTCCTGCCTATCTTGCCCCATGAAATACTCTGTGTCTTTGATTTAATTTCTCCGCTCATGCTGTCCTTTGTCCCATACAGCCCTGAAAATTCAGTCATTCATTAAATTACCTCTTTCATATTTATTTACTAGCCTAAAATTAGTATTCATTTTGAGTCATCTCAGACCCTATTGTTTATTTTTACTGAATGTAACCTGGAGAGAGCCCTCTCCTGTCCTCGTAGGGCTAGCTACAAGGCTGAGCGTGGTTTGATGTGGACCTAGAAGCTTACCTTTTCAGCCTGAGGTAAATCTAGGCTCTAATACAGGTACCTACAGGACACATATGCTCCCTTGATGAAACTCATAATCAAATATTTCAACTGTGAGGGAAGATTTTCTCGTCTATACACCTATCACATCAGATTGTTGATGCATTTTACTAGGGTGAGGATGATGAACCTCCCCTATATCATTTGCTGGAATATTGAGAAAATGACCAAATTAGTGCAAAGAAAGCCTCCTCATCAGCAGTATAACAACATCTATCACTTTGCACTAATTAAAATTGTGGTTTTGCATCAGCTCAGTTTACTGAATGTTTCATGGGAGGATTTCATTTCACATGATGTCTTCACAAGTCCTCAAGTGCCTCCATCAGTTTTTCATGGGGCAGGAGAGCCCTCACATCGGCAAGAGGTGCATGAGACACAAACCACTAGTGTGCCAGTGTTTGTCACATACCAAAAGGGCACCAGGAGATTGTTTGCGCCAACAAAACGAGTATTATCTCCACCCGAGGTGGAAGGGGTCTCGTTTCCTCCATCAACAGAGTAGGTACAGGACAAGGGTAAGCAGCCATTACATGACGAGGGACCTTTAGGAGGTCAAGAGACAGATTTCATTCTTATTCAGGATGATGACACTGATTTGAGCTCAAAGCTCAAAGAGATCAATCAGGAGTAGCAAGATGACATTCATTATTTGTCTCTCAACCTGGAAAGAACAAAGTGGATTATAAACTATTTAGAGCAAAGAAACAAATAGTTAGAGGATCAACAAACCATTATGGAGCTCCAAAACATAAGGGAAAACCAGCAAGCTGCCAAGAGGAAGAAAGTCAAGCTGTCATCACTTGAATAAGAAATTCAAGCTGATCGTGAATCTTGGCTTGAGAGGAAAAACTTGCACTTGGAGAAGATGTTGGAGAAGGCCAAAAGAGAGAAAAATATGTTGAGGCACATGGCCTATCACTACTTGGCGAGAAACAAAAGTTGCAAAGTGAGAATCAAGATTTTGAAGGCCAAGTTGAGGAAAGCATTGAGGAAGAGAAAAGAGCAAGATAGAATCTAGATCTTGGCTGAGGCTTCCGTAGCCCAAGATAGAACTTGATGAAGGACAGTTAGCCCAAATTTCAAGAAATTTGGGAAACTTTTTGCAAATTTTGAATTTTTGGACCAAAAAACAGGGTTTTCTGCCTAGTGCGCCGCACCACCTGGCGCACGATTTTTCTAGGGACCTCCTTTGGAGGAAAACTTAGTATTTTTGGATTCCTCATGAAAAAATATGAATTCTGTCACATGGCCAAGAAATTTTGACAAGTTTTGAGCTTCCAAAGGGGTCAAAAACACCTCAAAAATGCTCTTTCTGCCCCTTTTTGGCCACACAGGAAGCAGTGTTGGGAGAACTCATTTTTAGAGGGGAAAATGGAGACCAAATTCAGAAATTCCACTTGTTCTGGAATGTAGATAAGTAGACCTTTCCAACAATCCCACTTGCAGCAAATTTTGTGTATAGGAAGACCTCGAAAATCAGCTCCAAAGTAGCGCAACACACAGGGAGAGTAGCGCGGCGCACAGGATGAAATTTTCTCATTTTGGCCAAAAAACTCTGTTTTTCGCCTAGTTTCTTCTCAGTTTGACTTGTCTCTCTTTAATTGTCAAACTCATGATGTAATTTAATGTGACTTGATGGATTTTGATGTAAATATGCTAAATTTTCACTCATGGAGGTAGATTCATCTTGAAAAGGTAGTTTGCCATCTTAATGAATCAGTTTTCTAGGTTTTAGAGGCACGTTGTTCCACTACCTACTTTTCAGGTCTTAGTTTAGATCTTGTTGAAACAACTCCTAAACTCATTAATTCAACCCCTAAAGCCTAGCATGAGTTGTTTTTTGCCTATATATAGTAGTTTTTCAGTCATTGGTAAAGGTTGGACTCTTGTGAATTCTTTGAGCATTATTGTACATTCATTTTCAGCAGTTTGGCAAAGGAATAGACCAGGGTTTGCAGCACTTTATGGGATTCTTGTGGCAGCTTGATTTGGTATTGTTTTTCCTTCTGTAATTGCAAGTTTACATGTGTTTATGTATGCCATCATCTCTCTCTGTTCATCTTAACTAAATGAAACAAGGATAAAGGTAGAATTCATTGAGTTGTAGTGCTCTACCTACGGTTTTTTTAGTTATTTATGTTTTTCAGCTGTTTGAAGAGGATCCCTGAGACTTTCATGCCCTCTCAAACTCCTCACCAGTCTAAAAGCTTTCCATCTCACTCAATTTGAAGTACTAAGTCATTTGCCTACCTCGCCCCATAGAGATCTCTGCAAGACTGTGTCCATTCCCCGGACCCAAAACTGCCTTTCACATCTGAGCCAACAAAACCAAAATTAAATTCATTCAAACTCCTCAGTGCACATACCTAGCCTAAAATCAGTCTTTACATAATTCATCTCAAGATTTATTGGCTATATTTTCCTGAGATTGACAAGGAGAGAGCCCTCTCCCAACCTGGTAGGGCTAGCTACCAGGTTAAGCGTGGTTTGATGTTACCCTAGATCCTGCCTTTCTCAGCCTGAGTTAGATTTAGGCCCTAACAACCTAGAGGAGAAATATTTGCGAATACACATTAATATGTGGGACACCAGAAGGTATAACATGACTGTGATTGGTAGCCAGGCCCCCCCTTCAATATCAAGGGTGTCATGTTGATTCCAGGCCTAAAGAAAAATCTCGTCTCTATTACAGTGTTGGAAGACAATGGTTATGCTATGATCTTCAGCAAAGGAAAGGAATTCTTGAGACACATAGCCATGAGACAGGTGAATTAGACCAAGGTTCATGTGAAGAACTTGTACAAGCCAGATGTGGAGGATTGTGTTGCATTTATCACAAAGGTAAAGAAGGTGCAGAGCTGCGATGTCACTGAACTTTGGCATAGAATACTTGGCCATTTGCATCATGACGCTTTGAAGATCATGTGACAGATAACCACAGGCCTCCCCAAAGGAGAACTTGAGAAACAAGATGTATGCAAAGGATGTACCTTGGGAAAGTACACAAAATACAAATTTCATGATCGAGACAACAAAGTGCATGTAGTTATAGAAAGGATCCACTTTTATGTTTGTGGACCTTTCTCGACAACCTCCACTCCCAAGTAGAAATATTTTTTTATTTTTATTGATGACTTCTCACAGAAGTTTTGCATCTTCTTCATGTGGAAGAAGGATGATACATTCTCCAAGTTCATATAATTCAAGGCACTCGTGGAGAAAGAAACATGCAAGAAGGTGAAGGTTCTCAGGAGCAATAGTAGAGGTGAGTATGTGTCAACTGAATTTAAAAATTTATGTGCAAAAGAAGGCATTCGACAAGAGTTGAAAACACCCCACAACCCACAACAAAATGGGGTGGCTGAGAGGAAGAATCATAACATTGTATGAGCAACGAGGTTGATGTTGCATGATCAAGGCCTACCTCTAGGTTTGTGGGTCGAGGCATGCAACACAATAGTTTATTTGTAGAATTAGAGTCCTCATCAAATTCCTGGCATGATTACAACGGAGGAAGCTTTCTCGAGGGAGAAAGTTGGATGTGTCACACTTTAGGATTTTTGGAGCCTCTGTTTACTGCCATGTATCCATAGAATCAAGGAATAAGCTAGATCTGACAACAAAATTGGGGGTATTTGTGGGTTACAGGAAAAATCCCCACAACTGCCATGTGTACTTACCATCCCTTAGAATGATAGCTGTGCAAATGGATGTAAAATTGGATGAAGACAAAGCCATTCAATGCTCTCTTGAGAGGGATCTTCAGATCCTACCAGAAGAGGAGCTTTTAGCTCCAAAGGAGGAACTTCAAGAAGTTGTGGAGCAACCACAAGTTGAGGATAAGAGAGTGGAGACAACCACTCGAGAAAATCCATTCAGAGAAGGTAGGAAAAGGACCAGGGAAGCTGAGATACTTATGCAGGGTGCGAGGGAGAATGTGAGTGCTCCTTCAAGCCAGCACAGGTAGAGAAGGTCACCAGATCAATACATTGGCTACATGGCTCTAATGATTGAGCTTCTAGAGACTAAGTTGTCCTCTTTCGAGGAATACGTAGAGAAAATTTCATGGGTTAATGTAATGGTGGAAGAATATGAATCCATTGTAAATAACAGTGTTTGGGAGGTGGTCCCAAGACCAACAAATAAATCAGTTGTGGGTTCAAGATGAATCTTCAAGGTAAAGCATGTAGTAGATGAAAGAATAGAAAATTACAAGGCTAGATTTGTGGCCGAGGGGGAGTCTAAAGTTGGGGGGATTGACTATGAGGAGACCTTTTCTCTTACAGAAAGGTACTCATCCATTAGATAAATTCTTTCTCTGACTACAAATATGGGGTGCAATATCCACAAGATGGATGTGAAAACAACATTCCTCAATGGAGTTATTGAGGAGGAGGTGTATACCAAGCAACCAAAAGGCTTCGACACTTTTGATCAAGAGTCTGATGTGTGCAGACTCAAGCGAGTGTTGTATGGTCTCAAGAAAGCACCCAATGCTTGGTACACCAGGATTGATAATTATCTCATCAGTTTGGCATTTACCAAAAGTGAAGTGGATGTAAACCTCTATCATATCTTGGTACAAGGTAAATTGTTGATTATTGTCTTATATGTTGATCACTTGATTTAACTAGTGATGAGAAACTGATCAGATCTTACAAGGAGGACCTTACAAGAGAGTTTGAAATGAAGGACATGGGTCTCATGCACTACTTTCTCGAATTGGAAATATGGCAAGGTGATGGGAAACTGTTTGTCTCTCAGGGTAAGTATGCCAACAAGATACTTCAAAGGTTCTAAATGGATAATTTCAAACCCATGGAGACACCTCTAGCGACCAACTGAAGGAAAGAGGATGCCACTTTAGGTGAGGAAGTGGATGTTATTGTTTACTAGCAGTTGGTAGGTTCACTAATATATCTTGTGAACACATGACCAAATGTGAACTATGCAGTCAACCAGTTGAGCTACGCTATGGTTAGGCCAATCAAATTATTTTGGAAGACAACTAAGCATGTTCTACAGTACCTCATAGGAACTACCTAGTTTGGACTATGGTACAGAAGAATAGAGGGAGTGAAGCTATGTGGCTTCACAGATGCATATTGGGTGGGGAGTCTATCAGATTGAAAGAGTATATCAGGTGGAATTTTCAGTGTTGGCTCTGCAACGGTTTCTTGGTACAATAGGAAGCAACTGTGGCACTCAACTCGGCAGAAGTAGAATACATGACTGCCAGTCAAGAAACATGTGAGGCAATCTGGATGATAAATATACTTGTTGGATTGTTCAGTCAAATGATGGATCCAACTGTGATATATTGTGATAATGAGAGTTGCATCAAGCTATCTGAAAATCCTGTTTTTTCATGATTGATCCAAGAATATAGATATCTGGTATCACCATTTATGGGATCATGTGCAGAGGCATATAATGTTGTTGCGATACATTCTGATAGGAGAAAATGATGTTGATATTTTCAAAAAGGCATTGTCAAGAGGGAAGTTCAAGTTCCATCACTGTAGGATAAGGGTGGTTGATAATCCATTTCTTGCTGAGGGAGTGTTGAAAAATGTAGCATGGAATTCTCAATTTGATTTTTCCTTGATTAAATTGAGAAAATTTGAATTTCCACATCAACAGATAACTTGGATGATGTTAACTTGTGTGACATGTCTTGCGTCTCCCAGTTTACTTGGTAAATTTGATATGAAGGAGTTAGAGTTCATTTCTACATGTGTGATTTCTAATTTGTAGCAATCAAGGTTAGTTATCTCAGGTTGTGTTTAGTTAAACTGGTTCCAACTTTTGGAGGAACTAGTGGAAGGTCAGTTAAGTAGTGGGACTTCAGTCAAACTCAATGATCATCCAGTTATCTGATCAATCAACCCAAAATAGAAATTGCATGCGAAGAATTCGAGCTAGCTAGTTGAGGTGGAGATTAGAAGGCAATGTAATATTAGTTGTAGAATAGTCTTAAGTGTAGATGTGTTGCATGTAGTTAGATGATCAACCTAAAGGAATTATGCAATTCAATTGAGGGAACTTCATAAATAATAGGGCATAATTCCTCAAGGAATAGTGCAAGGAAATAGGAGCTCAAGACAAGGTAAAATTTGACTAAGTTTGGGTCAGAGGCCTTCAGTGAGTAGATAGATAGGTTGTGCACTTGCAGGGTGAGCTCAGTTTGTTAGAAAATTATATATTACAGAGCAATGGAACACATAAAATATATTGCAGAAATATAAACATAGAAAAAACATAAAACAAGAGAGACACAGATATACGTGGTTCACCCAATTTGCGCTACACCCACGGGAAACAACCAGTCATTCCTTTTATATTATCCAGCAAAATGAAGAGATACAACCTACAGTAGATCCACTATAATTCCCTCTTTTCTCTCACACAATCTCCTCTCTCTTTCTCACTCAGAATACAGATCTAAATAGACGCAATACAATTCCCTCATATATAGCGAGGGGTTTCCTTCTAGGGCAAGAAACCCTAAATTAAACGTAACATCTACTGTTAGATCTCCGCCTAATGAATGGCTCAGATTGACTACAAAATTACAACATTTTACAAGGAAATTTTACATCTATTTTTAGCTTTTTTGGGGGGGGGGGGGGGGGGGCTCCTAAAGATCGTTGCGCCCCCCTGGACCCCCCTTGTAGTGCAAATATTATGGGCGGCGTTGCTGCCACATTACGAAATGGGGTCCAATGTAGTGATACCTCTGAATAAAGAAGATAATTAGGCTCCACACCCAACATACTTGAGCAAAACAATTGTAATACATCTCTATTCATTTGATTAATGCAAGTAGACATTGGGGTTTTTAGCAGATTTCTTTCCCCGGATAAAAACAGTTGTTGCATGTGTGCTATTTCTTCTTGCATGTATGATATTTTTATTCTAAATTATGAATTAATGTCTGCAAGGAAGTAGTGTATGTTTGTGTCTTATGATTTTTATTAAAACTTCAGGAGAAGTTTCAAATCTACAACCTAATTTCTACACAAATCCTTTGTATTTATCTTGTATATTTCGATAAAGAGAAAGAGATGATTTTTGTGTAGTGGGAAGAGTTATTTCTGTCCATAATTATTCGTAGAGCTATACAATATGTAATTATAAATTATATACTATATCTAGTTCAATAAGAGATTTGAAGACTGAAAGCTTTTGCTTGTACAATAGACTAAGTAATTTCTTCTCAAGGATGAATATAGGGAAGAGATAGTTTATGGTCTATTAAGGCATATTTTCTTTTCTTAATGGGTTTAGTGGATAAAACCAAATTCAGATCCTGATTAAGGACCAAGACAAAACTATGTTTACGTTTCCTTGGGGTATATTTTCCCATCATGTTCTACCATTTGGACTTTGTAATGCTTCTACAACTTTCTAATGAGCAGTGATTGGAAAATTCTCTCACTTGATTCATGAATGTGTGGAAATTTACATGGATTCTCTTACAACCTGTGGTGATCAATTTGAAGTGGCTTTGGCCAATCTAGAAAAAACTTTTAATAAGATGTAAGGAATTTCATGTAGCACTTAGTAATGAAAATGTTTAATGATATTGGTTTAATCCATAGTTTTAGGGAATTATATTTCATATAAGACCACATGATTAGATCCAAAAAAACAAAGGTAATATTAAACTTTCCAAATCCATGAACTCAAAAAGAGGTACATAGATTCCTAAATAATGTAGGTTATTATGGGTGCTTTATTGAAATTTTTATGTAAATAGCTCATCCTTGATTTTCTTTGCTTAATAAAAATGATAAGTTTATTAAGATAGATGATTGCTAGCATGCCTTCAAAGAATTAAAAATGAGATTATCCAAGGTTCCCATCTTAGGATGTCCCAATTGGTCCCTCCCATTTTCTATATCTACAGATGCTTTAGATACTACTTATGGAGTTATTCTTAGACAACAAGATGAACATAATCCATACACAATATAATTTATTAGCAAGAATCTCTCTCCCATATAATTGAATTACACTTTAACAGAAGAAGAAAAAATCTTGAGGTAATTCATGCTATCAATAAGTTTTGACATTATATAACTAGATATCTTATGATCTTACATACTAACCATGTTGCCATTAAGTATTCAATGAATAAAACAATAACTAATGGTAGGATGACTAAATGATTGTTACTATTGCAAGAATTTTATATAACCATAAATAATGAGTCGAGAAAAGGAAATGTGATAGCAAATTTCCTTTCTAATCTTACCACAAATGAAAATTAGCCACCGGTCAAGGACTCCTTCCTTGACGAGCATTTTTTTATTATTATCTATTAACTCGTAGTGGTTTTCAGATATCACTAACTATTTCACTATAGGGAGTATCCATAGGAATGACAAAATATGATAAAAAAAATTGTAGGTTTTCATGTATCTATAGATACCTCTATTGCACAGGGATAGATCTCACTATTTGATGGTGTGTGAGAGAGAATGAGATCCATGATATATTAAAGGATTATCATGATGTACTTGTAGAGCCCACTCTATACATAAGAGGACAAATTATAATGTACTCAAGGATACTACTAGCCCTCTATTCTATAAGATGCTAAACAATACACAAAAATATGTGATCGATGTCACTACATGGGAAGGCTAGTCCAATAAGATTAAATGCACTATAGATACAACTAGTGATAAAACCCTTTGATTGATAAACTATCCATCTCAATGAAACTCCTATATCTTGATCTACACAAATTATGTTACAAAGTGGATGGAAGCAAAGGCACTCCCAGTCGAAATAGAACAAGTAGTAGAAGACTTCCTCCATGGGTGAATATTTGTTAGATTTGGTGTCACATGGGAAATTTTCACCGATGGAGGAATGCATTTCACTTCAATACTGATTGAGTACATATTGGGAACATATAAGATAAAACATAGGGTGATGATTCTATATCATCCATATGCCAATATAAAGATGGAGGGGATAAATAAGTTCATTAACACCATCATAAGAAATAATGTTCAATTCCACCTCAATGATTGAGGGGACAAACTTACTAAAGCATTATGGGTGTTGTCAGTCACTACTAAATGTGTTTTTAGCTATGAAAAGGGTAAGAAAGAGAAGTGAAGTTTAAAGCCCCCTTCTAAGCCACAGGAGCTAGCAGAGCTTAATCAGACCCTCTCCACTGCATAGTTCTCTAAAAGAGCTTTCCAATGGTATATGGAAGTCCAGAAAGGGACTTTTGGAGCATAAGATATGGCATATTGAAGTTACCCATGGAAAGCCATAAGACAAGAAGAAGAGACTTAAAGAAAATCGCAAATACGAGGTCTAGGAGCTAATCTAATCACATCTTGCCCATCCTGCATCCCACATATCATCCATCTCGTATCTCGCATATCAAGCATCCTGCGATCTCGCTGTCCTGCAGTGTCACGATCCCACATTGACGCGACCCTACAGTGTTGTGACTCCACAGTCTTGCAACGTCACAATAAATCCTGCATATCGGTGATTGGCATGGCAATAGGGTTCCAACTTTAAAAAGACCTTGTGGTATCACTGATTTGTGATACAGTGTAAAATCGTCAGGGAGGGGCTGATTCTATTTAACAAAGGAATTCATGAAAAAACCAAGGTCAGGTGGACCCTTTCTCTCTCCTCAACGTGGCATTATGAAAGGTGACATGGCCATACGAGGGACATGTGTCACTCAGTTTTGGAATTTTCAGGGGTCCTATAGGGGCATTTTCGGGTGACACGTGTCACCACTCACAAGGTGACACGTGACAGTGATGACATCACACCCCCTCGGTAGATCGGCGATCAGTGATCGCACAGGCTAAGGCACTCCTACACCTCAGTATCTCTAGGCCTGCGATTGCGATAAGCGAGGATCCTCTCGGACATTCTATATTATGTGATCGGGACTATAAAGCTCCCGCATCTGGATAGTCGGAAAACACTGAGAAATAGGGTAAAAGGTCCCCCTCTCTGTGGTTATGATCGCGATATCTTTGGCAGGCTTGATCCCGCCGATTGACGATCACAAGGATAAAGGGAAACACCACAGGAAAAACACTATAACTCACCGGGATGTGGTATTTTGCATAACAAACGAAAAAGGCCCTTGGGATGGGAGCCTGAAGGCCTTGGTGCCCGAGGGCTAAGTCCCTGGTCATAGCCCTCGGTTATATGATAAGAAAATAAAAAATGGGATAAACCAAAGGGGTCTAAGGTGCATCTACGCTCGCTATTCCATAATGTTTTTAGAAGGAAAAGTCATGCTACCATAAAGCCTCAAGAGCATGACGTAGAGTTTTAAAGGCAGATGGGTGGGAAGTTGAAGCAGTGAATGAAGTATGGTGCAACAGTAGATCAGTATAGGGGGACTCAAGAAGACTTAATGGCATGGCATGGTGCTCCACTCCAATACATAGCAAAGGACTACCTGGACACGCTTCATTCCCACTCTGCAATAGGCATTCACAGTTGACCCACTCCCTGCTCCATAGGATGAGCTACTCAAGCAGTTAAGGAAGAATTGACAGAAACCAGCCGAGTAGCAGGGGAAGTGCATCATGGCAGAGACTCGACCCGACCAGAGGTTTTCACAGGAACGAAAAAAGGACCTCTTTGATGAGCCTCATCATTGGGTAATTATACGGGCCTTAGTTCACCTCCTTGCTAGTCAAATAAAGTCTTCTCACAATTTATTACATGTTTTGATTATATTTTGTTTAATGAGATGAGTTAAAGTGAGCTACTATGCCTAGTGGACTAATATGCATTGAATGCAGTTTTAGAAGAGAAAATAGAGGAATTTTGGCAAAACTAAGGTTTGAAATTCGAATGGGACAAGGGAGAGAGATTTTGGGAGGTAAATCATCCTCATTTACTCCTCCCCCATTTGGATATTCCTCCATTAATCACACCATCTCAGAGTGCAATCAACCAAGTCATGAAGATCAAAAGGTAGCCGAGGAAGTGATAGACAGAGAGTTAGTTCATCTCGAGTTTGGAAGCCGAGCCTCCATATATTTAAGGAAGTCATTGGGGACTTCAGTTTTATAAGTATATAAGTAGAGAGGCCTAGATCCTAATTATGATTCAAATTTTTGGTGGTAAAAACACTAGTTATTTTCGAGCTCCAGACTTGTGGAAGACATTGATGTAATTTTCTGTTTTGATAATGAAAATGAGATTTTTCTTGATCCAACACTGAGTTAACCCGGAGGGCTGAAGCTCTGGGGTTAGGGCCCAACCCTAGCAGCAAAGGATCCTCTTCTTGTATCTGTATGCTTGGCTTAGTTTCATAGATTCATGGTTAAATTGTCTCTAGAAGTATTTCATTGCAAGTACTATGGATTTGATTAGTTGTTTATTAGTTTGCTTCCATTTGTGATTTACTTCAGTAGCAGGTTAGAAGGGATAAAAGGAGCACCACAAAGCTATTAGTAGGTGTCTTGGCCTCATCTCTTCCCTCAGGGATCATGATTTGAGGAAAAGACCCTTATGCATCCAAAAAAAGACAGATTTCCATTTTCTCATAATATTTAGAGTTTACTATACTTGAACTAGAATTTGATCATTTTTTCAAGTGTAGGATTTAATTATCATCTCTTCCATCTTCAATCTTATAGTATATCTCATTCATGACTCCATTTTATTCAACAATTTTCCTTATGCATGAAGTAGACAGCTAGTTCATTAAATTATGCTTTTCTAGCTTTTTAGAATTCTTCTTGTTTACATGACTTTTTGGCAATTATAAATGTTTGATTTAGAGAAGGTGCTTCATAAATATAAAGAGATATCATAGTAGGAAACCACCTTCCAACTTCATCCATCCATAATCATTCCTTGCTTTCACCAAGATCTTCACCAATCTCATCATTTTATATAGAAATTCCTCCAAGCATGTTGAGCGAATCCAACCGTCTCCTAACCTTGGTTTTGAGTTCTGAGTGATCCTAGACATTTTCTCACTCCATTCCACCCATCCACCACCTTCCCTAAGTCTTCCATCACCTTCGGAAACCATCATTTTTCTCTCGGCTATATCCTGAAGAAATACAGGGAATCTTGTAGGTTTCTAGTACATCCTGTAGGTTTTCCTGTAGTGGCTTGTTTTGAGGCCGAGTTGAGGGAAAACCTCTAGGAAGCCACACCAGGTCTCCCAAGGGTCTCCAAAGCCTTCCAAACATCTCCTAAATGTTGGCATTATGTTATCTGGTATGACTGTATGTTACAGATGTTGTACTTGATGGCAACTCCAGTGGTAAGGCTCTCAGTTTGTTGAAAAATTAAGAAGGACGCAGGCAATCGGTTCAGAAAGTGCGTCCCCGTAGGTATACCATGCAGAACCCGCGTCCAGGGACGCCGGCCAGCCGTTCAGGGGGTGCGTCTACCCAGTGCACACATTTCAAGGCAGAGAAAAGCACGTGGGGGTTTCTTGTGTGGTATCTAGCCGACGGTTTTATGTTTCTATGGTGTCGGCTCGTGGTATTGTTCCATGTTTTGAGGAGGAGCTTGCCTATATAAAGTAAAGGAGTTCATTTGGATTGTGCAATTGTCTTGGGTTGAATATCTTATTTGGTGAGATCTAGTCCAGATCTAAGAGGGCGAATCTTCTAATGGACTGTGATCTCTATGGCGCATGATCAGATCTGTAGATCTGACTGTTTGGGTTTGTCCTGAAGCCTTCATATCATTTATATCTAAAGGGTCGCAGGTTCAGTGAAGGGAAAGTGCGCCGGGACGCAGGTACTGTAAAGGGAAAGTGCGCCGAGACGCAGCACAGTAGAGAGAGACCTGCGTGGAGACGCAGGGCGATCAAGGTTCAGGTGCGTCTCTGAAGCAGAAGGACGCGGCGCGATAGTGTTTTCAGGTGCGTCTCTGTAGCGAAAGACGCGGCGCGATAGTATCTTTGGGTGCATCCCTGAAGCAACAAAACGCAGAGAAGTCAAAGGAACAGTGCGTGGGCACGCAGCGGAGCAGAAGGATATCTGCGTGTGGACGCAGAGTAGCAGAAGGTTAACGGCGTCTGGTCGCAGGCCACAGAAAGAAAAACTGCGTCTCTGTTTTAAGATGTTCTGTTGATTGAATTTCTCTATTGATAAGGTGTTCTGGGTTAGTTCTGTTGTTGCTGATCTGATATCTGTAGTGATCTATATCTGTTATGTACTTGTTTATCATCTGATGCTTTATGAAAAGAAGTAGGGGGTTGTAGCTCCCTTCCAGGAGTAGACTGGAAAACGAGAGAGAGAGAGAGTTGTAGCTCTCTGCAGGTTGCAGCCTGCGTACTGGTAAAGGACTGCACCAATACAAAATCATTGTAAAAGAAGTTTCTAAATTGAAAGAAGATAGAGACATATTGCAGCAGGTGGTTTTCACCCACATTGGGTTTCCACCTTACATCTTGTGTTCTTTGGTGTGACTATCTGTTTTTCATGCTCATTATTTTATGGTACTGACATGCTAAAATAATTCAAAGATCAAATAAGGAAGATTTATTAAATTGCTAGATAATACTGATTCACCCCCCCTCTCAGTATTATTTCCAACACTAAACCTCCCAACCATCCACCAGCATCAGTAAGCCACCTGCCACGTCACCAAAAGAGATTAGGGCTTACACTTGATTTTCTAGAAAAAGAATAAAAAGAACAAAACAGATTTATTTCTGTCCTTTACATGCACAGTAGTGATGTTATATGTCTTGAATTTTGATGCTTTAGGTAGTAGCATTTCATACATGTTGGCTTGGCATTATTGTAAAGCATAGTTTCTCAGCAGTTAGTTAGAGAATGGTGTGTTTTTAGCATAGGATTTCAGTGATTTTCCTTATTTGCAATAGACAAGTTTTCTCCTAGAGTAGATTTCTCTTTCTTCCACCAGCAATCAAGCTTCTTATGAATCCATAAAAGTCTATCTTGAAAACCCTAGTGGTCTCTCACCAGTTGAACAGTGACAAAAGGCATAACCATTACTTCTACTTGTGTATACAGAACTGTCACCTCCAAGTTTGTATAGACCTCGGGTTGATAAAGTAAATGGTAGCTCTAGGAGTTGCAACATTCTTGTTGCAATACTGGTGCTCATCACTTTTTGGTGCCGTTTCCGGGAAGGTGTCTGAGTAATATGTGATTACTTCTTTATTTCTTCTATTTCTCATTTCTAATATTCTGCTCTTAGTTTCATTTCTGCAAAAGTAATTTAGTTTGCTTCCTTTTTCATTTTGCATTCTTTGCTTTCCTTTCCATTCTACAAGTAAGATTTCAATCAAGTAGTTAATTTTTCATTCAGTCAGTAGTTTTCATTCAGTTTGCAATTACTTTAAAAGTTTGAGAAAAATACAAAACCAAACAAAAACATTTATTTTCATGCCTCATAGGAATAGGGATAACTTAGGGAAATTTTTGCGAAATACCCCTAGTGCTTCAAACATCCAACCTTCGCTCTTCTTCAGTGGTTGTGAACTGGAGGAACCCTTAGGTGAGAAACCAGGCATATTTGAAGAACCTACAGGGGAAGAAGAAGAAGGAGAACCCATTCCTACTGAACCTATGGCTGAAAATATAAATGACAGAGGAAATAGAGAAAGAGTTGAGGGTGCCTTCCCCATCAGAGAAACCAATGGGGATACTAAGATGAAAAATATAAGCCCTTCTTCCCTTCCTCATTTCCATGGCTTGACCATAGAAGAGCTAGACACTTTCTTATTTTAGTTTGCTATCATATGCTGAACCTATGACTATACAAATGATGACTAGAAGTTGAAACTATTTCCATCCACTCTCAAGGATGCAGCTTTGTGTTGGTTCATGAGTTTACTTGGAGATAGCATCACAACTTGGGTTCAGATGCAACAAGACTTCAACAACAAGTATTGGGACTACTGTAGGTCTAAAGACACTAAAGAGGAAATTTTTAGGATGAACTTAGGCAATGAATAATCCCTAGAGGATTATGAAGAAAGAATCCAGCTTAGCTACAAAAGGGCCAGGTGCACACTTGACCCTGAGTCTCTGAAGCTGGTCTTACTTAGAGGAGTAAGGGAATACCTTCTGGATACCCTACATTTGTTAGCAGGAGGGGATATCTACCAGTTACCCTATGATGATATCAAGACTGTCTTTAGAAACCATTCTAGGGAAGCCAGGAAAAAGGGTAGGGGTAGTCAACCTATGGCTATTCCATCCTCATCCAATTCATCCATCAAGGGTGAAATTGGAAATATGATGGAGGATTTCAAAAGTGAGATGCCGCAAACCGTTTCCCTACAGATGGACACTATGTACATTAAGAAAAAGGAGTAAGTGGAGAGAGCCTTGGACATTTTTTGTCCTAGATGCACCAGGAGGCACCCTAGGAATGAATGTCCATTGAATTCTATTGAAATTTGCTCAATCTGTGAAGAAAACCACTCCACAGGCAAGTGCCCCTCTTTACCTGGACTCAAATTTGTATATCAAAGAGTTGAAGGGGTCATTGAGCAGCTCTACTACATAAACCAAAGGAGACCTCATGGGCCTAGGCCATACCAGCAGGGCATGCGAGGGTCAACCCATGCATATTACAATCCCAACCAGACCACATCCATACCTTCTTAGGGACCGCCTGCTCATCCTTCCTAGTCTACACCTCCTCCTTGATCCTTTGCACCTCAGTATCATTCCTAGCCAGTCAGCCAGTCATTTCAACCATATGCTCCTTCACAACCTCAGTGGAATGCACCACCCCAGGGGTGGAGGCCCCAATACAACAATGTTCCAACTTTATTGCCTTCACCACCTGCCCAACCACAAATTTTACACTCTACTCCACCTAAACAACCCCAGATGCCTGCCTAGCCAAATCCAAACCCGAACAATAGATAGGCACAACAAGTATACAGTGGAGAGACATCATATCTAGCTTATGCTATGGAGATTTAGGAAATCAACCTGAGATATGGGAGAGTACTCCCGGACAACCAACCTCTACCTCCACCTAGGGAGGTTGAGGAAGAAAGAGAGGAAAGCGTGCTTAAAGTAAATCCACCACCCTTTCTTGAGAGATTAACCCAACCACTCTAGCCTACCCCAGAAGAGACTGAACTTCTGGGAGAATTGAAAAACCTATGTGTCAGAATTCCACTTCTCCAAGATATCAACGATGTACCTATTTACAATAAGTTGATTAAGGAGAAGTGCTTCAAGCATCCAGGGAGGCAAAGAAGGGATGCCCCTACCCTTAATGTCATTGGACAACTGTCCGACTTAATGATGGGGTAGGTAATTTGTCCAAAGTATTTGGACCCTGGAAGCCCTGTAATAGATGTGCACATCAATGGCACCATTGTCCCACACACTTTGATTGATCTTGGGGATGCCATTAATGTGATGACCAAGGATACCATGCTCAAGCTCAACCTCCAAGTTTCATTGAGGAAGACCACAATAGTTCTGCAACTTGTAGACTGCTCCACAGTGACCCCTGAGGGGATTGTGCAGGATGTAATGATCTCCATTGATTCTTGGGAATACGCTACAGATTTCCTAGTTCTCTAACCTAAGGTTAAGCTTACTAGTTACCCTCTCATCCTTGGGAAGCCCTGGTTAGCCATTTTCGATGCTTACATTAGCTGCAGAGCTGGAAATATGACCATCAATGAAAGGCATATGTCCAAGAAATTAGTCCTATACCCTCCTTCTCAGCCATCTCTAGAACATGACTTACCTTTGTGGCTAGAAGAGGAGGAGGAAGATGAAGTTTATTCCACCCAACTCTATACTTTAGAAACAACCATGGGAGGGGGACAATAGGATGAAGATGATTTGATTGAACACATACTCCAAAGTCCAACTCCCAGTACATTGTCCTTAGAAGAAATAGTAAAGGAAACCAAAAACAACCATCAAATTGATCTATGCTTAGCAGATTCCAACCCTATCTGTGTCAAAACAATAGGATTCGGTCCTAAGAGAACTTTGAAAATCAATCCATCTCTTTCTATTCTCCAAGAAGAAAAGTTGTGCAACATGCTAAAAGAACACCCGCATGCCTTTGCTTAAACTGCTAGATGCATGATTCATTTACCCTGTCTGAGACAGTGAGTGGGTCTCTCCTTTGGTGTTGGTTCCAAAGAAAAATGGTAAGTGGAGGATTTGTGTCAATTACAGGGAGTTAAAAAACACCACAAAGAAGGACCATTTTCCTCTACCTTTCATCGACTAAGTGCTAGATGGCCTGACAGGGAAAAAGTTTTTCTCTTTCCTAGATGGATTCAGTGGGTACAATCAAATCCAGATCAGGCCAGAAGACTAGGATAAAACCACCTTCACTTGTCATTGGGGTACTTTCGCCTATAGGGTCCTTCCTTTTGGCATATGCAATGCTCCTTCCACTTTTCAGAGAGCAATCCTGAGTATCTTTTTCGAGTTAGCCCATGATGTGGTAGAAATCTATATGGATGATTTCACACCTTATGGAGGTGATTTCAAGGAGGCTCTATCCATGTTCGATAAGGTTCTACACGAATGTATTGAAATGAACCAGTCTCTCAGTCCTTAGAAATGTGAATTCTTGATGATTGCAGGGACTGTACTAGGTCATTCAATATCTTAGCAAGGACTGCAGGTGGAGCCAAACAAAATAGCTATCATACAAAGGGTCCCACCTCCACAAAAGCAGAGAGATGTCAGAAGTTTCCTAGGGTTAGCTGGATACTACCGAAGGTTTATAAAAGACTTCAGCAAGTTGGCTTCTCCTTTATTTGGGTTATTGGCCAAAGACTCTGAGTTTGTATGGTCAAAAAGCTGTCAAGAGGCCCTGGACACCTTGAAGGACAAGTTAACCACTGCATCGATTCTTCGAGGCCCAAATTGGGCCCTTCCTTTTCATATTCATGGTGATGCTTCACACAAAGCCATAGGAGAAGCCCTAGGCTAGACAAATGAGAAATTGTATTATGCCATTTACTTTATCAGTAAGAATTTTTCAAAGGCCAAACTGAACTACATAGTGATTGAAATGGAGCTCCTGGCTGTTGTGCATTCGTTGAACAAATTTAGGCATTATATTACAGGCTATCAAATATTTGTACATACTGACCATGCTGCAACCAAATATTTAATGAATAAAACTATGTGAATGCCCAGATTATTAGATGGTTACTTTTATTACAACAATTTGATCTAACTATTGTTGATAAGCCTGGCAAGGAAAATGTTGTTGCAGAGTTTTTGTCCAGATTAACTTTTCCTGCAGGTGAAGAGGGAATGGTTGATGATCAGTTATGGGATGAGCACTTATTCACCATTTTGATTCTCTCTCCATGGTTTACTGACATAGCAAACTATTTGGTATTTGCACAGTTCCCACCGAATTTGTCCTCCAAAGAGAAAACAAAGATTGTGAGGAAGAGTGCCCCCTTCACTTGGATTGGGGGAAACATCTTCAAGCTTGGCCCAGATCAGCTTCTAAGAAGATGTGTCAAGGAGGAGGAAGTCTTTGACATCCTTCTGACCTGTCATGATGGGCCTTGTGGAGGTCACTTTGCAGCAAAGAGGACAACATTTAAAGTGTTACAAGTTGGGTATTATTGGCCCACTCTTAATCAGGATATGAAAAGATATACTAGGCGGTGCAATCGATGCTAAAGGATGGAAAAGCCTACTCCAAGAGATGAAATGCCTCTGCAACCTCAAGTGACTTTTGAACCATTTGACAATTGGGGCATGGACTTCATTGGACCTATTGACCCTCCTTCCAAACAAAAGTAGTATATCATTGTGTGCATTGATTATCTGACTAAGTGGCCTAAAACCAGGGCAATTAAGGCGGCAACAGAGGAGAAGTTGGTTGATTTATTAAGGGAGAATGTATTTTACAAATTTGGGTACCCTAGAGAACCGGTCACTTATCAAGGTAGCCGGTTTACCTCCAACATGATTGAAGACTTTCTCAGCCAGCACAATATCAAGCATAGGAATTCCACTTCCTATCACCCACAAGCTAATGGGAAAGTGGAGGTAACCAACAGAGCACTAGACAACATCTTAACCAAAGAGATTAGCAACAGTAGGAAAGATTGGGCAGATAGACTAGTTGAGGCCACCTGGGCCTATAATACCACCTGGAAAACCACCACTAGATTCACACCCTATGAGCTGGTTTATGGGAAAAAGTACCTATTGTCCATTCAATTTGAGTATAACACATTGAGGATGGCAGCCCAACTAGATCTAGATCTCAGCAGTGCAGAAAAAGAGAGGTTGCTCCAGTTGAATGGTTTAGATGAGTTCAGAATGCAGACCCTCCTACATACAGAGGTAACTCAACTTCAGAGGAATATATGGCATGATAATAACATCAAGGATAAGTAATTTCAAGAAGGTGATTGGGATTTGTTATATGATTCCTGATATAAAGACTTTAAGGGCAAGTTAAGGACAATATGGTTAGGGCCTTATGTTATAGAGAGATGTCATGAAAATGGTTTAGTGCAGATCAGAACCATAGATGTAGAGGCCATTCCTTTAATTGTTAATGGGAAAAAACTGAAGGTTTACAAGAGGCCATTGTAAAAGCAAGAGTTCATTGAGGGTATCAATAAAATGGTGATGGCGGTGGAGCAAGTTTTAGCTCCTGCCTCATCAAGTCACTAAAAAGAAAAAAGAAAAATAAGGACTTAGGTGAAAACCTCCATGAGGGGCCTGAGTCCCACTATTGGGCTGAAAACCTCTTGGGGTGGCCCAATGGTGTCAAAAAAAAGAAATAAATAAAAAAGAGAAATAAAAAGATCTCTAGGTGAAAACCTCTCTTGAGGCGCCCATGGCAAGCAACTAGAATGAAAACCTCTTGGAGGCAGGCTAATTGTTTTCAAGAAAAAATGAAAAGAGAAAAGTAAAAAATCATGAAAAATTGTTTGCAGGTCAACAGGAGGACGATCAGAGAGTGAAGGAGAATCAAAAGGGACCTATTGCGCTCACATTTTTATTTTTCCATCCATTATCTTTTATCATTCCACCATTCCTTTCATTTCTTCACTCATTTTCCTCAGTTTGCAAAGGTGCTGTGTTTTCTACAGGATTCCTTGTGAACCTACAAGATCCCATGAAGAATCCTAAAATGAGTAACCCTAGGGCAAGGAAATGACCTGCCCATGTCAAAAAGTAAAAAACCCTACATCATAACTTCATTACCATACCTCTCTCCACCATGATCACCTGTGCATCCATCATAAAAAAAAATCAGTTTTCAAAAAAAAAATTCATAGTCTTCAAAAGAAAGCACGGAGGAAAATGAAACAGGGAGAAGAAGGGAACAACACTTGATTTTACTTCTCATTATTCACACTCCTATACCTCTTCTCTATCCATGTCATCATCCTCAAAGTCCCAACAAAAGAAATGGTTAAGAATTCCAAGGGAGAAGCAGCTATAGGACATCCTGTAGGAAATCTTGTAGCAACTTATCCACAGAATAAAAATCATGAGTAGCAGCAAGCTTCCAGCATGATGATCTAAGGGCAGAAGAAGCTCCAAAGCAGCAACAGCACCATCATCTTCAACACTAGGTACCTGCACATCAAGGGAATCATCAGAGGGCAATAAAGAAAGGAAGAAAAAATAACATGCAGCCAACACATAGCAAGCACCTCACTTATTCAACAAAATGTAGCAAGGTATTAGCACAATAGGTAAGTATCTCTCTTCACTCTCTCATTTGCATTATGTAGTCAAAAGATGTAAAGGTTGTGAGTGAGTTAGTTTATAAGCGAAAGGTGGCTAGTTAACTTGGCCACCTTCGTTCAGTCGAAAAAGACAAAACAGTTGGTCCTCCCACACGTGGCAACAGTCAAGTAAAAAAAAGGAGGACGAAGGCAGTTAAGGCTACGGATGCCCAAAGTGGGAGTTGATTATGAGGAGAGGGGAATGATGAGGTGGTAGTGGGGACCAATAGTCCAAAATAGAAAAAAATCATACCTCAGCTTCCAGCACACCACCTCACTCAAATCGACCATAAGAGGAAATAATCATTGATCCCCATGCACCCATGCATTCATCTCCTCGAGGCTCACTCTAGAAAAATCACTCTCGTACCCAAGAAACCTACAAAAGAGAAAAATTACATCTTTCTCCTGTGCAGAACTTCCTACAGGATCACACAGGAGTTACTACAGGATTACACATGAATCCTACAGGATACAGTCAGACAATCTACAGGATTGGTCGAGAAAAACTTTAGAAAGGAAAACACAGGGGTTGGCTACAACAAACACCATGAGGAGGTAGGCTCTGCATTTCCTTCCATTTTTCCAAGTGAATAGAATAGGAAAATCTCCTAGTTTGAGTGAATTTGATTGTTGTGTAAGGGAATTGTTCCTCAAGTATTTCAGTCACATTCCCTCCTGCATTAAAATTTGTATCAAATATCTCTTCTCCTCCAAATTCACCAAACAAAATGACAGAGGGGTTTAATAGAAGGGAGCCCATTAACACTGTGAGGATTCACCAACACCCTCTTGTGTTAGAAATCTTCACGAGGCATAATTGGATGGGGTATTTTGAGAAATTGAGGGGGTGTGATGATGAGGCGGCCCAAGATTTTTCTCTCTCCCTCATTCCACTAACCAGAACCCATGCCACTATTTTGGTGAGAGGCCTCTCCATAGAGATCACCCCTGAACTCATAAGCAGAATCACCACACTTCCCCTAGGAGTGCCTTGGAGAAAGGAAGACAAGGGAGATAGCTAGACTACCAAGAAGAAATTATTTTTAGAGGGAGAGGAGCCCATTGAGGACAAGAATGGAGTAAGGAGAACAAGCCTACCATACCCCTAGAATGAGGTAAGCTACCACCTTATAAAATACATATCATGTGAAGGTAGGTATAGTGTGGTTTATGGTTATCACTTTAGGCTCCTTGAAGAATTGATATTTGGAGTAGAAACACCTCCTCACCACATGCTCAACATACCATACTTCCTTCTGAAATCACTGATTGATACAATCATAAAAGTGCAGGAGGGGAAACTCCAATAGTTAGTCCACCACAGGTTAATTAGAATCATCATAGAAGATGACCTCCAAAACCTTAGAATTCCTATCCAATGGGATATTTTCAGAGACATGCAGATAGATGAGGATATCAAAGCCCTCACATATGATATTAGCCCTACTGTCAGTGAAAAGGATGAAGAAGAGACAAAAAAAAATGGAGAAGAAGCAGAGAGGGATGAATAGGATATATATGAGGATGAAGAGGAAGAGAAAGAGAAAGAAGGTGATGAAGAAATAGAGGAAGATGTCTAGGATGAAACTGATAAACAAGATGAGGATATAGAGGGAGAATAAGAGGGGAAAGGCATAGGTAAAAAGGGCAATGGAAAATAGAAGGCAAAAGACAAGGAGGAGTCACCTGGGGTGTCTCCAGAAGCCATGGAGAGAGAGGTAGCAGCTGCCTTCACTGCCCTTAGCACCCCTATAAAAAAAAGAGGCAAAAGACAGAGGCAAACCCCCTTATACTTTAGAACAAGGAAAAGCACAAGTATAAGGCAAGGAAAACCCCAAACTCCAACCAAGGTTCCCATTGTTATTGAGGACTCACCTAAACAGTAGGAGAAGATAGCTCCTCCTATAAAAACTCAAGAAGAAGGATCCTCAATACAAACCTCCCCTAACTCTCCTATCACCCATGTGAGAAGGCCTATAACTAGGTCTACCTCATCCAAAGGAAAAGGCATCCTACAAGATACACATCAAGACCTACAGGAAGCAGAGGGAGTCCTACAAGAAACTCAAAAATTGGATGAGGAAAGAAGTAAGTAGCCAGAAACAAAGAGAGAGGACCCAGAGCTAAGGGAATCTAGTCCTCAACCTAACCTTGACTCCTACTATAGATTTATTGAGGGGGAGAAGGTCATTCCACAAAAAATTTCCATTGCATTATTCTTTGAGCTTGAGAAAGAAAGATCCATAACTCATAGATGGATGCAGATTGCCAATTCCAAGGGAGTGGAGGACATTAGTCACATGGAGGAGAAGTGCAAAGAGATGGGAAGGGAACTAAGTAGCTTGAGGGATAGAGAGATAATCATGAAGAATCAGTTGGAGGAAAAAAATGCATGGTTGAAAGGAAAACTATAAGAAAGAGAGAATCAATTGGCATCCATGGCCAGTTTATATTTTGAAGTAATCCAGTGCAGGATTCCAACTAAGTCCTATGCACTATAACTTAAGGAACAATGGCTCCAGTTCCAAATAAAGACCCTAGCATAAAGAGGCATCATGCCATTCCAGGATTATAGATAGTTCATTAATCTCTATGATCAAAGTACATTAGAGGATAGGGCTAAGATGTCTGGGATCTACTTGCATAACATGGATTTGACAGATATGAATGTATGGGACCCTAACACAATGTTAGGGGATTTACAGTTTATGGCTTTGGCATCATGGATGAACCATGAGGAAGAAAAGGCTGCAAAAATGAAGAGGATATTGGCAAGGGAACAAACAAAACCTCTTATGATCAGAGCTGAGCAGTCCAATCCAATGGCTGTCATTAACACACATAATTTAATTTCAAATGATCCTCAACTTGCACTTAGGTATCTTGCTGCCCAAGAGTAAGCCATTACACATTTTGAGGACATGTTCAGATTGTTAGGGGACGACAACATGAAATCTTACCTAAGGAGATGGAATACTTTTCCATACAGTTTGAAGATCAGAGACTACCACTCTCCTTAGAGGATGAGAGAAGCACAAAACAATACACCCATGTACAAGAAATCCATCCAAAGGCTCAAAGTCAATTGGATTGGCTTGAGACTCAATCCACCACTGCTCTTGGGGATGTTAGAAGGAAGTAAGGAATAAGAAGAAATAAATCCATGGGAGGAGGTAGAAAATAAGGCATCATTCTATGCACAAGAAGAGGAAACCACAACAAAAGCATGGGATGTCAGGGAGGCCACTAGAGCTATGAAAGACATGGATATTGTTTGAGTTGCTCATAGGATGAACAACACTTTCAGTAGGGGGGTGATGATGAGCCTAATCATTGGGTAATTATATGGGCCTTAGTTCACCTCCTAGCTAGTCAAATCAACACTTCTCACAATTTATTACATGTTTTGATTATATTTTGTTTAATGAGATGAGTTAAAGTGAGATATTATGCCTAGTGGACTAATATCCATTGAATGCAGGTTTGGAAGATAAAATCAACGAATTTTGGCAAGACTAAGGTTTGAAACTCGAATGGGACAAGGGAGAGAGATTGTAGGAGGTAAATACTCCTCATTTACTCCTCCCCCATTCGAAAATTCCTGCATTAATCACACCAAATTAGAGTGCAATCAACCAAGTTATGAAGATTAAAAGACAGATGAGCAAGTGATAGAAAAAGAGTTATTTAATCTTTGGGAGCTGAGCCTCCCTAGATTTAAGGAAGTCATTGGGGACTTCAGTTGTATAAGTAGGTAGGCCTAGAGCCTCATTAGGATTCGAATTTTTGGCGGTAAAAACACTTGTTATTTTCGAGCTCCAGACTTATGGAAGACAGTGATGTAATTTTTTTTTTGATAATGCAAATAAGATTTTTCTTGATCCAACACTAAGTTAACTCAGAGGGCTGAAGCTCTTGGGTTAGGGCCCAAACCTAGTAGAAAAGGCTCCTCTTCTTGTATATGTATGCTTGGCTTAGTTTCATATATTCATGGTTAAATTGTCTCTAGAAGTATTTCATTGAAAGTACTGTGGATTTTGACTAGTTGTTTATTAGTTTGCTTCCATTTGTGCTTTACTTTAGTAGTAGGTTAGAAGGGATAAAAGGAGCACCACAAAGCTGTCAGTAGGTGTCTTGGCCTCACCTCTTCCCTTAGGATCATGATTTGAGGAAAAGACCCTTATGCAGCCTCAAAAAGATAGATTTTCGTTTTCTCATAAGATTTAGAGTTTGCTATACTTGAGCCAACATTTGATCACTTTTGCAAGTGTAGGATTTAATTACCATCTCTTCCATCTTCAGTCTTATAGTAGATCTCATTCATGATTCCATTTTATTCAAAAATTTTCCTCATGCATGAAGTAGACAGCTAGTTCATTAAATTCTTCTTTTCTAGCTTGTTAAAATTATTCTTGATTACATGAATTTTTGGAAATTATAAATGTTTGATGCAGAGCAGGTGCTTCATAAATCTAAAGAGATCTCACAGTAGGAAATCACCTTCCAACTTCATCCATCCATAATCATTCCTTGCTTTCACTAAGATCTTCACCAAACTCGTCATTTTACATAGAAATTCCTCCAAGCATGTTGAGCGAATCCAACCATCCCCTAAAATTGGTTTTGAGTTATGAGTGATCCTAGGCTTTTTCTCACTCCATTCCACCCATCCACCACTTTCCCTAAGCCTTCCATCACCTCTAGCATCCATCGTTTTCTTCTCGGTTGTATCCTATAGGTTTTCTTGTAGTGGCCTGTTTTGAGGCTGAGTTGAGGTAAAACCTCTAGGAAGCCACACCAGGTCACCCAAGGGTCTCTCAAACCTTCCAACCATCTCCTAAACCTCCCAACCATCCACTAGCATCACTAAGCCACCTGTCACAACATTGAAAGAGAATAGGGTTTACACTTGATTTTCTAGAAAAGGAATAAAAAGAACAAAACAAATTTATTTCTATCCTTTACATGCACAGTAATGATGTTTGATGTCTTGAATTTACATGCTTTAAATAGTAGCATTTCATACATGTTAGCTTGGCATTCTTGTAAAGCATAGTTTCTTAGCAATTAGTTAGAGAATGGTGTGTTTTTAGCATAGGATTTCAGTCATTTTCCTTATTTGCAGTCGACAAGTTTTCTCCTAGAGTAGATTTCTCTTTTTCCATCAGTAATCAAGCTTCTTCTGAATCCATAGAAGTCTGGATTGAAAACCCTAGTGGTCTCTCGCCAGTTAAACAATGACAAAAGGCAGAACCATCACTTTTACTTATGTATACAGAACTGTCACCTCCAAGTTTGTACGAACCCCGGGTTGATAAAGTAAAGCTGGTAGCTCCAGGAGTTGCAACATTCTTGCTGCAATACTGGTGCTCATCACTCTTCCTCCATCATCCTCCAGTTTTCTTATTATTTATGTAGTTTCTTTATTTCCAAGAATGGATTTGATCCCGATTGTAATCATTTTGGGCAACAACACCTCACATAGGCCGAGATAGCTAGTCTAGTAGGACATTTGGAGCTCTGGATGAGATATTTTCTGTAATTCCATCTCCCCCTCTTCTTATAAAAAAGGGGAAGCAACACTTTAACAGGGGTTGGCTAGGGTCCAGAATTTGTCACCTGAGTGGTCTGAATTCTGAGATTCCATTTTGGTTCTATTTGCTTATTCATGGGGGACTTGACTGATGTTGTGCTGGATGTTAAGGACGGGTATGTTGGACTCATATTGGATGAATGAAAATCTTTGGTGATTCCAAGCATGATCGATGTGCAATATGTTTTCCATTTTGTAACCTCATTTCATAAGATGTTTTTCCTTCTCTGAAATAATGTAACGAGATTTTTGGTTTCTCCTTGATTCATGGATTTATCCTAGCTACTAAATAGAGAACAATTCCTGTGTGTATTACATATTTACCTGTGTTGTTCAATAGCCTATAGTACCTGTAGTAACTACATATTTACTTGTGTTATTAGATTAGATTGCAGTACTTGTATGAGCAAAACCTTTTTGTTAGGAAACGAGCTCACAAAAAGATAGAAAAGAAAGTTCAACGCCTTAGAATTCAGCCTCTTCGAGGGGGCAACCTCCTTTACATTACACAAATGAACAATTCTTGGATGATTCAAATGAAAAAACCTCCTTTCTATATACAGGAGTCTAAGGGGACACAATATAACCAAGCCGACCTAACAATAATAATATAAAGGCACAAAAATAACAATAGTGGGATTCTATGGGGCACAATAATAACAATAAGGGATACAATGACAAAAGTAATGGTGGAATCACTAGTGTTATAGGGACCTAACATGCCCCTCTCCTTCAAAAAAGTGTTGTCCTCAACGCTTGAGTAGTTCTGGGTGCTTCTATATAAAATTCTCATCCTCCCATGTGGAATCTTCAACGGGTAAGTTCTTCAACTTGATGAGATACTCTTAAGTTGATCAATTTCGTAGCTGTCGAGTTCTTGTTTCTTTAACTGCTTCAGGTTCCAATATGATTTTTCCTTCCTCATGACGTTCTAGAAATATTGTTTGAACTGGAATCTTGTCACCTATAACCTTCTTTAAGCATGAAACATGGAAAACTGGGTGCACTCAGGAAGCTACAAGAAGTTCCAATTTGTATGCCATAGTACCTATCTTTTGCAACAGCTCGTATGGACCATAATACTTTGGTGATAATTTATTATCCTTCTTAGCTTGCTTGTGGGACATTTGTTTATATGGTTGTAGCTGTAGGAATACTCAATCACCTACATCAAAACTTCTTTCCCTGTGATGTTGATCTGCCTGCTGTTTTATTCTATTATGTGCCAAGGTAAGGTTATCCTTTAAGAGTTGGAGAACTTGTTGTCGATGCTCAATGTGATCTTCCACTGCTTGAACCTTAGAATTTTCTCTTAAATATGATGTTATGGATGGTGGATGATATCCATAAGGTGCCATAAATGGGGTCATTTTTGTTGCAGTATGGAAGGAAGTGCTATACCACCATTCAGCTAGAGGCAACCATTTGACCCATTGTGTCTGTTTATCAGATACAAAGCAACGAAGATATCTTTCAAAACATTTGTTTACTATCTCAATTTGCCCATCCAATTGAGGATGATAATATGAGCTATGAGCTAACTAAGTCCCAAGACAAGAAAATAATTCTGTCCAAAAATTTCCAGTGAAAATGGGATCTCTATCGCTTACAATAATCTTTGGGTTTCCATGTAGATTTTGAATTGTTTCCATAAATGCAGTAGAAACTGTACTCGCTTTAAATGGATGAGATAATGCAGAAAAGTGTGCATACTTGGTAAGTCTATCAACTACCACCATGATAACACTCTTTCCTTTGGACTTGGGTAAACCTGTGATAAAATCAATTGAAACCTCCTGCCATCGTTGGCTTGGAATGGAAAAGGGGTTTAATAGTCTTGGGATCTTAATTGTTTCAACTTTATTTTTTTGGCAAACCAAACATTCCGCCACAAAATTTTGAATATCCGATTTAAGGCCATCCCAAAAAAATCCTTCTTAACCCTGTGGTAGGTTTTTAGAAATCTTGAGTACCCTCCTAAGGGAGAGGTGTGCAATTCCCTAAGAATCTTTTGTTTGAGTTGGGAATTCTTACATAGGTATAACCGATCCTTGTACCATAACGAATCATTTTTCCAGCTAAATGTATTAGATGTACTGGGATCTTTTTATATCTTTTGAATGAGTTCCCACACTTCCTCGTCATTCTTCCATTCATCCCTTGCTTCGTTTATCCAATCTGGTTGGATAATAGAAATGGCGCAAATAAATGCTTCCACATCCTCACCCTTTCTTGAGAGTGCATCCGCCACAACATTTTGCTTCCCTTTTTTGTAGATGATTTCAAAGTCATAGCACAACATCTTTGTGACCCATTTTTGCTGCTCTTTTGAAGATAATCTTTCTTCCAAAAAGCATTTAAGACTATCATGATTTGTTTTTACCTTGAAGTGTCTTCCCATTAGGTAGGGTCGCCATTTCTTAAGTGCATGTAGTATTGCCATCATTTCCTTCTCATAAATACCTTTGTGTAAATACTTTCCTTTGATTGGATGACTTTCGAAAGCAATGGGTCTTCTTTCTTGCATTAGAACAACACCAATTCCATTTCCTGAGGCATCACATTCCACAATAAAGGTTTTTGTGAAGTCTGGTGTAGCTAAGACTAGTGCTTGGCACATTGCCTCTGTAAGTTGTTCAAAGGCCTTCATTGCTTCTGGAGTCCATGAGAATGCATCTTTCTTCAATAATGTTGTTAGAGGTGTTCCTATTCTCCCATAATTCTTAAGAAACTTGCGAAAATACCTTGTCAACCCAAGAAATCCTCATAGATGCTTTATGGATGTGGGGATTTTCCATTCCTTAATGATTTTAATTTTGCTAGGATCTACCTTAACACCTTCATGAGATACAATATGACCCAGATATTCCACCTCTTGTACTCCAAAGAAACATTTGGACATTTTTTCATATAATTGTTTCTCCTCCAATGGTTTGAGCACCATGTCAACATGTTGGACATGATCCTTCCAAGACTTGTTGTAGATTAGTATATCATCAAAAAATACTAACACAAATTTTCTAAGGAAGAGTTTGAAAATGGAATTCATCAAACCTTGAAATGTAGAAGGTGCATTAGTAAGGCCAAAAGGCATGACCAAAAATTCATAATGACCCTCATGAGTTCTAAATGTTGTTTCTGGAATGTCTTTAGTCTTCATTCTAATTTGATGATATCCTAAACGAAGATCCAACTCGGTGAAGTAAATTGATCCATGCAATTCATCCAATAATTCATCAATGATAGGAATGGGAAATTTATCCTTAATAGTGAGCTTATTGAGCTCCCTATAATCTGGACACATGTGCCATGATCCATCCTTCTTGTGAACCAATACTACTGGAGCAGAGAAAGAACTTTGACTAGGTTGAATTATACTAGCCATCAAACTTCCTCATATCGATCTTTGGAACATGGTGGTTCTTCGATCCAACGTTAGAGTCTATGAAATCATGATTAACATTTATTTTGTTCTCATCATGAGTTTCCTTTACTACCCTTTCGCCATTAGTAAGCATTTCTTGTAGAAACTTTGTCAAATCTGTCTTCAAATATTCCATGTCTGTCTTCAAATCGTCCATCTTAGTTTCCACACCATCCATCTTAGCTTCCATGACGTCCATCTTAGCTTCCACGCCATTCATATTAGCTTCTACGTCTTTCTTTAAACCATCCATCTTAGCTTCCACGCCATTCATCTTAGCTTCTACGTCATTCTTTAAACCATCCATCTTATCTTCCACATCTTTCTTTAAACCATCCATCTTAGCTTCTACATCTTTTTTTAAATCATCCATCTTAGCTTCTGTTACTTTTTGTGCGAGTGACATTTGTTGTACTTGGTCTTGTAATTTTGATATATCATGTTGCATTTCTTCCTCTTCTTCATGAGTCATGCTAGAGCTTTCAGGTTGCTTACTAGGCGTTTCCATTTTCTTTCTTCGGGGCATCAATTACCGATAATAATGCTTCACTATGCCCTTTGAATTCCTTCAAACTAATTTTTCAAACCAAGTTTATGCAAAAATTGAAAAAAAAAACTACACACCTTTTGTTTTTTTCAATTTGTAGGAGCTTGATATTGAATCTGACATATTTCTGTAATTTCATCTCTTCGAGTTCTAAAATTGCAACCTACTGTAGCCCTCTATGTCCTCTTTCCAATGCCACCAGTCTGATCAAAATTGGATTTTCTAAGACATATTTATGCACAATCTCACAAGATGACTTGATTATATACCTTTTCAGAAGAGCAAACTTGTATGAAGTACCACGTGTCACTGGTTTGACCTTTGGATCTGAAAAATATATACAAGAAACTACAATCCATTCTCTTTCTAGAACTTCTTACGAAATTTCAATCTGATGCTCAGAGAAACAGTTATGACGAGTTTCCCACGGTGACCTGTTTGGAATGTAATTCGGGGGCCTACAAAAACCCTAAATTCCTCACACTATATCTCCAAAAATATAGCGAGATAGCATCTGAAATTTGGAGCCAAGGTTCAGAACGATTTCTTCTCGAATGGGTTTTTGTTTTAGCTTCTGAAACTTCGTAGCAAAATGGTTATAGCGAAAATCCCACGATGACCTATTTTCACTTAATTTCTGGAGCTTGCAAAAACCCTACTTTCCTCAGATCATATATCCGAAAATATAGTGAGGCAAGCTCTGAAATTTGGACCTGAGGTTTAGCGCGATTTCCTCCCAAATGGGTTTTTTCTTTTGCTTCTGAAACATCACAAAAAAAAGTTATAGTGAAAATGCCACGATGACCTATTTGTAGCTGCGAAACCCTAGAATCCAAAGCTTTGATACCAAATGTTAGGAAATGAGCTCAAAAAAAGATAAAAATGAAAGTTCAAAGCCTTAGAATTCAGCCTCTTCGAGGGGGCAACCTTCTTTACATTACACAAATGAACAATTCTTTGATGATTCAAATGACAAAACCTCATTTCTATATATAAGAGTCTAAGGGGACACAATATAGCCAAGACGACCTAACAATAATAATATAAAGGCACAAAAATAACAATAGTGGGATCCTATGGGGCACAATAATAACAATATGGGGAAAATAGGGGCACAATAATAACAATAAGGGATACAATGACAATAGTAATGGGGGAATCACTAATGTTATAGGGACCTAACACTTTCTCACAATGTTTGGTGATAGAGGTGCCCATGTTATAGGCATGAAACATCAATAAGTGCTCCACTATTTCTATCACTCCACCTCCTTTCTCTTCCATATTTCTGTTGGAACATTGTTGTTGAGCATTCTTCTAGCCACAACCCTAAGCATCTATTTCCTTCTTTCCTCTCTTCCACGCCACCATTACTACAACTTCAGTATTGAGTTGTCTCATTGTTGTGAGTTGACCACCAGAAGAAGCCATTTCTCTTTGAGATTGCCCCAATATATCCCCCGTATTTGGATCCATCTATTGGCTTGAGTCTACCTTAATGAAGGCCTATTGAGCCATGCCCCTCTTATTCTTATTACGTGACAATTGGTGTGCACACAAAACCCCACTCATAATCTTCCATGCACTCCTCTACTTAAGATGTCTTAGGCACTGGTCTACAATCAACCCAGAGGTTGTCTCTAGGGAACTTTCTATCTCTCATGCAGCACTTGAGGTATTGATGTGATATGAAGTGACAACAATGGGCATTGAACAACATGGAAAAATTCCACTAGATATACTCATTATGATCTAGTATATGTAAAGAGTTATTTTAGCTTTAGTAACATAAGTACAAAATAGGAGGACAATAATGTATCTTGGCATGAACCTATCTAAGGCACAACAAAAAATATTTATCCAAATCAATGAGCTAGATGAACTTCATCAAGCTGCACTACACAAAATTTTTGTCCAACAAGATAGAGCTTAATGGCATGACATGTTCATAAAGAAGAAAATATTCAAAGTTGAAGATTAGGCCTTGTTGTTTGACTCAATATTTAAGGACTTCAGAGGAAAATTTCATAGATATTGGTTTGGGCCATATGAGATCAACACTATATATGACAATGGTGTTGGCATTATGGTACATGTCTTGTCCTTGATGGCAACTCACTCATAGGTCAACTCAGATTTGATAAAAGGCAACTCTCATTGTAATATGTCAATTTAGAGGTAACATGACATTGGTACAAAAGAACATGAAGTTGGAACAAGGCTCTACTGATCAGAATCAAGAAGTTGAAGGAAAAGGATGTTGTAAGTTATAGACACAGATTCACTTTGACAAAGAAGCATATACATGCGGGTTAACAAAAAAAAGAGCGTATATGTATACACAAACTTTCACAAAAGGAAAAGATCGTATAGGTTGGAAAATCAAGGAAATTCAATATTAAAGAATACCAAGGGTCAATACCATGTTATTAGCCCATAATATTGAGTGGAATAACGACTATTTGATCCCATCTAAGAATACCACAGGTTCTAAGTGTTGTTTTGGTCCGAGGTATTGAGAAAAGGAAAAAACTATATAAGGAGGAGAAGATCAAAAAACCAAGTGTGCAAGTGAAAGGGTTTCTCAGGAATACTTCTATCTAAAGTATATTTTATGTTGCAGGGACTATGATTATGATATGATCTGAAATATTTTGTGCACCTTGGATACAATGTTGGGTCAGAATCATGAGTCCTGAAATGACTTATCATTGTATGATTTGATATTGATTGGGCTAGATTTGATTTTTTATGTATGTTTTATTCTTTAAATGTCATGATCTGGGTATGTCTGAAGTTTGGAATAACAACAAAGATGTAAGTTAATATTTGCATATCTATACATTGGTTCACCTTGGTAAAGGCGCATATACATGCAGGTTCAACTCTTCCAAGTAGTATATGCAAAAGAAAAGCTTGTTGTTCAAAAATTACTAATCTATCTGATCAATGCTGTTGTGTTACTGTTGTATGTTAATGAAGTCTTCTTAGATCTGAAAATACTGAATGCATAAGGAGTTTGTGTCTGATTGATTGATTGATTAAGTGAGAAGGGTTATCTTTGTTGTTAACTATCTGGATCTCTGTAAATTGACAACAGATGTTTAAAATATTACCGGTTGGTATAGATTTGATTCAAAAGTGTGTATGATTCAGTAGTCTAGAGGTATTCATAGGTTTTGTTATAGGAAGAAGTGTATACACGTGGGTTGGGTTCATTAAAGTAGCATATACATTTTTATGTATGATTATTGAGGTTGCAGCTGGTTCTGAATGATGATGTAGGTTTCTGGGTTCAGAACACTGTTCTGGTGACAGTGATTTGACTATTCGGATTGACTGGTTGTTAGTTGATACATTTATTATTATAGAGTTTGAGCTTCAAAGTTTCTGATGGGTCCAGTGTGAAAATTTGATGAAACGAGGCCTTCATTTGTGATTTTTTGTACCAGGAGCATCCAGTCTGAAAATTAATAAAACTTGGTCCTTAGATGAAGAGAGAAGGTCATAGCCTTCTCTAGGTCGGTGCCTACATACTAGTAAACATATCGGCTAGTACAAGAGTTAGCGGGTTGTAGCTCCCTTCCTGTAGAAGCTGGAAAACAAGAGAAGGTTGTAGCCTTCTGCAAGTGGGTGCCTGCATACTGGTAGGAGTCTGCATTAGTACAAGATTGTAAACCTATTTTCTTTATATTAATAAGAAAGAGACGACAACAACAGGTGGGTTTTATCCCACATTAGGTTTCCACCTTAAATCTTGGTGTTCATGTGTGTTTCTTATGTGTGATGGTTTATTATGTTATTACTGCACATAATTACTGTATAATAAGATATCGATGCACCGATTCAAGATCAACACATGATGAATTAACTAAATCATAATTTCTATGGGTATATGCTGGTTTCTTTAATCATAGTAGCACGCACATGCAAGTTTACTTCACTGAAGTAGCGTATATAAACCTGATTGGGAAATGAAATATTATTGAACTGTAAATACTGATTCACCCCCCCTTTCAATATTATTTCCAATAATTGGTATCAGAGCAAGTCCTTCAGAAGAAGCTTGATCGCTTGAAGGGATATCTTTCAAGATGAACAATCACAAACACATGGGATCTATCAGACCACCAATCTTCAATGGAAACAACTTGGTATATTCGAAAATGAGAACCAGAGCCTATCTTCAGTCACTTGGAGCCGATGTTTGGGAAATTTTGGAAGGAGGATACCAATTTCCAACAGTAATACCTACAGATACAACAGGTAAGAAGTTATACCAAACGAATGCCAAAGAAGTCAATACTTTATTGGGAAGTTTGTCAGAATTAGAATTTGTCAAAGTCATGCAACTCAAGACAACCAAATAGATATTGGACAAAATCAGTCAAAGATATGAAGGAGACTCCCAGGTAAAACGTGCTAAGCTCCAAACTCTCAAAATTCAGTATGAAACACTTAAGATGCATAGTGATGAAAGTATTTCTAGTTACTTTTTGCATGTAGAGGAGGTTGTTAATTGTATGAAGAATCTAGGTGAAGAGATAAAGGAGGCTACTTTAGTAGAGAAAATTTTGAGATCCTTGTCTTCTAAATTTGAGTCAAAAGTATCTGCCATAGAAGAAAAGAAAGATATTCAATCTATTACTTTGGTTCAACTTCATGGAATTCTAATTGCATTTGAAATGAGGAAAGGAGGTCCATCAGATATGAGAGAAATCGCTTTAAAATCTTCAGCTAAAGGAAAGGAAAAGGAAGAGCACAATGAATCAGGATATATTTCAAAAGAAGAAGATGAGTTAAACTTTGTCAAGAAGCTTCAACGGGGCTCTAGAAGATTCAAAGTTAAGCTACCATTCAAATGCTTTGCTTGTGGTTATAGGATTTAACCTTGTACAGAAATTACCTGCATATGAATTCTAAAACACATAAAATAAACAATGTGAGATCATAACACATAAAACACATATACACAGAGATTTTCCCTTGGATCCCAAAACCGGGACTACCAGCTTGATTTTTCATTATGTTCCTTTCAATGTTATAATACATATTTATACATGCTGAAGCATCCAATACCATGGACTGAAAACCATCGCGTCCAAAAAACATGTGCGAAAATCATGCACAAAACCATAGGTGGGTCCGCCCAACCTAACATAGGGTCCAAAACCAAAATTTTCCGGGGCGCTGCCCCGAACCCCATAAAGTGGGGTTATGGGTGCCCCTCAAACCCCCTGTTAACTACGTGGAAAGAATATAACACAAACCAACATTCTCCCACTTGTTGTTTTCTTTCCACAGGGAGCCACAAGAGAGCTTAGTCATTTTTCCAGCCTTGAAATGCCCATTGCCTCTCTACACCAAGAGAACTTCTCAGAGCTCATAGATTTTGTTAATGCATCTGCAGTATTCTTCAAAGTGTCCACCTTTACTAGCAACACCTTTTTGTCTTCTATCATATCCCTCACAAAGTGATACTGAACATCAATGTGCTTTGTCTTTGAATGATATGCGGGGTTCTTTGCCAAGAAAATTGCACTTTGGCTGTCACAGTTTATCCTTATAGCTTCCTGTACTAACCCCATACTTGAACACAATCTCTGCAACCAAACTGCTTTCTTGCTTGCATGAGTGGCTGCCATGTATTATGCCTTTGTAGTTGACAGTGCCACTACAGATTGTTTCTTACTCATCCAACTGACTGCACCTCCAAATAGGTTAAACACATACCCACTTGTAGATCTTCTCTGATCTAGATCTCCAGCCTAGTCTGCATCAACAAAGCCATGAATATCCAACACTCTATCCAATCCTGGTCTTCCTTGGTAGCACAGAACATAATCACTAGTGCCACACAAATACCTGAAAACCCGCTTCACTGTTGTCTAGTGCTCCCTCCCTGGTTTTGACATAAACTTGCTCAATACTCCCACTGCATGTGAAATGTCTAGTCTAGTACAGACCATTGCATACATCAGGCTACTGACTGCACTTGCATATGGAACACGGGACATGTCCTCTTCCTCTTCTTGTGTCTTGGGACACTGTTCAGCAGATAACCTCACACCTACAGGAATAGGAACCTTCACCAGTTTACTATCCTACATATTAAACCTCTGCAATATTGTTTCGACATACTTCCTATGGTTTAACCAGAGCTTCCTCTTTGCTCGATCTTTTTTAATTTCCATGCCAAAAATATAGTTTGCAACACCAAGATATTTCATGTCGAATTTGGAGGACAATTGGGTCTTCAAATCCTGGATAACTTCTTTGTCATTTCCAACCAACAACATATCATCCACATACAAGACCAGATAAATAACATGGTCACCAATTAATTTAAAATACACATAGTGATCTGCTTTGCTTCTGGTGAAGCCAAGTCTCTGTATAAATGTATCAAATTTCTTATACCACATCCTTGGTGATTGTTTTAACCCATATAGAGACTTCTTTAACTTACATAACAGTTCTTTCTTACCCTTCACCACAAAGCCTTCAGGTTGCTTCATTTAGATCTCCTCTTCCAGATTCCCGTGAAGAAATGTTGTCTTCACATCCATCTGTTCTACCTCAAAATCAAAAGCAGCAACAACAGATAAAAGTAATCTAATATAAGCTACCTTGGCAATAGGAGAAAAAATATCACCAAAATCAATTCTCGGCACCTGGGAATAAGCTTTTTCTACCAATCGAGCTTTGTATTTCTCCATTTTTCCTTCTGCATTTGTCTTATTTTTGAACACCCATTTGCTGCCAATGGGTTTCCTTCCAGCCAACAACTCCACCAGATCCCAAGCCTCATTTTTTTGCAAAGATACCATTTCATCAACCATGGCCTCTTTCCAAAGTTTTCCATCCTCTGAATCCACTGCTTCCTTCACAGTTCTGGGATCATCATCAATAACAGACAAAGCAAAATTTGAACAGAAAGCAGATGGACTATACTTTTCTGGTTTCCTTCTTTCTCAAACTAATCTTCTCACAGCTAGAGTTTGTGGCTCTTCATCTCCCGATTCCTCCTTTGTTGTATAGTTTGATTCTTCCTCCTTTAGCTCAAACTCTATCTTCTCAGGTTCCTTTGGTTGGACTTCATGTTTAATAACATCTTTCACCTCTTTGAACACCACATATCGGTTGTACATAACCTTCCTTGTTACTGGGTTCCAAAACTTATAACCCTTTAAACCATCCTTATACCCAATAAAGATGCACTTTTCAGATCTACTATCCAACTTTGTTATTTTCTCCTTTGGAACATGTACATATGCATCACATCCAAATTCCCTCAGATGTGAAAGAGAGGGTTTCTTACTAGTCCATACCTCTTGTGGAGTCTTATCCTCCAATGCTGACGAAGGTGACCTGTTGACCAGGTAACTTGTAGCATCCACCGCCTCTGCCAAAAATTCTTGTCCTAACCCGACACCATTGAGCATGCTTCTTGCCATTTCCATCAACGTCTTGTTCATTCTTTCTACAACTCCATTTTGTTGAGGTGTATATGGAGTAATCTTCTGTCGTGCTATACCACACTTCTTGCAGAATTCTTCAAATTCCTTACTGCAAAACTCTCCACCATTATCTGTCCTCAGCACCTTTATCTTCTTCTCTATCTGGTTTTCCACTAGAGCCTTAAATTCTTTAAACCTATCAAAAACTTCAGATTTCTTCTTAAGGAAATATATTCATGTATTACTTGAGAATTCATCTATAAATGATACATAGTACACAGAATTACCCAGTGATGGAACCTTCACAGGTCCAAACACATCACTGTGCACAAGCTCTAATATATGTTTCGCCCTCTTACTACTAGAGGGGAAACTCACCCGATTCTGCTTCTCGTATACACAATTTTCACAGAAATCAAAATCCAGAGAGCTAGTACTCATACCTTCTACCATACCTTTACCATGAAGTATTTGAAGGCCATTCTCTCCAATATGTCCAAGCCTTTGATGCCACAAAATGGTATTTTCTCCAGAGACCACTAGATTTTCTGCTCCACTTTCAGGAACCACGGAACTATTGCACCCATCAACAACAGTGCTACCTTGCAGCTTGTACAGAGTTCCAATCCGAACTCCCTGAATCAATACCAGTGCTCCTCGAACCATCTTACATGTATCCTTCTTGAACACTATTTTTTCACCTGCATCATCCAGCTTACTAACAGAAATAAGATTTCTGGCTAATGCAGGAATATGAAGAACACCCGGAAGTGTTCTAACCCTTCCACCTTGAAGCTTCAACTTTACTTTTCCATGACCAATGATTCTAGCCTTCCTGTCATCCCCCAAGAAGACATCACCACCATCATATTTCTCATACTCACAGAACCACTCTCTATGGGGAATGAAGTGAAAGGATGCACCTAAGTCAATCAACCATGCCTCATGATCTACATGTGTACTTGAAGAAGCCAAGTACACATCCCCACCTTCATCTGAGGTGGTTTTCGCCTCTGCAGAAGCAGCCTCATCAGATCCCTTTCCTTTGTTAGGAGCTTTAGATTTACAGTCCCTTTTGAAGTGGTCTTCCTTTCTGCATTTCCAGCACATCACTTTTACAGGCTTTCCTGGAGATTTAGATCTCCCTCTGTTATGAAACCAACTCAAGAAAAGATAGAAAAGAAAGATCAACGCCTAAGAATTCAGCCTCTTCGAGGGGGCAACCTCCTTTACATTACATAAATGAACAATTCTTGGATGATACAAATGACAAAACCTCCTTTCTATATATAGGAGTCTAAGGAGTCACAATATAATCCAGCCGACCTAACAATAATAATATAAAGCCAAAAAAATAACAATAGAGGGATTCTATGGGGCACAAAATAACAATATGGGGGTAATAGGGGCACAACAATATAAATAAGGGGTATAACTACAATAGTAATGGGGTAATCACTAGTATTATAGGGACCCAACATGCCCCTCTCCTTCAAAAAAGTGTTGTCCTCAACGCTTGAGTAGTTCTGGATACTTCTGCATAAAATTCTCATCCTCCCATGTGGAATCTTCAGCGGATAAGTTCTTCCACTTGATAAGATACTCTGAAATTGATCGATTTCGTAGCTGTCGAGTTCTTGTTTCTGTGACTGCTTCCGGTTCCAATATAATTTTTCCTTCCTCGTCAAGTTCTGGCAATATTGTTTGAACTGGGAGCTTGTCGCCTATAACCTTCTTTAAACATGAAACATGGAAAACTGGGTGCAATCGAGAAGCTGCAGGAAGCTCCAATTTGTATGCCATAGTACCAATCTTTTGCAACACCTTGTACGGACCATAATACTTTGGTGATAATTTATTATCCTTCTTAGCTTGCTTTAGGGACATTTGCTTATATGGTTGTAGCCGTAGGAATACCCAATCACCTACATCAAAACTTCTTTCACTGCGATGTTGATCTGCCTGTTGTTTCATTCTATTTTGTGCCAACACGAGGTTATCCTTTAAGAGTTGGAGGACTTGTTGTTGATGTTCGATGTGATGTTCCACTGCCTGAACCTTAGAATTTTCTCTTAAATATGATGTGATGGATGGTGGTTGATACCCATAAAGTGCCATAAATGGGGTCATTTTTGTTGCTGTATGGAAGGAAGTGTTATACCACCATTCAGCCAGAGGCAACCATTTGACCCATTGTGTCTGTTTATCAGATACAAAGCAACGAAGATATCCTTCCAAACATTTGTTTACTATCTCAGTTTGCCCATCAGATTGAGGATGATAAGATGAGCTATGAGCTAACTGAGTACCAAGACAAGAAAATAATTCTGTCCAAAAATTTCCAGTGAAAATGGGATCTCTGTCACTTACAATAATCTTTGGGTTTCCATGTAGCTTTTGAACTGTTTCCATAAATGCAGTAGAAACTGTACTGGCTTTAAATGGATGTGATAATGCACAAAAGTGTGCATACTTGGTAAGTCTGTCAACTACCACCATGATGACACTCTTTCCCTCAGACTTGGGTAAACCTGTGATAAAATCCATTGAAACCTCCTCCCAACGTTGGCTTGGAATGGATAAAGGTTGTAATAGACCCGGTGTCTTAATTGTTTCAACTTTATTTTGTTGGCAAACCAAACATTCCGCCACAAACTTTTGAATATCTGATTTAAGGCCATCCCAAAAAAAATCCTTCTTAACCCTGTGGTAAGTTTTTAAAAATCCTGAGTGCCCTCCTAAGGGAGAAGTGTGCAATTCCATAAGAATCTTTTGTTTTAGCTGGGAATTCTTACAGAGGTATAAGCGATCTTTGTACCATAACGAATCATTTTGCCAGCTAAATGTATCAGAAGTACTGGAATCTTGTTGTAGCTTTCGAATAAGTGCCCACACTTCTTCGTCATTCTTCCATTCCTCCTTTGCTTCGTTTATCCAATCTGGTTGGATAATAGAAATGGCACACAACAATGCTTCCACATCCTCATCCTTTCTTGAGAGTGCATCTGCCACCACATTTTGCTTCCCTTTTTTGTAGATGATTTCAAAGTCATAACCCAACATCTTTGTGACCCACTTTTGTTGCTCTTCAGAGGATAATCTTTGTTCTAAAAAGTATTTAAGGCTATCATGATCCGTTTTTACCTTGAAGTGTCTTCCCATTAGGTAGGGTCGCCATTTCTTAAGTGCATGGAGTATTGCCAACATTTCCTTCTCATAAATAGCTTTGCTTAAAAACTTTCCCTTGATTGGACGACTTTCAAAAGCAATGGGTCTTTCATCTTGCATTAGAACAGCACCAATTCCATTTCCTGAAGCATCACATTCCACAATAAAGGTTTTTGTGAAGTCCGGTGTAGCTAAGACCGGTGCTTGGCACATTGCCTCTTTAAGATGTTCAAAGGCCTTTGTTGCTTCCGGAGTCCATGAAAATGAATCTTTCTTCAATAATGTTGTTAGAGGTGCTGCTATTCTCCCATAATTCTTAACAAACTTGCGATAATACCCTGTCAACCCAAGAAATCCTCGCAGATGCTTTATGGATGTGGGGATTTTCCATTCCTTAATGGCTTTAATTTTGCTAGGGTCTACCTTAACTCCTTCATGAGATACAATATGACCCAAATATTCCACCTCCTGGACTCCAAAGAAACATTTGGATCTTTTTGCATATAATTGTTTCTCCTCCAATAGTTGTAGCACCTTGTCAACATGTTCAACATGATCCTTCCAAGACTTGCTGTAGATTAGTATATCATCAAAAAATACTAACACAAATTTTCTAAGGAATGGTTTGAAAATTGAATTCATCAAACCTTGAAATGTTGAAGGTGCATTGGTAAGGCCAAAAGGCATGACCAAAAATTCATAATGACCCTCATGAGTTCTAAATGCCGTTTTCGGAATGTCTTCAATCTTCATTCTGATTTGATGATATCCTGAACGAAGATCCAACTTGGTGAAGTAAATTGATCCATGCAATTCATCCAGTAATTCATCAATGACAGGAATGGGGAACTTATCTTTAATAGTGAGCTTGTTGAGCTCCCTATAATCTGGACACATGCGCCATGATCCATCCTTCTTGTGCACCAATACTACTGGAGCTGAGAAAGAACTTTGACTCGGTTGAATTATACCAGCCTCTAGCATTTCTGCAACCATACGTTCAATTTCACTTTTTTGGACATAGGGATATCTGTACGGCCTGATGTTTGGAGGAACACTTCCTGGAATCAGATGAATAGCATGATCATGATCACGCATAGGTGGGAGACCTTTGGGAGTCTCAAATACCTTGGAATGATTGTCCAGGACTTTTTGGAGATCTGGAGAAATAGATGATTCCAATGTGGAAACATCTAGCGAACATAATTGTGCAATTACACCTCTTTGCTCCTTTTTTAGAAGCTTTGTCATGCCATTAGAGCTGATTATCTTTCCTGGTTTCCCTGCAATACCCCTTAATTCAACTTCCTTTCCTTCCACAGAAAATTTCATGAAAAGTTCTTGAAAATTAAAAGCTATTGTACCCAAGGATTGTAGCCATTGGACTCCTAGTACAACATCAGCACCTCCCATTGGAATGGAAAGCATTGGGCTAGTCAATACATATTCTCCCATGGATAGCTTGATATTATGGCACTTTCCAGAACAATTTATTGTTCCTCCATTTGCAATCATCACTTGACACTCTGGTGCTGGATATAGGAAGCAATTCAATTCTTTTGCTACCCTACAATGAATAAAATTGTGGGTGCTTCCTGAATCAATCAACACTATTACCTTTTTCTTCTTGATTTGTCCTTCTATCTTGATGGTTTGAGGAGTGGTAATTCCCGCCAATGCATTACAAGATATGGTCGGATTTATTTGTTCTTCATCTAGGCTTTGTTCCTGGAATATATCCTCTTCTTTTGACCTTTCTTGCTCCTTTTCTTCTTCCTCTTCACAATCTATGTAGAATAATTTCTTCTCAGCACACTTATGACCTTTTGTGTATTTGCTATCACAATTGTAACAAAGCCCTTTTGCTCTTTTTTCTTCCAATTGTTGTGGTGTCAACCTTGTAGGTTGTGGAAGACTATGGGCAACAACACTTCCGTCTTTATAGTTGTGAATGGTATGCTTCCTAGTTGCCATAATTTTGCTTTCCATTTTTCTTGCTAACCTGAATGCCTTCTCTAATGAATCAGGTTCCCAAAGGCGCACATCATGTTGGATATTATCCTTTAAAGACCCTATGAACACATCAATCCTATGCTCCTCTGGAATATCTTTTACCCTTATGTTCAATTTTTGGAACTCCTCAATGTGCTCCATTATTGAACCCTTTTGTTTGAGACTTATCAATTGGCTAAAAAAAGTGTTGCTTTTTGTATCCTCATAATGTGCTATCAATTCTTCCGTAAAAATTGCCCAAGTGATAAATTGTTTACGAGAACAAAGCCATTGATACCATACAAACTGATTTGGTTCCAAATATAAAGTTGCCATACGTACCTTTTGTGTGTTTTGCACATTATTGAGATCGAAGAATTGCTCCATCTGTAATATCCATGTGGCGGGATCCTTGCCATCAAACTTCCTCATATCGATTTTTGGAACATGGTGAGTCTTCGATCCAACATTAGAGTCTATGGAATCATGATTAACATTTCTTTTGTTCTCATCATGAGTTTCCTTTAGTACTCTTTCACCCTTAGTGACCATTTCTTGTAGCAACTTATTCATATTTATCTTCAATTCTTCCATCTTATCATCCATGCCATCAATTTTAGTGTCCATGCCATTCACCTTAGCTTCCATGCCATCCATATTAGCTTCTACACCTTTTTTTAAACAGTCCATCTTCGCTTCTACACCTTTCTTTAAACCATCCATCTTAGCTTCTGTTCCTTTTTGTGCAAGGGACAGTTGTTGCACTTGGTCTTGTAATTTTGATATATCATGTTGCATTTCTTCCTCTTCTTCATGAGTCATGCTAGAGCTTTCAGGTTCCTTACTAGGTGTTTGCATTTTCTTTCCTCGGGGCATCAGTTACCGATAATAATGCTCTACTATGCCCTTTGAATTCCTTCAACCAAGCTTACACAAAAAAAAAAAAAAAAACTACACACCTTTTTTCACTTTATAGAAGCCTGATATTGAATCTGATGTATCTCTGTAATTTCAGATCATCCAGTTCTGAAATTGCTACCTGTAGTAGCCTTCTGTGTCCTCTTTCCAATGCCACAAGTCTGAGCCAAATTGGATTCTCCAAGGAAGAGTTATGTGAAATCTCCCACAGTGACTTGCTTTTAGACTGGTTCAGTAGAGCGAACTTGTACGACGTGCCACGAGTCACTGTTTCAACCTTTGAATCTAAAACACACATACAAGAAACTACCATCCGTCCTCTTTTTGTACCTTTTTATGAAATTTCAATCCGATCCTCAGAGAGAAAGTTATGACGATTTTCCCCAGGTCACCTGTTTTGAATGTAATTCAGGAGTCTGCAAAAAGACCAACTTCCTCAGATCATATCTCCAAAAATATCGCGCGAAAAGCTCTGAAATTCGGACCCAAGGTTCAGCGCCAATTCTTCTCAAATGGGTTTTTTTTGCGACTTCTGAAACGTCACAGAAAGAAAGTTATAGCGAAAATTCCACGATGACCTGTTTGGAGCAGCGAAACCCTAGAATCCAAAGCTCTGATACCAAATGTTATGAAACCAGCTCAAGAAAAGATAGAAAAGAAAGATCAACGCCTTAGAATTCAGCCTCTTCGAGGGGGCAACCTCCTTTACATTACATAAATGAACAATTCTTGGATGATACAAATGACAAAACCTCCTTTCTATATATAGGAGTCTAAGGAGTCACAATATAATCCAGCCGACCTAACAATAATAATATAAAGCCACAAAAATAACAATAGAGGGATTCTATGGGGCACAGAAATAACAATATGGGGGTAATAGGGGCACAACAATATAAATAAGGGGTATAACTACAATAGTAATGGGGTAATCACTAGTATTATAGGGACCCAAAACCCTCTAGATTTAGATCTCCCACTCGATGACTTATTTTTGTTTCTGTTCTAAGATCGTCCTCGTACAGACAAGGCATCACCATTTTGGCTCTCCATATTTTTCCGTCTCTTCTCCTCTGTCAGCAAGGTTGAGAATATTTCATCAAACTGCAAGGCAGTTGCATTGCTACCTATTGCAATAACTAGACTATCCCACGAATCTGGTAGAGAACACAACAAAATGATGCACTTTTCTTCATCTGAAATTTTAATATCAACAGATGCTAACTGACTTACCACAGTATTAAATGCGTTCATATGCTCTGTCACCAAGTCTCCATATTTCATCCTCAGGTTATACAGCTTTTTCCATAGGAACAATTTATTCACCAGAGACTTGGATTGGTACAAAGTCCCTAACTAGTCCCACAAAGCCTTTGTTGTACCTTCCCCTGATACATTCAGCAATACTGAATCTGAGACACACAATCATATTGTGCTCTTTGCCTTCCGATCCAACTTCATCCATTCTTCATCGAACACTCCCATTGGTTTAGTACCCGGATCTACTATGATCCACTGATATTTATCCACCAACAGATCCTCCATCTTGAGTTTCCACAACTCAAAACTCTGACCATTAAATTTCTCGATCTCTATCTTTCCACTGCTCGCCATCTTCTTTCACCACTAGAATCGATCTCACAGATCTCCCACTGAACAGGGTCTACCACATGCCCAAGAAAAACCCCTCAGCAACAAAGGTGTCCCCTTCAAGCCAAATCTGCTCTGATACCAAATGTAGGTTTTAACCTTGTACAGAAATTACCTGCATACAAATTCTAAAACACAGAAAATAAACAATGCGAGATCATAACACATAAAACACATATACACAGAGATTTTCCCCTGGATCCCAAAACCGGGACTACCAGCTTGATTTTTCATTATGTTCCTTTCAATTTTATAATACATATTTATACATGTTGAAGCATCCAATACCATGGATCGAAAACCATCGTGTCCAATACCATGGACCGAAAACCATTGCGTCTAAAAAACATGTGCGAAAATCATGCACAAAACCATAGGTGGGTCCGCCCAACCTAACATAGGGTCCAAAACCAAAATTTTATAAAGTTGGGTTACAGGTGCCCCTCAAACCCCTTGTTAGCTATGTGGAAAGAATATAACACAACCCAACAGTGGTAGAGTTTGACATTTTGATGCAAAATTTCCTCATAAAGATAATCATGAAAAAGGAAAGGAATCTGCAAAAGGCTATAGAAAATAGGTTGTTAAAAGAAGAAGTTACTATACTCATGAAGATAGTGATGGATTATCTAATAGTGATGATGATGAAACTGAACATGATTATAAACTACTCATGGCTTATGACAATGATGATTTTTTGGATGCCTTAGAAGAGGAAGACTTTCTTGAAGAAATCACTAAACTCAAAATCTGTTTGGAAGAAAAGAATATGATCATAGATACGTTAACACATCAACTCACTGAAAGAGAAAAGCACAATGAAAAACTAGAATGTGAAGTTGTGGGTCTAAGAAAAGAACTTGAAAAGACAAAATATCTTAATCTTAGATTTGCTAAAGGATCAAAAACTTTAAATGAAATCACCAAGGTTCAACATTCTCATCTTATAAAGACAAACCTTGGATATACTGAAGAATCATCCCAATCACAAAAGCCATCAACCTCCACCAGAGTCTATCTTGATGCAACAAAGACCAGTGAACAATATGTCAATCGTCAGCAAAATCCTAAAAGTACTCATTGAGTAAATCATGCTCAATTTACTCCAAGGATGAACATCAATAGAAGCATCAACCAAAAGGTAAAAAATACCAAAAGAACATAAACTTCTTTAATGGACAATGTTTTTCATGCCATAAATTTGGACATAAGGCTGCTCAATGTGTTTCTTACAAAAATATCATGACTATAGAAGCACTAAATCAAAGGAGCGTAATAGGAATAAAAAAAAGTTCTTATAATAACTTTTCTCCTCTTGAAGATGAAATTGAATGTTTGTTTTGTAATAACTTTGGTCATGAAGAATCTGAATGCAGGAGAAAATTTTGGCCAACACTTCACTAGGAGTAAACATCATTAAATTCTAGGGTATGGAGAAAGAAGGAATTTCAATAAGAAATATGTGGCATAGCTCTGTTTGCATAAGGACAAGAAAATCACTGGTACATTGAAAAAGGATGCTCTAAACACATGACAGGTGATAAAGAGAAACTTCATTCATATAATGCTTTAGAAAAGGAAAAGAATGTCTCCTTTGGAAATGACACACCAATTGTCATTAAAGGTAAAGGTTCTATTTATTTGAAAGAAAAGGTTAAAGCTGGAAATGTCATGTATGTTGATGGTTTAAAACATAAATTGTTGAGTGTTAGTCAAATGTGTGATCAAGGAAATGAAGTCGTATTTCGATCAAACAGATGTGTGGTTTGTGAGCTTGATACATGAAAGACCGTAATCAAAGGTACAAGAACTCCCAACAATCTTTACATACTGAAAGGAGGACAAAAAAATGTTATCTAAGCAAAACAAATGAAAACTTGTTATGGCACAGAAGATTGGGGCATCTAAGCTTTTCTCAAATAAGAAAAGCATGCAGGCTCAAGGCGGTTTGTGATCTTCCAGATATCAGCATCCCAGAAAATACCATATGCAAAACATGTCAACTGGGTAAGAAAACCAGAGTTCATTTTAGTGAAAAAGAAGGATCAACAAGTAAGCCTCTTGAACTCATCCATACTGATTTGTGTGGACCAAAAAGGAAAAATTCACCTCGTGGAGAAGAATACTTTATTTTATTCATTGATGATTTCCCTAGAATGTGTTGGATAGGTCTACTAAAAAATAAATATGAAACATTTGAAAAGTTTAAAGCCTTCAAATCTTTAGTTGAAAATGAATTAGATTGAAAAATCAAATGTCTCAGATCTGATTGAGGGGGAGAATTCATATCAGATGAATTTATTTATTTTTGTGAACAACATGGAATAAAAAGGCAATTCTCTATTGCCATAACTCAAAAAAATGGCGTAGTGGAAAGAATGAAAAATACAGTTCAACAAATGGCTCGAGCTCTTCTTGATGAATCTGGAACTCTTGCCACCTTCTGGGGTGAAGATGCATTTACTGTTGTGACTATTCTCAACAAAGCTAATGTTCGGGTAAATAGTGATCAAAGTCCATATGAACTTTGGTATGTTAAGCCTCCTACTGTAAAACACTTTAGAGTTTTTGGAAGCAAATGTTTCATCAAAAAGGCTGATGATAAACTTGGTAAGTTTGAACCCAGAGCAAACAAAGGAATTCTTCTTGGTTATTCATCCATAGGTAAAGGATACAAATTTTATAACAAGAGACTTCAGAAAATTGTTGAATGCATTGATGTAGTATTTGATGAAGCATGTAGAAATCCGAAACAGACAAAGGATGATGACAATGAGGAAGACAATGAAATATTTCCTGTATCAAATCAAAATAATATAGAGGAAGAAACCAATGAAGCATCAGAATAAGATACAACTGACATGGAAAAGACTCCATCCGAGTATGTTCAAAAGAATCATCCAAAATCTCAAATTCTAGGAGAAAAAGGGTCTGAAGTACAGACAAGAAGAAATATTGAAGGAACTTCAAATTATCTAGCATTACTATCCTCCATAGAACCACCGAATTTAATAAATCTAGAAAAATGAATGTTGGGTTAAGGCAATGAATGAACAAATTGACCAAATTGAACATAATGGTACTTGGGAACTAGTTGCTAGACCTCTTGATAAAAATGTTATAGGAATAAAATGGATATTCAAGAAAAGATTGAATGAAAATGGAGAGGTTATTAGAAACAAAGTAAGACTTGTATGTAAAGGGTATGCTCAACAGGAAGGTATAGACTTTGAAGAAACATTTTCACCTATTTCCAGACTTGAAGCCATAAGAATGTTTCTTTCTCTTTCAAGTTTTCATAGATTCAAAGTGTATCAAATGGATGTAAAATCTGCATTTCTTAATGGAGATTTAGAAGAAGAAATCTATATTGAACAACCAAAAGGATTCATTTTAGGAAATGATGCAAAGCTTGTATGCAGGGTCAAAAAGGCTCTTTATGGACTGAAACAAGCTCCAAGGTCTTGGTATTATCGCCTTGACAAATATCTACAACAACAAGGGTTCACAAAAGGATCTACGGACAACAACTTATACACCAAGATTGAGAATGATAAACTAATAATTATTGTTGTTTATGTTGACGATATCATCTTTGGTAGCAATGAAGAATCTATGAGTCAGAGCTTTGCTTCAGTTATGCAACAAGAATTTGAAATGTCCTTACTTGGTGAACTTACTTATTTTCTTGGTCTACAAGTACAACAAACAAAATATGATATTTTTCTTTCACAAACTAAATATCTCAAGCAAATTCTGAAGAAGTATGAAATGGAAGATTCTAAACCAGTAGGTACTCCAATGATACCAGGATGTAGTCTCAGTTCTAACGATGAATCACCTACAGTGAATCAACCAGCATACAAATCTATGATTGGAAGTCTACTCTATCTAACAGGTAACTAGACCTGATGTCATGCATGCAGTAGGAATTGTTGGAAGATTCCAAGAAAATCCAAAGGAATCACACCTTCAGGTTGTAAAAGGAATATTCAAATATCTTCAAGGAACTCAAGGATTTGGTCTATGGTATCCTAAAGATATAGATTGGGAAAGAAATGTTGATAATCGTAACTAGTTGAGGTGCAGTCTATATGGGATCACGGTTAGTATCTTGGTTCAACAAGAAACAAAGTTCGATTGCCTTATCTACAGCTGAAACGGAATATATGGCCACTGCATCTTGCTACACACAACTACTCTGGATGATGCTAACATTGCAAGACATTCAAATCACATGTTATCCACCCATCTCCATTTTATCTAAAAATACAAGTGCCTTCAGTTTTGAAAAATCCTGTCATGCACTCCAAGACCAAGCACATACCCATTAAGTACCATTTTCTATGAGAACAAGTGCTTGAACAAAAGGTTAAATTAGAGTATGTTCCCTCCAAAGAACAGGTTGCCTATATATTTACCAAACCACTTCCTAGAGAAACATTTGAATATCTCAGACAAAAGCTGGGAGTAGTTTCTGCATCATCCCGTTGTTAAATACAGTTTTTAGAAGAGGGTTCCTATACACGGTTTCATGAAAGATAGTCACGCATATACACAAATTTCTGTGTCTGAAGGAGCGTATATGTTTTTTTGATAGAAAAACAATAGCAAAGGTTCAGGGGGAGCATTAGCCTTCACAAACATTCTGCATTGTTGGCATTATGGTTGTTGATTTCAGCTATGGTTTCGGATATTCATTGTTGCATAGGTCATGTAAAGATCTACGGTGTAATATGTCACCTTCTTTCATAGTCTATTTTCAAATGAGTCCTATTGGGCATATGATGTAATTTGTTTCCCCACTATGCATGGGAAGGATGATGTAATAATTTTTATATTTAAGCAATGTATAAACGATTGGTATATCCCCACTTGGTTGGGTGATTGATGTATGTATGAGTCAAGGGTGATAGGAAGGTCATACTCACATAGTTGAGTTATAGATTCATGTTATTCTTCTTAAAAATATCTTTGTAGACTTTGCATGTACTCAGGGGGAGCATGGACAACATAGTGTATCTCAAAGAGGGAGAATATCTTGGTCCACCCTTTGCCCTTGATGTCAAAGAGGGAGAGAATTTTGGTGTTGCTTGATATCCATAACAAGTTCAATAGCTTGAAGAAATCAGCACCCATATGGTTGCCATTAAGTCCAGAGGGCAAGATTATTGGCATTATGGTACAGGTGTTGTGCTTGATGGCAATTCACTCACAGGTCATCTCAGATTTGATAAAAGGAAACTCTCATTGTAATAGGTCAATTCAGAAGTAACATGACACTGGTACAGAAGAACAGGTAGTTGGAACAAGGGTCTACTAATCAGAATCAAGAAGTTCAAGGAAAAGGATGTTGTAAGCTTTATATGTAGGTTCACTTTAACAAATAAGCATATACACGCGGGTTAACAGAACAAAAAGAGCATCTTCATATACATGCACTTTCACAAGAGGAAAAGAGCATATAGGTTGGAAAATCAAGGAAATTCAAGATTAAAGAATACCAAGGGTCAATACCATGGTATTAGCCCACAATATTGAGTGGAGTAATGACTATTTGATCCCCTCCAAGAATACCATAGGTTCTAAGTGTTGTTTTAGTCTGAGATATTGAGAAAAGCCGAAAACTATATAAGGAGGAGAAGATCAAAGGACCAAGTGTGCAAGTGAGTTCTCAGGAATACTTCTATCTGAAGTATATTTTATGTTGCAGGGGCTATGATTATGATATGATTTGAAATATTTTGTGCACCTTGGATACAATGTTAGATCAGAATCATGATACCTGAAATGAATTATCATTGTATGATCTGATATTGGCTGGGCTAGATCTGATTGCTTACGTATGTTTTATTCTTTAAATGTCATGATATGGGTATGTTTGAAGTATGGAATAGAAACAAAATTTTAAGTTAATATTTTCAGATCTATATGTTGGTTCGCCTTGGTAAGGGCGATTATACACACAGATTTGACTCTTCCAAGTAGCATATGCAAAAGAAAAGCTTGTTGTTCAGAAATGAATCATCTATCTGATTAGTGATGTTGTTTTACTGCTGTCTGTTAATGAAGTTTTATTAGATCTGAAAGTAAAATTGAATGCATAAGGAATTTGTGTCTGATTGATTGATTGATTAAGTGAGAAGGGTTATCTTTTTTGTTGACTGTCTGGATCTTTGTAAATTGACAGTAGATGTTCAGAATATTACTAGTTGGTACAGATTTGATTCAAAAGTTTGTATGATTCATTATTCTAGAGGTATACGCAGGTTTTGTTACAGGAAGAAGCGTATACACGTGGGTTTGGTTCATTAAAGTAGCGTATACATTTTGATGTATGCTTTTTGAGGTTGCAGCTAGTTTTGAATGATGATGCAGGTTTCTGGGTTCAACATAGTGTTCCTATGACAGTGATCTAATTGATCAGATTGATTGGTTGTTAGTTGATGCATTTACTATTATAGATTTTGAGCTTCAAAGTTTCTGATGGGTCCAACATGAAAATTTGATGAAACGAGGCCTTCATATTATGTTGTTGTGTACCAGGAGCATCCAGTTTGAAAATTAATGAAACGTGGTCCCTAGATGAAGAGAGAAGGTCATAGAATTTTGTAGGCTGACGCCTAGGTAATAGTAAACATATCGGCTAGTACAAGAGCTAGGGGGTTGTAGCTCCCTTCCACTAGAAGCTAGGAAACGAGAGAAGGTTGTAGCCTTTTGCAGGTGGGTGCCTGCATATTGGTATGACTCTGCACTAGTACAAGATTGTAAACCAATTTTATTTATATTAAGAAGATAGAGACGACAACAACAGGTGGTTTTTCTCCCACATTGGGTTTCCACTTTAAATCTTGGTGTTCATGTGTGTTGCTTATGTGTGATGGTTTATTCTGTTATTACTGCACATAGTTACTATAAAATAAGATACTGATGCACTGATTAAAGATCAACACATGATAAATTAACTAAATCATAAGTTCTCTGGGCATACACTAGTTTCTTTAATCACTCACAAGTTCACTTCACTGAAGTAGCGTATATAAATCTGATTGGGAAATGAAATATTATTGAATTGTAAATACTAATTCACCCCCCGACCCCCCTCTCAGTATTATTTCCAACAAATAGGTCCATTTAGCATTGTACCATTGACAAGGAAAAGAATCCAATGATGGAAAATGTGCATAGGCTTTGACTACAAACCCCTATCAAAGGAAGTATTTTTAATAAGGATCAATGAAGGATGACCTAATAACAAGAAGAAGAAGAAGAAGAAGGAGAAGAAGAAGAAGAAGAAGCAGAAGAAGGAGAAGAAGAAGGAGAAGGAGAAGAAGGAGAAGGAGAAGGAGCAGAAGAAGAAGGAGAAGAAGAAGAAGGAGAAGAAGAAGGAGAAGAAGAAGAAGGAGAAGAAGAAGAAGGAGAAGAAGAAGGAGAAGAAGAAGGAGCAGAAGAAGGAGAAGGAGAAGAAGAAGGAGAAGAAGAAGCAGGAGAAGAAGAAGAAGAAGAAGAAGAAGGAGAAGGAGAAGAAGAAGAAGGAGAAGGAGGAAACTTGTGTGTCCATGTAATTTGCAAGTTCTTGAAGCTTTTTCTATTCAAAATTTCTCGTGATATAGAAGAGGAAATTAACACCATTTCTACAACATTAGCATCTTGTGGCTACAACACAGTGTTACAACACCTTCCATGGATAGAACCAATATAGTGCTACGACACATTCCATGGAAAAAACCAACATAATCTTGCAATTCCTTCATGCAGACACTAACTTGGTGATTATGCTATGACACCTTTCAACAGAATCAACAAAATGGTTGTGGTTGTGACACCATTCAATGTTGTTGCTACAACACTGGTTTAGGGTAATTGGTGCAACAAATTAACTAAATAGTAATTACATTCACTCTTTATTCCATAGATGAAATCACAAAAGGGGATCGGATGTGACATTCTTACTATTTCCAACCTAGTAAAATCCACCAAATCATAGTAAGAATTTAAAGTATGACTTTCCTTACATTATGTCTAACATTAAATTGGAATGATCACACTTATATTGAAATGATTTTCATACATAATTGACCCTTAGATACCATAACACTCCATTGCTGCCACACCCTATGACATAAACTGATTATTAATCCATAATTTCGCTACCCTCATTAGAGATTCTCATAATGAAAAAATCATCCACATTGCGACTGATAGGTTGTCTAAAATCAACCAAGCATCATGGGTGCCTCATTAAATCACTGAGAATCCTCCAAGACCCTCTTGTTTTAAGCCTATGACCACATTCATGCCATATTATACACAAACTACTGGGATACAATGAAAACATTGTACTTGAATTCACTCTAAACTTGTAGAACGATAGAAAAATGGTGGGAGGAAAATAGTTTTTGTAAATGAAGAAACCATATTTTCCATATCAAGGTTGTTGTGAGTGGGAGAATTATGGTACTCCTAGAAGAAGTTGTGACCAAAATTGATTTAAGAATTCTTGGAAACAGGTGAAGTGCTAGTGAAGATGGGTAATAACTTCAATAAAAAATCCCTACCAGCATGATGGGATGATGTAGAAATATTCATTAAGAGGTATTTTACTTATGAGATATGACATGCAATTGTGTCTTGGTAGCATCTAAAATTATTGGACCATTTGAGGCATCAAAGGCAGAAAAACATGCCATTTTTCCTATGGAAGGCATGAAAATAGGAAACCACCAGCGTCCAAAAATCCTGTTGGCCAAAGGGCTCCCTCTAGCACCATTGTCTCATCAATCTAGTGGTGGTGGATGCACTCCAACAGGTAGGTCACACCTAGATGAACTAGTAAGGATGCTAGAGCCAGAGGCAGCCTTGGAAGAGGCACTTGCTACAAAACCAAAGGAAGCAAATGAAGTGGGTGCTAAAACCCCTGAATCATTTACGACCTCAACACTTGAAGCATTTGCAACAGCGGTAGTTGTTGCAACACTTGAAACATCCTCGACAAGGGTTTTCATTATAAAACCTAATGTACTAATAGATCCATAATGGATAGAAGAAGCTAGAGATAATCATAATAACAAGCTTGAGATCACAGGGATTCTACCTCCAACCAAAAGAATCTAGTACATGGCTAAGAGACCCTTACATGTGGCCATGCCCAAGAGGAGGAGAAAAATATAGTCGAAAAAAGAATGCTTGGCCCAACCTAATAAAACATAGATAGAGGAAATAATGCAATAAGTGTCAACAAACGTACCTACTGACACATAAGAACCAACAAGGATGATGGAAGAGAATGTTGAAACCCATGCTAAAACATAAGAACTATTAGGGATTGGGGAAGAAGAAGTGAAAAACCCTGCTAAAACACAAGAACCAACAAGGGTAGTGGAAGAAGAAGTGAGAATCCTTGCTGACACATAAGGACCAATAGGGTAATGGAGGAAGAGATAGAGGCGCCTATTGAAACATAAGAACTAGTAGGGATCATGGAAGAGGAGATGAAAACCCCTGATACTATATAATAACCAAGAGGAGACAGCTTAAAATAAGGCTCTTCTACATAAGGTTGAAATAAAAATAAGTAGATAGGGGAAGGAGAGGTAACAACACCAAAAATAGGATAGAACTACAACACACAGTTGCAACTCAATAAATCATTGTTTTTGCATAAGCCCTAAGGAAAATACAAGGCCAAAAGGAAGTAGAAATATATAGGTACATTTTCCTTTACACATGTCCATTCATTTATTATTAGAAGAAATAAAATATTGGAAAATAATAATAAGTTGTTGTAACACTAGGTCAAAACCCTAGAGGCTAGATTGAAGGCTATGAAACCTTTTAAGGAGATTGTCTTGGCCAGGTAAGAGGGTTCCTTAATGAAAAAAAGGATGAGAATGAACCAACTAAGGGAAAGGGATCCATTTCAAGGATAAATACATAGAGAGAGAACCTATGTTTAAGAAATATATATTTAAATATAAGAAAACAAACTTGAGTTACAAGAGGCAACCACTCAAAAAGAGGCCAAATTGATAGATGATAAATTTGTCAAATAGACATCTAAGATGTATGGGGGAAGGTCAAGGATAATAAGTGGAAAAAGATGATCACATCCTATGGCTAGGGGATGCTACCAGTAGGATACCATCACCAAATATACCAAAAGCCTTAAAGAAAAGTAGGCAGAACAACTAGAAGCCCACAGGGCTAAGTGGGACCAATAAAAGAAAGAGATGAAAGAAGAAGTAGATAAATCATCCAAGTTACAAAGAAAGGTGGATAAGCTGGAAAATGGGAAGATACATATTGGATTAGTAGTAGAGTCTACACTAATGTGTAGGGCACCATCCCCTATCTATATCATTTATATACAATAAAAGTGTCTCATGTTTTAGAGGAAAGCACTGATAACTAGAAAGCCTTATGAGATAACTTCTCCAACTTAGTACCATCTTGGAGGCTTACTATGACACTACCAATGAAGAAAAGGAATTGTTATGTGAATCATACCAACATAATATTTTTATACATCATGATCCTGAATAGAACCATAACCACTTTGTTGGGAATGTCCAATTGAGAGCCTTTATGTCATATCTAAACAATAGTGATGAGTAGATAATTGCTCACCAAGTAGCTGAGAAAAACTATAGATATAACCTATGGATAAGAGAAGAGTACTATAACCCCAAGAATGTTTCCATCACACACTTTAGTTGGGTGAGATCTTGTCGACATGCAGAGTTCATGGCCTAAAATAAATGAGAAGTTATTCATCAATATAGGGCATATATTAACTTTTTTTCCAAGGTAGTTATAGAAGGGTGTGCTCAATGGTGAAAATAGGCCATAGAAGATATGTGTTGAAAGGATCCATTCAATCACAACAATATTACAAAGGTTTGGAAGGAGTGCACCAATATTTTATATGCATGGAGAGCTATGGGAATGAATGGATAGGCTTCATGTTTCACTACTCCATTCTTTTTCTACCAACACCAAAATATCAGGTTGACTATAGCATGACTATGAAAGAAGAGGTGACTGCTAGAGAGAATTGAGAGGAGAAAGGGATATTTCATGGTCTATGATGTTGATATGGATTGGATCATTATATTTTTTCATCCATATCAATGCATTCATAGTGGAAAAGTGGAGGAATCAGCTCATGGAACCATTTTTATTGGTGGGACCGAGCTTGGCAAAACAAGGTCTGAAACCTTCTAGGAGCATTTTGAGGCATCAAACAATGTTTTTTGGGGGTGATTTTTTATTTATTTAGTGTGGCACCTTTTCACGTGATTTTACACACAGATATATTTCTAACATTGCAAGAATCACATCAATCAGATTCGATATACGAAAATTATGCCTCTAAGAAGTTGACCTCCCTGTTTTCACACCCATAATTCAGGAGGATTCCACGTCAACTCCCATTATTCATGGAAAAGGGGCTATCCATGTGATTATGATGTAATATACTCTATAAGATTCTATATTGTAACTTTATTTAAGAGTTGAGGTACTCAAACCTAACCACTAGTGGGCTATTGGGCTGTGTTATAACTAGGCCACTAGGAGGAAAAAGGATTCCATTATTTTGAGTGCATTTGTTACATAGCTGAGAAAAAAAAGCCAAGAGGTATAGGAGGTAGAGCACACAAAGAGGATTTTTGCACTATAACATCCCACGGGCCATAAGCCATATTTCTTTGTACTTGCACTCATAATTCCAGATAGAGAAAGAGAGTGGAGCAATCTCGCCTTCTGGCTGGGTTTTTCTCCTGAAAGTGTTTCTCAAATAAAATATTGTGTCTTATGTGTTCGTGATATTTTACTTTTAATTTTTCTATTTTTTGTATAATTTCCATTCATATTCATGCACTATTTACAGTAAAATCTACAAACCTAGAAATTTATTAAAACTATAATCGTGTAGAATTTCATATTTTAAGCATAATATTATCAGATATGTTGTGATGAATTGTCCAGTGGAATATCCATGATATTTTATAGATCCGATGTAGGGGAGTTTGAATATAACATTAGAAACTGCTACAGGGGTTACTCTCACTTTGATTTAGGTTGACTATCTAGTTGCATGGGGGCATACAAAACCTTCTACTAGGGGGAGATGAAGGGCACCTAAATTGGCCTTCTTTCAACAACCACTTATGACCTTTTTATACATTTTTCCCACCTCCCTACCATATTATAACCCATTTTACTTACAATGATATATTCTTGACCAAGGTACCATACTTATCTGATTATGTTACTTTTACTGTTCATTCTTATGTATCAAGGAAATAATCTTCTTTTTATGCTAACTAATGATAATTTATGAGAAATACTTCAGATAGTCTAATATTGATCAAAATTGGATTTTTATATTATTTTTCATCCATCATGATGCTTTTAAAGTGGAAAAAGTGGCAGAATCAACTGATAGGGCCATTTTTACCGATGGGTCCTAGTTTGGAAAATTGGGTATTAAACATTCTGGAAGCAGTTTAAGCATGAAACGGTATTTTTTTTGGGGGGTGGGGGGGTAAAATATTTTCTACATAATTTTTGCATCCTTAACACTATTCTACACATAGGTACCTTTCCAATAGTGCAAGAATTGCCTCAAACATAGTCCACAAGCAAATGTTATGCCACCTAGAAGTTGACCTTCTTGTTTTGACCACCATGATTCGAGAAGGTGCTATTTAAACCCTCACTATTCATGGAAAATGGCTTAACCATGTGATAATCATGACAAATACTCTAGAAAATGTGATATTTTAACTCTAGTTAAGATTTGAAGGAGTCAAAATTAACCACTAGTAGGATAGCTATGTTATAAATAGGTCAATAGGAGGAAAATGTGTTTCATTCTCTTCAAGTGCATTTTCTTCCATACATGAATAAAGTACTTGAGGGTGTATGGGGAGAGAGAAAACAAAGAGGATTTATGTATTATACTAGCCCACGAGTTGCAAGTCTTACTTCTTTGTACCTACATCCATTTACATTTAAAGAAAGATAGATAAAAACAACCTCACCTTCTAGTTGGGTTTTCTCGCAAAAGGATTTCCCAGGTCATATCTTGTGTTATTATGGTTGTGAGTGATTGGATTTTTTCCTATTCTCCATTTTCTACATTTTCTATATTACATTCATAGAAACAATAACTTAATAAATCCAAAAGAGTAGGAAAATATCCCTCATAGTATATATTTCATATTTTTAGTATAAATTTATTAGATTTGTTGTGATGAACTATCCAGTGGAATATCCACAATAGTTTATGGATCACATAGAGGTACCCTTGTAGGTGAAAACAAAGGATTTGAAGAAGTTTGTTGCTATAGCACACCAGATAACATTGTTGAAACACCTCTGGTATGTTATCACTACAACAACTTCATGTTGTTGCAACACCCTACTAACATTACAACACCACTGAGTATTGATGTTGAAACACAACTTAGTACCAATGTTGTAACACAATTGAGTATTAATGCTACAACATGATTGAGGACCAATTCCACAAAATGTTTGTGTATCAATGCTGCAACACAGTTGAGTGCCGCTGCTACAACATATTGGGGCATTGATGTTGCAACACTGTTGAGTATCGATGTTGCAACACCTTAGCACACAAACCATGGAATCGGTTATAGCATCTCCTTACCTACTACAACTTCATGTATAGTTGTAGTATCAAAATATTATTCAACTACCAAATGCACAACTATCAACACGATTTTCCCAATGGAGAGATCAACCATTTGGTTACCTAATGGAGGAAATGACAAGGATAGTTGGTCATCCAGTGTGGAGATCCTAACCATAATAGATTTGACCCACCCTGTTGCTTGTCATAGTGATTGAGTGAGTCAATAAATGTCTGGTTTTTCCTTGTTTTTGATATGTCGTTGTAAAAAAGGAGAACAACCTAAGAATCAAAGTCTCTCATGGTTGTTCCTCAATTTCATGATAAATTTGAGAGATTGAATCATTGTATGAATACTCTTATCTACTCGAGCTAGGGTGGTGGTGGTGGTAGTAGTAGTAGTAGAGGGTAATTAAATGAAGAGAAGATTGTTGTAATTCTATAATTTGTTCATTAAAATTATCGTTGGTTCCATTTCATTTCCTATGCATGTCATGTGTTGATAGTGTAGGTATGTTTCTACACGTATAAAAAGTGCCTCATCTAAGGAGGTAAGACCCCCTCCTTAGCTAGGTGCTTCTTGTATTTTGCTAGGGTATTTTATAATATCTATTACAAATTAGTTAATCGAATTACATACTCTATTTCTTATGTAACATACCCCCTACTATCCTTAGCCACTACTAAGGGTAGAACAAGGGAGTTACTCTGTTGACCCAACCTCCAAAGTCCAGTGATGGAAATGTGCCTAATTTTTTTCTCTTATTCAATCTTTTCAAAAAACAAAACCAATAGTGCCATTATGTTCATCTCATTGAGACCTTTCCAATGATTTTAAATTTTTCCTCAATTCAACTTATGGATCAAAATTTATGGCCCTTCAAATTTTCGTCATTCAATTTCTAGCCATAACAACAAGGAGGTTCCAAATGGAATCCACGTAATGCCGACGTGGCGACCCCACCACACTAGGTGTCCACCTCAGTAAAAGATTCCATCGTGGCATAATTATGTCACCAGACTGAGCTAAGTTCAAGATCGACCCTTTTTTGAAAAAATCCCAATATGACACACTCCCACATCCCCAATCCATAACCTACTAACCTCTTGACTAACTCAGGCTCTTGACTATCTACCGAGTCACGATCTGCCAACCTCTCGTCCTGGGGTGACATCATGCTAATATCAATGCAGCCACATGGTCCCCTCTGGGGGTGGCATGTATCATCAATTGTTAGCTTATTTGGACCAACTGAGAAACAAAATACAAGTGCCATGTGTCACACCTATGTGGCACCACGTCACCCCTTGGTCCATGTCCCACGTAGCCTAGTTCACATTATCGGCTCATACCCTTACCCCCCAATCAACCACTCGTTTTGATGACAATGGAGATTAGTAGATCAAAGGGTTATGATGTTGTTAGGTGTTGAAATTTCATAGGGTTAACACAAAGATTCACCTTGATATATTTGATGGTCTAGATATGCTTCGTATAACGATTGTTAGGCACCATTAGGTTGCAACTTGATGGCCTCTTAATGGGCTCCTCATGACCTAGAGAGATTTGGGGTTCCATATCTACCCTTTTTATTAAATAATGGTGATGGGATTACAATTCAATGATCGAGATTGAATGCAGACCCCTACCACATCACAAGTGGGGTTTTGTGTTCCTGGTTTCAGAGTTGGTTATACCCCTTTTATTTGGCATACCTTATTACACACTGAAATCCAATGGAATTGTCCATTGCAGACCCTCCCTCCTCCCCGCTAACATCATAAGGGAGCGGGGTCTTCATTTCACCATAGAGGTCTAATAAACAACTCATCGTAGTCATTAATCACTACAAAACCTAGTGTTCTAGCCCTTAGTCTAGCTCCTAGCCATATGCCCCCCTTACCAGAGAAATTTTGAGTTTTCGCCCCCCCATATATATATATATATATATATATATATATATATATATATTGAAAACTTCTCTACTATAGTGCTTGTTCATAACGGTTTGTCAAATAGGCTATGGCTTAAGTCTTCCAACTTATGAACCTTAACTCATGTGACATACGTATGTACAAGGATATGAACATAATAGCCATTAGTTGTGCCCAATCCCTAGGTTTATCCATGCACTTAACAAAGGGTGAGTCCCTTGTCTTTGTGCATACATATATACACACTTGGGCACATATACAATTATATGTCACGCTGTCGCTATCTCTCTTGAGCTTAACACGGGCTCGAATTGACATAAATATAGATATATATACATATAAATGATACCTAATCTATCTCTCCTAGGGTTTTTCTTGTGTTGGCATATATGTATAATCAAATAAACATGGTTGTAGCTAGGCCATAAGATATCCTTATTGATCTTAATACAATGGTGCCAAGGCTTGGTATACAAAGGATTCCATATCATTTTTAAATAAAAAATTATTTAAAAACAAGGATTTAGTCATTTATTTCAAAATCAAGCCATTCAATCTATATACCAGCACTTATCAATGCATAAATTCTTATGACATTGCGAACTTGAAATTAGCATTAAACAAGTTAAATATCACATACTAGAATTCACCCATTCTTTCATGAAAACACACAATAAAGAAAACATTTCCTCAACATTATTTAGCCATTGAACATCAAATTAGTCATATACCTAAAATTCATGAACATATGACATAACATCATCCATTCACACAAGAAATGTCATTAACAAGGAATTACATCAGAACCTTAAACTTATGCATAATATTTAGGTAAACAAGAGCCTAAGGGAAATACATATCTTATAAGATAAGTCTAGCAACTGGGATTGGGACTATAACTCTCCACTCAACCTTAGACAAGTTGTAGCTAGATCTTTCTTGCAATTGTCACCCCCTATCCATATTCCAGAATTTGAGGAGAAGTGCTTTCATAGCAGCAATTGGCAATATCAGTTGAAACAAGGTATTCCAAGGCTACACCACCTTCACCCACTAGCTATCAAACTAAATAAAGGAAGAAAATGAACCACTTCACTCATATACAACCATCATATATTCAAGAAACCAATATCATCATCTGAAACAAGGTGTCTCAAGGCTACACTGCATTCACCAACCAACTATTCAAAAATTTCACACAAGTCAGGGAACACTTCCTTTTATATAGAGAAACCTATAATACAAAATTCGAAAATATTTGGGGATTTATACATAAAGAGTCTTAATTTAGATGTGGAGAAAGAGAAAAGGTTAATGTTAAGGAGGTTTTATCAGTTGTGTTACCTTTGAAGGAATAAGAGTGCGGTCTCCAACAAATTCTTAGTGGAACTTCCACCTATGTTCTCAGCCCAACCCCATGGAACTACCATCAGGTGTTATTAAATCAATAACACCATGTGCCTCCACCTCTCAAAATTTGTCAACCAACATAGCCTCCAGTGGATTTATCATCCCTATAAGGCACACCCACTCCTCAATTATTATCAACCAGCAACCCTTTTAGGTTTCTTAGTTGGACTATCATCTGAGCTTACTCTATGACTATCAACCAACAATCCGTATGGGTTTATCAATTGAGGTATCATCAAAGTTATGTTTTTTTATTATCATCCAACAAACCTCATTGGTTTCTCAACTGTGTTATCATCATAGTTTCTCTCTCCCTTAATTCTCCTAGTCCTCTTATTCTTCTTTGCCCCCTCATCAAATAAGCTTGATCCCAAAGAGCTTCTTGACATCCCCCTTTTCCATGTTTCCCCTTCTCTACCTTTTCATATGGATCTTGAATGATCATTCCTCAATAGGGGCATCTCAAATTCCACTCCTTTTCACTCTAACTGACCAACCATCCATATATATTTGTGGGTCTGTGTAGACCCTCCTCATAGCTAGCACAACCCATGCTCCATTAATTTTTTGTTCATATGGAATTATGTTGGAATGCGACAGAATACAAATATAAAAAAAAACACGGATATGCAAGAGAAATAAAACTTCATTTCGTTAATATCAAATAATTGAAAGATGCTTACAAACCAAATGGAAATAGACTAGCACGGGTGATGGTAGCTTATCTCTGAGAAGAGATGTGGCGACTACATACCTCTGAACTGTGTTACAATGAGGCTCAAAGGACTTTTTATTTTTGAACAACAAAGTGAAACCCTAAACAAACAAAACCCTAACCCCACGAGATGGAATGCCAAGAGTTTGTTGGCCCCATTGGGGTTAATTGGGCAACCAACTTCCCGGGATCATAACTTGATCATATGATCTCCATTTAGCATGTATGATACCTCATTGGAAATATCTCTTTTATTACTATAGGATTTGAAAATTTTCCATACCTATGGTAAAGGGCCTATTGCGGACCTCGAAAAAACACCATTTAGGGGGTCAAAACAACGTCGAAAGTCCAGGACCCGAAAAATTGCTAAAAATAGTAAATGCTGCTGTAATTAAGGAAAATGATGAAAATGACTAGAGGTCGAGGTGGAATAGGCAAGTGGCCATTAATATCCAACTGGATCAGTCCTCCCCCCAGGAAGAAATGGTCCCCATTGTGTGCAGAGCCTCCTTGGGGTGAGGAAATTTTTGTTGAACCTGGTCCCAGGTGAACCACTTTCCCTAGTGGAGGAGTTGGCCTACTTTAAAAACTTGATATAGCTAGATCCTTTACTGGTGAGTGTTCTTGATCTGTGTGTTCATTATCTTTTCAGTTTTGGCCTATTTGATACAGCTCGGGTTGAGCTCTGTTGGTGTCAATTTCTCAACAACGTTGGATGTGTCCAATAATGGGGGAAAATATGGTTGTAGTTGGTCCACATTAAATACTGGGTGCAGGCCAAGGAATAGTGGAATGCTGATCTCAAAGCCATTGTCCCCTAAAACCTTGGTGATGGTTTACAATCCATATCAAAGTGGGTGAATCTTGTAGTGGATTCCAATGAGGCACTCCTTCTGCAAATGTAACCAAAGTTTGTCGCCCACCTAGAACTTGTGTGGCACTCGCTGTTGATCATGATGTTGCTTGTACTTAGAATTTGCTTCACCAATATGTCATGGAACTACTAGTGGATGTGATAAATGTGCTCAATGAAGTTTTTAGCTTTTTCAGCTTCGGACTAGACATGATCTGAATCTGCTTGGTTAGCTGCAAATGGTATGGCCACATCAATCGGAATAGTGGTTGGAATCCTAATCCCACCTAAAAGGGGTTGTGTCCAATTGAAATATGGAGAGATCTATTATAGTTGTGTTGCAGATAAGGGATGATTTCATCCCATGTGTGTGGATGCTTTGAGTTGTACATACGTAGAATGTGCACGATCATCCTGTAGATGACCTTAGTTTGGCCATCAGTTTGGGGGTGGAAGGTCGTGGACTTAGTGAGCTTGGTATCTAACATCGACTCAAGGCTTGACCAAAATGTACTTGGGAACCTACTATATCGATCTGAGATAATGGAATGTGGGATCCTAAAGTGTACCCACACTCATTCAAAGAATATCTTAGTAGTGGCTTCTGTTCTGATACTTTTCTTGCAAGACGCCAGAATGGCCATCTTAGAGAATATGTTGACGACCACAAAAATGCAGTCATTTCCATGCTTAGTAGAAGGAAGGCTCGACATGTAATCCATGGATCTGGATTCCCAAGGTTGACCAAGAGTAGGAAGATGAGTATATAGGACTTTCTTCTTGATCATCTGTTTGGAAATGACACAAGAAGTGCGGGATCTAATGTATTTACCAACATCTTGTCGAAGGTTTGACCAATTAAAATACTTTTGCAACACTTCCACTATTTTCTCTACTTCGAAATGTTCAACAACCCGACTGTAGTGCACCTCCAAAATAATCTTGTCCCGCTTGCTTGAAGGAACACAAAGGTGTCCTAGGTGGCATAATAGTTTTCCTTGGAGGTGAAAATATAGAACTTGCTTGCCTTCTAGGAGCATATGATACGTGTTGCTAAATTTTGGATCACTCTTGTAAAGATGCAGCCACCCCAGAGTATCCTATCCACAAGAGTCGAGTACAGTGGTCAACACCATAATTGATGGTTAGCTAAGATAATCTACAAAATTGTTGGTGCTTCCCTTCTTATACTTGATGCTCAAATAGAATTGTTACATATATGTGGACCACTTCTGATGGTGATTGTTTTGCAACTTTCCTTGTGTTTATATGAACTTTAGGGGTCATTAGTTTGTGTGGATGATCGTCTCCTTCCCCAGAATGCAATTCTTCCATTTTCGGTAGCCTTGCACCACGAAATACATCTCTTTGTCATAGGCGAGATACTTTCAAACTGTGTCTAAAAGTGTCTTGCCGTGATATGCCACTAGATACCCCTACTAAGTAAGAACTTCCCTGATAGCATAGTCATAGGTACCTATTTCAATTTCAAATGGTTGTTGCATGTCTGGTAATGTGAGAACTGGTGCAAAGCGTAGGAGATGCTCCAACTTGGAAAATGCCTTTTGTTGGGATTCAAGTTAGAATAACTTTGTTTTCGCTCTGCACTTGGTTACTCGACTCAAAGGCTAAGTGATATGATAGAAACCCAACATGAATAACTTGTATCTTGGCTCAGTCCACATTGGCACCCCTCTCATAAATGATGTACCCTAGATATTGTAACTGGGTCATAACAAAAGTGCATTTCTCCAAATTTGCACACAACTTGTGTTGTCATACGGTTTGGAGGACCTACCGAATATGGTACATGTGCTCTTCCAAATTCTAGATGAAGATCAGGATGTCATCCAAATACACTACCACGAATGAGTTGGTGAAGGGTTGCGAGATGTCATCCATCAGCCTCATGAAGGTTGCAGGGGCATTCGTCAACCCAAAAGGCATGACCAACCATTCGAAAAGGCCCTCCTTGGATTTGAAGGCAATCTTCCACACATCAGAGGGTTCAATTGTTACTTGGTGATAATCAGAGTCCAAATCAATCTTGTTGAAATATTTGGCCCCCTTGCGTTGGTCCAAAAGGTCATAAGTATGTGGGATTGGATATCTATTCCTAATAGTGATCTTATTCAGTGCTCAATAGTCAATACAAAGTATCTAAGTGTCGCCTTTCTTTTGTACCAACACGATTGGACTCCCACATGGTGATGAACTTGGCATGATGTGCCCTTTCTGCAAAAAATCTTGAATCTGCCTCTTAATTTCATCGTTCTCCATAATAGAGAATCGATAGATTGGTCTGTTGGGTAGCGGCACACCCAACATCAGATCGATGGAGTTCTTGACCTGACAGTGTAGGGTTACCCCTATGGGTGAGGTGAAGATGTCCCTATAATCCTCCACGACCTTGTCCATCTGTTGCTGCCATCTGTAGGAGCCATATCTGGAGGTTGTGGATGTGGCCAAAATATTCTTGCTTCCCTAAGGATGAACCATAATGAAGACAAATTTCCTGGTTTGGGAAATGATCTTACTACATTTCTTAGCAGAGATCACATATATCATTGTAGGAATTGCTACCTTTGGTATCCTGTATAACTTATTTCCTAAAGAAACAATAACAGTGTGAGGCCTAGAATCATACACAATGTGACACTTCCACAAGTATGATTGGCCTAATAATACATCACAAACTTCAAGAGGAAAAACATCACACAATACCTCATCTGTAAAGGGCTAGATGTTGTAGGGAAGGCAGTATTATTGATGATGCAAAGATCTGATCCTTGGTGAAGCCACCCAATGGTGTACGATCATGGATGTGGTGTGGTCAGTAGGACCAAACACTTCATGACCTCTACTGAAATGAGGTTCTTTTGTCTTCCGTTGTCAATAATGAACTGCAATTGAGAACCTTTCAACCACATCTATGAGTGGAGGAGAAGCTCCCCCTCCTCTAGATATTCAGTCTCAATCTTCTGGATCTTGGTTGTGACAATTACGGCACTAGGATCTGCATCAATAATATTCTTCCCTTTTTCATTCCCAGTATCGGGTTCTGACTCAAAGTTGGAACATGCATCTGATTTAGAAGCCTTTAGCTCGGCCACCAGTGACTTCTTGGCTCGACACTCACTTGTGTTGTAACTGGGGATCTTATGAAACTCACACCATATCCCCGTGTCCTTCTTTGACTTTGTGGTGTTCTTCTTTGCATGCATATTCAACAGGTTGTCCTGGGTCACCCCACATTGACTTTGTCCTTTGTTCTGCGGTTTGGGGGTGCCTTTCCCTTGCTTCAAATTCTTAGATCTAAAGTCTCACTTTTTCAATTTAAATTTTTGTTCGATCTTGACAATGTATCGATAGGCGGTGCTAAGTGAGGAGATGTCTAGGAAATCCATCTCATCCTAGATGTAATTGTGTAGATAGTTGTGGTACTTGAGTTCAAAATTCCACTTAAAATACTTGATACCAAACTTTGTACAAAGGGTATAAAAAATATTTGTGAACTCCGACACATATTGGTCCCTTCCCCACCATAGCATGGTCCATTTCATTTATTTGTCTTCATAGCTCTTGACAGGGTAATATTGTTCCTTAATAGTGTCTTGGAAATAATTCCATGTGGGTGAGGATGAAAACAGTGAGGTCTCCCTCTCAGCCTTCTATACACAGTAGGTTTCCCACTAGTCCTTGACACAGGGAGTTTCTTTGAGGGGTGTAAAAGTAATATTTTCTCAATTGGAAAAGTCATGAACTGAAAAATATACTTCCAACAGAATTAACCATCTATTTATGGCGTTTGTATCTATCTAGCCTTCAAATATGGGAATGTCAAAGTTGACTTGTACCTTAAAAGGAGTGGCACCTCCACAGTGGCTATTGGATAAAGATGCATTTCTTGTGGGTAGCCATAGAACTTGGGCAAAGTTATCCATCATCGCATTCCTTTGTCTCTGAATGGCTTCCTTGAGCAATATTTTGAAAGGATATCCTTCCCTCTCATCTTTCTTTTCTTCTACCATGGGAGGCCATCGGGGTTTGTGAGGCTGGTCTTACAAAGGTTCAACCAGTTCGAGCCCTAACTCATTATGCCCTGACCTCATTGGGGACATGTAATGAAAAACAAAGAAAGAGAAGACTGCTCTAATACCAATGATCTAGACTTATGTAGGAACATGAAAGAATACATATATAAACATAAACACAAATATGCAACAGAAATAAATATTCATTTCATTAATATCAAATAATTGAACAATGTTTCCAAATAAAATGGAAATAAACTAGCTCGGGCAATGGTAGCTTATCTTTGAGAATATATGTGGTGGCTACATACCTCTGAACTATTTTACCATGAGGCTCAAGGGAATTTTTATTATTAAACAACAAAGGGAAACCCTAAACAACTGAAACCCTAACCCCAGGAGATGGAACACCAAGAGTTTGTGGGCTCCATTAGGGTTAGTTGGGAAGCCAAATTCTCGGGATCATAACTTGGTCATATGATCTTTGTTTGGCTGGTATGATACCTCATTGAAAATATATATTCAACTACTATAGGATTTTTGGATAGTTGCCGTGGACGTAAACAAATGTCGTTTATGGGGTCAAAACAACTCCGGAAATTTAGAACTCGAAAGACTACTAAAAATAGTAAATGTTGCTATAATTAATGAAACAAATGAAACCGACAGGAGATCTAGGTGGAATAGGTGGGTGGCCACCAATATCCACATGGATCATTTGTCCTATTGTTTCCTTGTAATTGTTTCCAAAAAATAACATGGGCATGTCCTTCATTTATGGCTGAATTTAATACAAAATCAACCCATTAAACCCACTTAGTCAGCCCATGACTTATATTTAAACAACCAACTTCCTCAAGCAATCTCCCTCATTAAACTCTGGAATCCATGTCCCTTTCTCTAAGCCATTTTAATTTATGGCTACATAATTACAAGGAATTATTTACAATGTTTACAAGGGGAATTAACCCATAGGAGATGTCACATCTTAATTATTCAAACTATTACATCTCATTGGAAATTTACTATATTTCCTAATTAATAAGTTTGTTTCAACTTTTTAAGTAATTTACTCTATTTCTAACATTATCCGTTGATCAAATTAAGCATTGATTCATTATGTTTTCTAGATTTTACAATATCAACCTCAATTTAGCATGTTGAGTTAATATTTATATATTATAGTTTGGTGGCAATTCAATATCTAATCAGTTCATGTTATAGAGTTTGGGAGTGAGTAGTCAAATCGATCAAGTCACCCTTTTTATTTCTCACTTGTGTGTTTTCTTTCAAGCAAGAGTGATTTAATTTCCTGCCTTTGTTGACTTTCCATCATAGTGGTTTTCTTTCCTACTTGTGTGTTTACCTTCTAGAACAGTGATTTACTTTCCTATCTATGTGATTACTTTCCAACAAAGAGAGATTTACCTTTATGCAAGAGTGTCGTAGTTAGTATTTAAATTCCTATAATGTGAAGTGTGATATTTCAATCCTTGCAAGTGCGAAGTGTGATATTTCTTGCAAGTGTGAAAGTGTAAGCCTTTCGGTTCTTACAAGTGTCGTTTGATGACTTGTGAAAGAACATTAACATGCAACTCTATCATTAATACCACATCCTCATTAGCACTTAACATATTGTATTAATATATATGGTGCACAATTATGCGCAAGTTCCATATGAACATTGGATTGGAAATTAAATCTTTGTCTTCTTAATTATATAATAAGTAATTAGGAGTTAATTGAAATTTCAGTTACCTAGTGAACCTTATAATGTAATTTCCTAGAATATAATCCCATACTAGTGTGATTCACAACATCACAACCCCAAAATAATTCACTTCATAGCATCAGATACCTTAGTCCTTCATAGTAAACCCTTAACACTCCAAGAAAATTCCTTAGACTCCACTTGCACACCTTTAATCCTATGAATATTCCCCAACTCCTCTTGCACACTCAAATCTCTTTTGCGCACTTGTACTTAATATTCTTTCTTGGATACATTTCAAATATTATTGTAAATCCTTTATTTATAGTGTTTTTGTGTTCACCTGCGAGGCCAAATTGTAAAACTCACTAAGCCGAATTGTACTTTATGTTTGGGCTAACCGAACAAAATATTTCATATCTCCTAATTCTTATGGATTTATATCGAGTTCCATATGCTATTGGAAAGAATCACAATAATTATTTCAACTGTATATCTTATGCTCCCAATTAAGTGAGGTTTCTAGAGTAAAAATGACTTCAAAGATAAGGTATCCAAGCTTGAAATGGAAAGTCCAAAAATAATATTTATAGCAATATCCATCATGCAATGTTTATATTGGACATCATTAGTCTCCCCTTGTCTTTGAAAATGTCTTTGTCACTCATGGAAATTCTTAGTCAATTTTGCAGTGATATTGCAGTACTTCCTCTTTTTGCAGCTTTCTTTATATTTTCAATTATTCCTCTATCCGTAACTTCTTCCTCTTTGGAATAAATGGGAAATGGATGCTCCCCTTGGGCTTATTTTTCCATTTATTTATGATATGATAAGGTAATCACTACCAACTTCTGTCTGAGATATTCAAATGTTTCTTGGGGAAGGGGTTTGTTAAAAATATATGAAACTTGTTCCTTGGTGGTAATTCCATCTTGGCACTTTTTTCACCTATATATTCTCTTAGGAAGTGGCACTTGATGGGAATACGAATCATTTTTGAGTGCATAAAAATCTTAACTTTGAATTGTAGATTCCACTTGTGTTATAGATGATTGACGTTGGTTGATCATATTCTACTTTGATGTCCTTCAGTGTCCGCATCATCCATATAACTTATGTGCAACATGTTTTTACTGCAATATATTTGACTTATATTGAGGATAGAGAGATTGAGGCTTGCTTCTTGCTTAAACATGATACTAGTTAGTTTCCTAGAAAGAATGCTCCTCCACTTATTCTTTTCTTCTCAACAATACTTCTTTCCTAGTCTACATCAATATATGTTGTTAGCATGAATTCGTTCTTTAATACCACAAGAAAAGTATAATGAACTCTTCATACATTTGAATATTCTTTTTTGGTGCTTGCACATGTGTCTACTTCGGTGCATAATTAAATCTTGAAACCAATCTTACTACTTGCATGATGTCTCACCTAAATGTTGTCATGTATAGTAGTTTACCAATCATTGGAATGTATAGTGTTTGATTTGGTTTTGCAGATTCATCATTTATGCTCAATTTACATCCTATGATCATGGACGTATTGATAGGTGAAAAGTCTTCAATTTTAAATTTCTTCAACACCTCCTTTATGTATTTGGTTTGAAAATGTGTATGTCTTTTTTCAATTGAGAAATTTGCAAACCTATAAAAAATGTCAATTCTCCAAGCATGGACATCTCAAAGTATTTTTATATTTCTTCTATAAAATTTTGCCTTATTCTGTAGCATTACTTTAAAAATGATATCATCCACACAAACCAAAATGATTAACATATTTTCATTTTTTTAAATGTAAATATTTTTGTCTATACTTCTTTTGAAACCTTATCGTTCTAGGCATTTTTGAAGTCTTGAATACCAAGTTATAGGAGCTTGCTTTAGTCCATAGAGTACTATATTTAGTATGAACACATGATCTTCATTTTTTGACAACTGAAATCCATCTCACTATTCAATAAATACTTCTTCTAGATTTCCATTTAGAAAGGTTAACCTGACATCCATTTGAGAAACTGTAAAGTTCTTGAAACAAGCAAATGCCAAAAACATTCTAATAGATTCTAATCTTACAAGTAGAACAAATGTTTCTTCAAAGTCAATACCCTCAAATTGAACATACCCTCTACAAATAAATCTTGCTTTATTTATTACTACTTGTTTGTCTTCATTCAACTTTTTTTTGAAGACCCATTTAGTGCCAATCAAACTCTTGTCTTTTAGTTTGGGTACAAATTCCCATGTATCATGCTTATCAATCTAATTCAATTCTTCTTCCATACCATTAACCGATTCTTATCTTCACTAGATTATGTAAAGTTTTTGGGCTTTATTTTGGAAATTAAACATTTATTTTTTATTTTTTATTTTTTATTTTGTGTACTTACCAATCCTCTTCTAGTCTAAACACTTGTATTTATATTACCAAAAATATGGTTTTTCAGATGATACTTTTGGAAAATCTTGGATGTTGTCTTTTGACATTATCATTCTATTTTTTCTTATTCTTTATTTTCTTCTTCCTCTTCATCTTTCCTTTCTCATTCTCTATAGATTATCTTCTATTGGTCTTCAATTTTTTATGACTTTTCTCTATAAGGAATTTCTTCATCCATTCTTACATCAATACCATCTACAAGCTTGCATATTCATTTGTTGTAGCATTTGCAAGCTTTTCTTCGAGATGCATAGCCAAGAAAGATACATTTATCTATTTTGAAATCAAGTTTGACTAAATTATCTTCATTTATCTTTATATATCACTTTCTCCCAAATACTTTGAAGTATTTGATTGTAGCTAGTATACCTTTCCATAATTCATTAGGTGTCTTGTTGTTTCCTCTATTTTTTTGCTTTATTCAAAATGTAGATTGATGTGCTAACTGGAACTCTCCAAAATGTGTCCTTAGAGAAATTGTGATGTCTAAAATGGGCCTCAAAACAAAAATGTACAACCAAAACAAATTTATAAGAACCAATAGGATTAAAGATAATGAAGTCAACCATGGGGGATGGTTCATTGTTTTCTGAGTAAAAAATAAAAAGATTAAAAAATAAATAAAATAAAATAAAAACAACTTTTTGACTTGCATTTTCAACTTATCTCCCTACAATTTTACTCAAATTTTGAGCGGTAGCACTCATTGGATGCAAAAATTATTTTTCAATCTAAGGAGTACCCATGTTGCATACTTTTGATGGACCCTACTACACTAAAAATGAGAAATACATGAAAGAAAAGTGATTGCAATCACGTTTTTTTCCTGTATTTCTCATTTTTCATGTAGCAAGGTTCATCGAAACTATGCAACATGGGTACTCCTTAGTGGAATTTTCCTTATATCACATCCTTTAGAATGAAATGTGAGGTTGTAACATTTATCACACATTTGATTGACACTTATAAGATTGTTTTTTAACTCTTCAACATACAAGACATTATATGTTTTAGTCACTCCATCATCAAGACTAACCATACCTTTTCCAACTAACCTTGCAAAGAAATTATCCTCAAAGGTAATTCTGCCTTCTTTTTCTTTCCTTAGGGCGAGACTTTGTTTTGATACCATATCACGTGTTTTGAGCATCCACTATCAACATCCCATTGACTTCCTTTGTTTTGAGCATACACTGCAAGTCCACATTCTTCCTTCTTCTTCTCTTCTTCCTTCCTTTTCCATGAGTTTGTGTATTATTTTCTATGCTTAGTAAGAAAATATTATTCCTTTTTTTGTTTAGGATACTTTATTATGATGTGTCTATAGTCATGTGCTACGTGCCCATTTATATTTCACATATAAAATTCAATAGTATAATCAAGTAGGGAAGAAAATGAATTGTAGTTTCTATTAATATATCAATGAGAACTTCTGGTTTTATTGCTCACATAATCATTCTTTGAGATATTATAAAATATTGTATTTCTATCTCTCACATAATCACTTCTTACATAAACTCTACAATCAATTGCTTTATGACCAAAATTATTGCAAGAAAAACAATAGCCAAGGAAAATATTTTGGTACTATGTTATTAAAGACCTTCTTGGTGGAACTACTCTTTTGAACTTATTCCTGTTTTTCTTTTGAAAAGAATAAAGTTTTTGTTGGTCCTAATTTTATTTCCTACTATTGCTTTCATTGTTAATGGAGCCTTTATGAATATTAGCATAGCTTTTTTTTTTTTTTTTTTTTTCCAATTTTTTTTATGGGTTTGTGACTTTAGTGCTTTCATCTCCCTTGGGGATCATTTTTTCTTCATCTAAACTAGACCCGTATTTATGAATGGTGACCTTTGGCAACTGAGAATATTATTTAACATTTCAACATTTATTCTAAGCTTCAAGCATCTATTCCACAGATCAATTTTTTTCTCTAGTTCCTTTTTTAAGGAAATAATTTTAGTTGTTGGCATTGATGTGTGTTGCAGATGTGTTCTTGGTTGGCATTGATGTCAACTTGGTTCCTTGGGTTGCAGGTGAGCTGGTCAACATTTGTATGTTTAGTTACTGGTGGCTTGTATGGATGATATGTAAATGGTCCTTGATATGTCTACTAGCATGGAGATGTGACTTACAGGTGTTGCATATAGAGTGTGATCATAGGATATCATGGTCCTCATTATCATGTTGTTGCTATTGATTTGGATGGTGGTGTGTTGCACTAATTTGGAGGCATCCCCATGATGATGATCCTCTTGATAATGTTGCTGCATACAAGATTTGGTGGCTGCTACAAGAGTTATAATTGAGGAGCCTTGTTAATTAGGTCTCCATGTCTCAGATTAGATATCCCATGTTGATGATGTTATAATTTGGGCTTGGAGATGATCTACATGTGTCAATTGATGCTTGAGATGGTTGTACAAGTGTTGGATAATGTTTGACAAGTACCAGAGTTGTATACTAATGGTAGAGGTGTTGTGGAGAAGTTTGATGGCCCAGATGCTTAGTATGGTTATTGGTGGGCACCCTAGTCAGCTAGTTTGACTTTTGATGATGTGGATGATATGGAAATGACTTGGTCAAGTGCTCCAAAAGTATAAGTGAAATTCAGAAGTCCTACAGGGGATTTTAAAGCTTTGTAAGAAGATTGCGCAGGATCTAAGATGAGTTGATTGGGTTTTGATCATCCTTAGCTACAGTCACATGAAGCCAAGCCCGTGGGAGCAGCTGAAGGGATCCATTTCTTGGAAGATATGCCTATGTGAGTGACTGAAGGTTCTAGTTGCATGGATCCTATGTTGTTAGTGCGATTGAGGTCTTTCACATGTTTTTCTTCACATTCCTTGTGTTGCTAAGCTAATTTCGGTGTTGTGGCTATGTTCTTGATCATAATTTTTTAGCATATGGTTGAAAAAGTTTGTGTGCCCTCTAGAAGCTGATCAAGGTTGAAGATATCAAAAGGAAAGTGAAGTTAGTGGTTGATTTTATCAAGAAGCCTACCTCCAAACCAAATCTGAAGTGTGTGAAAAGGAGTGGTGAGTGGTCCATAACCTGTAGCATTTATGCAACGACTCAACACATAAAATTGATAGATAGAGGAAGACATTGAGTCTATTTGGTTGGTTATTTTGGAGAGTGAGTGAGTATGCCATTGTGAGGGAATTGTGAGTGAGTATAGACTGCAACAATTGCTCACATAGTTTTGCAGACTTATATCAGAGTATTGTGAGAAAAAATCAGAATAGAGTTCAGAAGAAGATTGAGAATTTGTGTGTAGTTTGTGGCAGAAAATTGGCAGCATGTGGTGTGTTTGAGAGCAGCATTTTGGTGTGTGAAGTAGTGAATAATTTACCTCCTTCAGGTCATATTTTTGTTTCAGATTTTATGTGTAGAATGATGGAGTTATTGCGTTTCTCATGTTGAGCGAATTGAGAACACAGTTTAACAATATATGAAATGTGGTTCACATGGAGGAAGATATTTTGAGCGAATTGAGAACACAGTTTAGAGTAGACAATGATTTGGTAGATTTAGTAGAAGGAAGATATTTCTACATTCAATAGCAGTTGGATAGTCCAATGGTAGTTGGGTGAGGATTGTTGGTCATTGGATCTTTTAGCAGATATATTTCCATAGATTTGTGAGAGAAACAATTTTCCTATATGATAGGTGCTAGTATACTGTAAGGAAATCCAAGTTTTCTAGCTTATGTGTGTAAGCTAATTCATGTACAACTTTTTCAACATATTAATATAATAATTGAGCAGTGCAACAGTAGTAGGGTGGTTTTCTCCTGAAATGGTTTCCACCATAAATACTTGTGTCCTTGTGTGTGCATTCTTGTGTTGATATTTCTCATGGTTATTATGTTTTTAGTTTATTGTTTCTTACATGTTTTGATGAGCTAATGTTGTGAATGTGCATGGATATTTGAGGTTGTGGAAAAAGGTTTAAAATTGGTATAAAGGCCATCTTTATTGATTCACACACACCCCCTTCTCACTAGTGATATAGTATCCAACAATTGGTATCTGAGTTGGTTGTCTTCAGTGAACCTCGTCCACTTGGAGAGTAGTTCGTGGATCATGGATAGAAGCAAGAAGAGGATGTATCAAAAGGAAAATAATTTGAAGAAGGAAGAAAATCATTCCATTGCAAAAGAAGATGCAAATTCTAAAATATCACCCAATCAGATGTATCACAAGGTAATATGTTGAAATATTTTTTTAATTATAATTTTGATGATTCTATTGAGTTTGGAAGTGATGATGTGAAGGATATTGTTGTCATTAAGTCTGAATATGAATTAGGAATGGTTGTGATCAAAGAATTAGCTATTGAAGTGGATAAACTAACAACTACATGTAGAGATCATAATAATTTGTTGTAAATTTTTAATGAGAAGGAGGAAAATCTCAAGGAGGAGCTCACTACCTTGAGAACCCAGTTAGAGGATTCAAAAAGAAATGAAGAAGTAATGTGAAACAAGAAAAAAGAAAAGAAATATTGTTTTGAAGCACTCAAAAATGTAGTGGATAAATGAGAAAGAAAATAGAAGATAAATAAAGCAAATCTAGCTCTAACCTTCAAAGAGGAGGTAAACTTCAGATGTAGGAGAGATTAATAGAATAGATACAAAGAAACCTAAAAAAAAGTTATGAGTAGCCATGACAATGTTGGAGAAAAGAGGAAGCACATTCATCAACAAAAAAGAATAGGTTCGAAAGGAGTTTCTATCCGAAGAAAACCATTCACTCCTAGAGTTGATAGTAGTAGAATTCGAAGGAGAAATTAAAATTCATTTGCTCCTTTTATGAATGAGATTGAGCATTTCAATTGTCACTAGTTTGGACATATGGAAGCTTTTTGTAGAAGCAAATTGGACACATCTATGCAGTGGTTTGGAAAAAATAAAATGGGATCTTATTTCAGGTATACAAGTTTGTTTAATGGTTATTGTAATGCTTATAACCATTTTGGGCATAAGGCCATTGACTACAAATCTAGTACGAGAAGATTGAAAACTAGCGTGAGAAACAAAAGCTCAGATCCTTTGGCTTCTTATCTTGGTCATGTAGAATGTTATATGTGTCACAGTTTTGGACACTTGGCCAAATATTTCTAGATGCCTAGATCCATGAGACCTTCGGTTCAAAAGTAACAACCAAAGAAACATGCACAACAAAGGAACCAACCAAGAGTTATGTGGAAGGAAAAGGAGGAACAATTAGGAAAGTGTGGTATTTCTCTTTGTTCACGTGATGAGGATGATAAATGGTATATTGATAGTGGATGTTCACATCACATGTCAGGAGATAGGATAAAACTTTACTTCTTGAATAAAGTCAAAAGTGGTCATGTTGTTTTTGAAGGAAGTGAACCAAGAAGAGTATTGGGAAGTGGCAAGGCCAACCTTGATGAAAAGAGGATAAATTCTAAATATGTATGGCTCATTAAGAGCCTAAAGAAAAATATTCTAAGTGTGAGCCAAAAGGTTGATGGAGGTGAGGAAGTGATCTTCAAATCCAAAGGTTGCTTCATTAGGAAAGAAGGATCAAAGAGGATAATTGCTAAAGGAGTTAAGCCATTGGAAAATATTTATGTATTGAAGGGAAGTATAAGAAAAGAAAAGAGATCAAATAAGTACTCTTCATATTCAGATTCAGAGTAGAAGAGATCAACACATATTGCAGTCCACTCTTGCATGATAGATATTTTAGACAACAAAATGGATGTGACGTCTTCATTGGCTCAAGGGGAGTATATGGGAATTTTTGTTTTTGCATGCAGTTAATTTTTATTGATGATTATCTCTTTGATTATTATTTTTTGTTGATGGATTTTTGCTACTGATGTTTTATTTGCTAAGGTGTGATCAGGAAGCGAGATGACACATGTTTAGTGGGAGAAATTTATGTGTTTCAGATATTTCGATGGTTTTGATGGCACCATGGTTCCTTGGAGGAGTTTGCTATGTGTCCCATGATATATGTTTATTTGATATATGATTGTTGTAGGAGCTTTCATTTTGATTATGCATGGATAATTTACTACATATGCAGTTGGCTTGTATCATGCATGTTGGGCTAATGATTTTATCTATGTGGTGGTTCCATGGAAATTATTATGATTATGGCGCATGATGCTTATATTTATGATGGATGCGTTTCATATTGATGTTGTTGCTACATATGATGATGCTTATGTTTTTTAGTATGGTTGCTGATGTGATGTTGTTGTTGTCATTACATCATTATATGCTTATTTGTTGCTATCAATTTTTGAGTATCTAGTAGAGAATAATGCTCCATATGATGGTTATTGTTGCTTCCATGTATAGCTATAGAGAGATGATATATTAGGATGATTAGATGATATATTTCTGATTCATGATGTTGATGATACATGCTATTGTTCGGTCACTATACATTGTTATTTGTTGATGATTACTTCTTATATATGTATCCATGGTTGATGGTTTGGAGAGGCTGATACATGTATCTTATGTCATCTATATTGACATTATCTTGCTACCATAAAGATGACATGTGTCTGATAATATGCTCTATGTATTTGCATTATCACATTGTATTAGACATGCATTAATGAGAGGACTATTATGAGAGCCATGTTTGGAATATGTTGCATAATGAGTCATGAGAGTTAGCCTAGCTATGTATGGCATGTTAGTATTGTTGTTGCAGCCATGTATTTCATGTATTATTCATGTGCACTCTCATACTTATCATAGTGGGACATTCTTGAGTCATGTATGCATTGATACATAGTCATGTTAGTCATGGTTCAACCATATATGGGCTTATTGATGTAATTCTACAACCATGTATTATCACCTTTGTAGCCATGTAATAAACCTATAAGGCCTTGTACTCTATTGTGTATCATTTGGTCATAGCCATTGGTCCACGTGGAGCAGCCTCCTACATATGGCAAGGAGGCATTGGCAACTATACATCTGTTTACTTTCGACTATGGAGATGTTTGCATTCAGTGGAGTATGGTTGGTCATATTGTTGTGACCTGTCATCATGTATTTTCTACTACCATGTCTAATTCATAGAGATGTTGCTTCTAAGCAGTTATTGTTGCTGGTGATGTATGAGTATTTTGTTGTTGGATAGTTTAGTGTGGGGAGGATGTACTTGCTTCTATTTTTTCATAGTTGGTTGGATATTTTTTTTTGTTACTATGGAGTTGATCAGAGTTGTTGTTGCTAGTTGGTCACATTATGTTGTTGCTGCTACATATTGGTGATTTGATCTGTTATTACTATTATGTCATGGATTATGTTGTTGTTGCTTCAAGAGAGAGATCATGTGTTTCAGTTATTGTTGCTGATAGGAGGTGTACACTACTGCTCTAGTGTGTTTTTTATTGGGCATAACTTATGTCTAAGAGGAATTTAGTGCACATATTTTCCAGGGGGAGTGTTGTTATATTTAAGTCTTGCACTCCATTATTCATCATCTGCATATGGTTTTTGAGTGGATTTTTTTTGTTGATGGAGCCCATTGCTTGTAGAGGAGCATATAAAAATTTTCCTTGACATGTTTAACCCTTTTCCATTGATGTCAGAGGGGGATAATGTGAGGATGAAGATCAATTTTTAGATGGTTTTTTCAACTGAGGTTTCCATGAATGTCAAAGGGAGAGATTGTTGGCATTGATGTGTGTTGCAAATGTGTTTGTTGGAATTGATGTCAACCTGGTTCCTTGGGTTGCAGGAGAGTTGGTCAACACTTGTATGTTTAGTTACTGGTGAATTTCATGTATGATATGTAGATGGTCCATGGTATGTCTACTAGCATGGAGATGTGACTTGCAAGTGTTTCATATAGAGTGTGATCAAAGGATATCAAGGTCCTCATGATCATGTTGTTGATGCTGAGTTGGATGGTGGTGTGTTGCACTGGTTTGGAAGCCTTCCCATGATGATGATCCTCTTGATCATGTTGCTGAATACAGGATTTGGTGGCTGCCATAGGAGTCAAAGTTGAGGAACCTTGTTGATTAGGTCTCCATGTCCCAGATTAGGTCTCTCATGTTGATGATGTTATATTTTGGGCTTGGAGAGGATCTACCTATGTCAATGGATGCTTGAGATGGTTGTACATGTGTTGGAGAATGTATGACACATATTGGAGCTGCATACTGATGGCAAAGATGTTATGGAGACGTTTGATTGCCTAGATGCTTAGTATGGTTGTTGGTTGGCATCCTAGTTTAAATAGTTTCACTTGTGATGATGTTGATGATATGGGAGTGATCGAGGTGGATATTGGTGGCCACCCACATATTCAACCTGGACCCCACCATTGTACCATTATTTCTTTTATTTTCTGTAATTGTAGAACAATTTACTATTTTTAGCATTTTTTCAGGTCCTGAACTTCCATAGCTGTTTTGAGGCCCTAAACGACATTTTTTTGGAAAACGGGAAAATGCGAGTCTCTAACTCACATATGTAATTGAAATTTAGAGTCCTCAGATATATCTTTCTAACAAGGTATCGTGCACGTCAAATGAAGATTGTATTCAGAATTTACGACCCCAGGAAGTTGATGTACCAATTTACCCCAATGGGGCCCATAGTTTTTGTGCTTCATCTCCTAGGGTTAGGTTTTAGATGTTTAGGGTTTTCCATTGTTTCTTAATAATAAATAGGCCTTTGAACCTCATTGGAACACACTTCATAGGAATGTAACAGCCACATATCTTCTCAGAGATAAGCTACCATCACCCAAGCAAGTTTATTTCCATTCTGTATGTAAGCATATTTTAGTTCTTTGATATTAATGAAATGAATTTTTATTTTTGTTGCATCTCTATGTTTATGTTTATATCTATATTCTGTAGTGTTCTTGTATTAGTTTGGATCAGTGGTATCAAAGCGGTCTACTCTTTCTCTATTTTTCTTGGCATGTCTCTAACGAGGTTAGGATTTAAGGAGTTAGGGCTTGAATTGGTTGAACCTTTGAATGACCAGCCTCACAAACCCTGATGACCTCCCATGGCGGAAGAAAATAAAGATGAGGGAGCAAGAGATCCCTCAAAATATTGCTTAAAGAAGCCCTCGAGCGACAAATGGAATGTAATGATGGACAACGTTTCCCACATCCTCCGTCAGATGCCAAAAGGAGACACATATTCATCCGGCAGCCACTCTAGAGGCACCACTCTCTTCAAGGTACAAGTTAACTTTGACATTCCCATATTTGAAGGCCAGATAGATGCAGATGCCGTAGAAATATTGTTAAATCTATTGGAAGGGTATTTTTCAGTTCAAGATTTTTCTAATAGGGAAAATATTACTTTTTCTCTCCTCAAAGCCGCACCCCATGTCAATGACTGGTGGGAAACCTACTGTGAGCAGAAGGACGAGAGGGAACCCTCACTATTTTCAGTCAAACCCACTTGGAACTCTTTCCAAGATTCCATAAAGGAGAAGTATTACCCTGTTGGTAGCTATGAATATAAGTACATAAAGTGGATCACGTTGCGGTAGGGAAGGGACCAAGACGTGCCAAATTTCAAAAATATTTGTCATACGCTTTGCACGAAGTTGGGTATCAAGGATTATGAGTGGAATTTGGTACTCAAATACTATTGATTTAGGGTAGCATTGGATGTGCTCTAGCCATGAAATTTGGTGGAGAGGTTGGGGCACATAATATCTCCAATACCCAGAAAGGGTTTGGGCAGATTCTAAATAGATCAAGAGATATTAAAATAATTAATATTTTTAATGGAGTCCCTAAGTCTAAACTTAGGGAAAATAAAATATTAATGTGTATTAATATGAATGTGTGTTAGAATGGTCCAAAAGACATGGATCAAGCCAGATCTAATCTTAGCCGTTGATTAGGGACTTAATCTTGGCTGTTGAGATGTCAACAGGAAAAGTATAAAAGGAGGCTTGAGGGGCACTTGGAGGACACATTGAGGGAGACCAGTCAGTTCAATTTCTGGAGCGGGGTTTACTGAGAAATTGAACCAGTGGTCTGGAGAGAAGTCAAGAGGCAGCAAGTACAGAACAGAGAGATGGGAGATCAGCACAAAAGAGGCAGAAGCAGAGCCAGAGGAAGCCATGCAGAGGTAGCAGAGACTGCCCAGAGCCAGAAGAGCCTCCGTCATCCACGCAGAGGTTGCAGGAGTGATGCAAAAGCCCAAGGAGGTTGCGCAGAGCTTGAGTAGGCTGACGCAAAGGATTTTAGGCTGGCGCAGAGGGTTTCAAGTTGTAGCAGAGGTCAGTAGGGCCTACGCTAGGTTTATAAAAGTGCTAGAAGTTTGTCTATCAGTGGATAAGCTAGTTTGGCACCCTGTTGTACAAGAAAATTGCTAAATAATAAAATCCTCCCTTGCTGCACCTGTTTTCCCACATTGGGATTTTCCGGGGACATTAGTCCAAAATAACTGTGTCAATGTGTGCATATGTTTGTTTCTATATTATAGTGTAATATCTACAACAATATTTATTTTAATGTTTGTTGAAGTAATTTCATGAATAAACTTATACCAAATAAGTAGGAGAAGTAAATTGTTGGAAATAATACTGAGAGGGGGGTGAATCAGTATTATCAAGCAATTTAATAAATCTTCCTTATTTGATCTTTGAATTATTTTTGCATGTCAGTACCATAAAATAATGAGCATGAAAAAACAGATAGTCACACCAAAGAACACAAGATGTAAGGTGGAAACCCAATGTGGGTGAAAACCACCTGCTGCAATATGTCTCTATCTTCTTTCAATTTAGAAACTTCTTTTACAATGATTTTGTACTGGTGCAGTCCTTTACCAGTACGCAGGCTGCAACCTGCAGAGAGCTACAACTCTCTCTCTTTCTCGTTTTCCAGTCTACTCCTGGAAGGGAGCTACAACCCCCTACTTCTTTTTATAAAGCATCAGATGATCAACAAGTACATAACAGATATAGACCACTACAGATATCAGATCAGCAATAACAGAACCCACCCAGAACACCTTATCAACAGAGAAATTCAATCAACAGAACATCTTAAAACAAAGACGTAGTTTTTCTTTCTGTGGCCTGCGACCAGACGCCGTTAACCTTCTGCTACTCTGCGTCCACACGCAGATATCCTTCTGCTCTGCTGCGTGCCCACGCACTGTTCCTTTGACTGCTCTGCGTTCTGTTGCTTCAGGGACGCACCCAAAGATATTATCGCGCCGCGTCTTTCTCTACAGAGACGCACCTGAAAACGCTATCGCGCCGCGTCCTTCTGCTTCAGAGACGCACCTGAACCTTGATCGCCCTGCGTCCCCACGCAGGTCTCTCTCTACTGTGCTACGTCTCGACGCACTTGCTCTTTACAGTACCTGCGTCTCGGCGCACTTTCCCTTCACTGAACCTGCGACCCTTCAGATATAAATGATATGAAGGCTTTAGGACAAACCCAAATAGTCAGATCTACAGATCTGATCATGCGCCATAGAGATCACAGTCCATTAGAAGATTCGCCCTCTTAGATCTGGACTAGATCTCACCAAATAAGATATTCAACCCAAGACAATTGCTCAATCCAAATGAACTCCTTTGCTTTATATAGGCAAGCTCCTCCCCAAAACATGGAACAATACCACGAGCCGACACCATAGAAACACAAAACCGTCGGCTAGATACCACACTAGAAACCCCCACGTGCTTTTCTTCTGCCTTGAAATGTGTGCACTGGGTAGACGCACCCCCTGAACGGCTGGCTGGCGTCCCTGGACGCGGGTTCTGCATGGTATACCTGCGGGGACGCACTTTCTGAACCGATTGCCTGCGTCCTTCTTAATTTTCAACAAACTGAGAGCCTTACCACTGGAGTTGCCATCAAGTACAACATCTGTAACATACAGTCATACCAGAAAACATAATGCCAACAATCTCCCCCTTTGGACTTGATGGCAACCTCACAAACTTCAGCTTCATTCTCCCCCTTTGACATCAAGGGCAAAGGGTATGCTCCCCCTAAGCTCATGCTCCCCCTGAATATGAACCAGATCTGCAGCAACGCACCACCATGAAAGAGATAGAGACATATTGCAGCTATTTCCAAGATCTCCTTCTCCATAATGCCAACAATGCATTATGTGCTCCCCCTGAGCCTGTACCACCAATAAGAAGAGGTTCAACAAGATGATGCATCAACAACCCCCAACTTTTGCCTGAGGTATTCAAACGTGTCCCTGGGCAATGGTTTGGTAAGAATATCAGCAACTTGTTCCTTGGAAGGAACATATTCCAACTTGACTTTCTGTTCAAGCACTTGTTCCCGGAGAAAATGGTACTTGATTGGTATGTGCTTGGTTTTTGAATGCATAACCGGATTCTTTGAGATGCTGATTGCACTTGTGTTATCACATAAGATGGGGATAGGTGGTGTACAAGTGATTTGAAAATCCTGCAAAGTCTGCATCATCCAAAGGAGTTGAGTGCAACAAGATGCAGCAGCAACATATTCCGCTTCAGCTGTAGACAAGGCAATCGAACTCTGTTTCTTGCTGAACCAAGATACCAGTCTGGAACCCATAAAGAATGCACCACCACTTGTACTTTTCCTGTCATCCACGCTTCCCGCCCAATCTGCATCTGTATAAGCATGAAGAGTAAGATCTGTATCTCTAGGATACCATAAGCCATAATTTTGAGTCCCTTGAAGATATTTGAAAATTCTCTCTACTGCCTGAAGATGAGTCTCCTTCAGATTTGCCTGAAATCTTCCAACTATTCCAACTGCATGCATGATGTCCGGTCGGGTACCTGTCAAATATAGTAAACTTCCAATCATAGATCTGTAGGTTGGTTGATGTACTGCTGCAGATTCATCATTTGCACTGAGACTACATCCTGTGACCATGGGTGTACATACTGGTTTTGCATCTTCCATGCCATATTTCTTCAAAATCTGCTTGAGATACTTGGTTTGAGATAAAAAGATTCCTCCTTCCTTTTGTTGGATTTGCAAACCAAGGAAATATGTCAGTTCTCCTAGCAAGGACATTTCAAATTCTTTCTGCATGACCGAGGCAAAGCTTTGACTCATAGCTTCTTCATTGCTGCCAAAAATAATGTCATCTACATACACAACAAGTATTAGCAATTTGTCATTTTCAACTTTTATATACAGATTGTTATCTGCTGAACCTTTTGAGAAACCTTGTTGATGAAGATATTTGTCCAACCGGTAGTACCAAGCCCTTGGAGCTTGTTTGAGACCATAGAGAGCCTTTTTCAATCGGCATACAAGATTTGGATCATTTCCAAGAATGAACCCATCTGGCTGTTCAATGTACACTTCTTCTTCCAAGTCTCCATTCAGAAAGGCTGATTTCACGTCCATTTGAAATACTTTGAAGTTTTGAAAACTTGAGAGAGCAAGGAACATTCGGATGGCCTCAAGTCTTGCAACAGGAGCAAAAGTTTCTTCAAAGTCTATTCCTTCTTGCTGCGCATACCCTTTACAAACAAGTCTGGCTTTGTTTCTAATTACTTCTCCATTTTCATTCAATTTATTTTTGAAGACCCATTTTGTTCCGATAACATTCTTATCCTTTGGTCTAGGAACCAGCTCCCAAGTGTTGTTCTTTTCGATTTGCTCAAGTTCTTCATTCATTGCTTTCACCCAACATTCATCTTTGCATGCTTCTTTCACATTTTGTGGTTCAGTAGAGGAGAGTAATGCCAAATAGCTTGAGGCTTCTGCAACTGTTCTTCTTGTTTGTACACCTGCTTCTTTCTGCCCCACAATCTGAGATTCTGGATGATTCTTCTGAACATATCTGGATGGAGTTTTCTCTTCTATTCTTGTCTGCTCCTCTGGTTCTTCTTGAGGTTCTCCTTGGGGTTCTTCTTCTTCATCATTCTGTCTTTGAGGGTAGCCTTCATCTTCTTCTATATCTTCATGATGTACTTGCCTAGGAATATATCCCTTCTCATCAACCACTACATCAATGCTGTCAACAATTCTGCCAAGTCTTTTATTGTAGCATTTGTATGCTTTGCTATGTGGAGAATAGCCAAGAAGAATGCCTTCATCTGCTCTAGGTTCAAGTTTGCCAAGCTGCTCATCAGTATTCTTGATATAGCATTTGCTCCCAAAGATTTTGAAGTGCTTTACCGAAGGAGTTTTACCACTCCAGAGCTCATGAGGAGTTTGAGTGCTGTTCACCCGAACATTTGTCTTGTTGAGAATAATAACCGCAGCATGTGCAGCTTCACCCCAGAAAGTTGCGGGAGTTCCTGATTCATCAAGCATAGCACGAGCCATTTGTTGGATTGTTCTGTTCATTCTTTCAACAACTCCATTTTGCTGAGGAGTTCTAGCTGTAGAGAATTCTCTCCTTATCCCATGTTCATCACAGAAATCGAAAAATTCATTTGAAGTAAATTCCCCACCTCTGTCGGATCTGAGGCACTTAATTTTGTGACCTGATTCATTTTCAACCAAGGCTTTGAAGGACTTGAATTTTTCGAATGCTTCATCTTTGTGCTTCATAAGTCCTAACCAGACAAACCTGGAGAAATCGTCAATAAATAATATCAAGTATTCCTCTCCTCTAGGTGTTCTTTTCCTGAATGGACCACATGTATCTGTATGTACTAGCTCAAGAGGCATGCTAGCTGATCCTTCTTTCTCTGGAAAGTTAGTCCTGGTTTGTTTTCCAAACTGACATGATCTGCATATGGTGTTGTCAGGAATTTTGATATCTGGAAGATCGCGAACCGCCTGATATTTGCATGCTTTCCTTATTTGTGAGAAGCTTAGATGTCCCAACCTTCGATGCCATAACCAGTGCTCTTCATCCTTGCTTAGATAGCATTGTTGTTGTCCTTCTTCAAATATGTACAGATTATTTGGAGTTCTTTTGCCTTTGAGTACTGTTTTACCTGTATCAAGATCACGAACAAGACATCCATTCGATCTGAAAATAACCTCGGTTCTTTGATCACACATCTGGCTGACACTTAGTAGATTATGCTTCAATCCATCAACATACAAAACATTTCCAGCCTTGACCTTTTCTTTTAAAGGAGCAATACCTTTTCCTTTTATAGTTGCAGGAGTATCATTTCCAAAAGAAACTTTCTTTCCCTTTTCTAATGTAGAATAAGATTCAAGTTTTTCTTTATCACCTGTCATATGTTTCGAACATCCACTGTCAATGTACCATAGATTTTCCTGTCCTTCTGCATAAAATGCTATCCCACATCTTTCTGTTTGAGGTTCCTTTATTCTCCATGTTTTGGTGCTTGTGGCTTGTCCCTTTTTTCCTTCTTGTTCCTTTTTCTCCTGAAACCTGCTCCTGCATTCAGAGTCTTCATGACCAAAATTATTGCAAATAGAACATTCAACTTCATTTTCAAGAGCCGAAAAGTTGTTATAGGTCCTTTTTGTAATCATACTTCTTTGTTTTTGAGCTTCCCTAGTCATGATTGTTTTATATGCAACACATTGAGCTGCTTTGTGACCAAAGTTATGGCAAGAAAAGCATTGTCCATTGAAGAAGCTTCTGCGGTTATTGAATCTACCAGCCAACTGATTGTAATTTCTATTTTCATCTATTCCTGAACCAAACTGAGAAGATTTTACCTGTGGCTGGTTGTAGCTTTTGTTCACCCTTAAGATGGATTGCCCCTGATAGTTTCTGTTTGTAATTCGTCCCTTCTTTACCTGATTATCTTCATTGTTCTTTTGCTCATTTCTTCTTGCTGCATCAAGATAACTTTTTGAGGTGGATGCTTGAGAGGTTTCTCCATTATAGCCCAAACCTGTCTTGTTTAGAGGAGACCGCTGCACATTGATAATCTCATCCAAAGTTTCAGATCCTTTGACAAACTTAAGATTAATAGCTTTTGTTTTCTCAATTTCTTTTCTGAGACCAACAATTTCACCTTCTAGTTTTTCAAGATGTTTTTCCTTTTCATCAATTTGAAATTGTAGAGTATCAATGATCACATTCTTTTCTTCTATACATCTCTTGAGTCTAGTAATTTCATCATAGAGATTATCCACATCTACAGCATCCTCATAATCATCATCTTCAAATGCCATTAACAGCGTATATTTATTACCTTGTTCATCTTCATCACTGTTTGATAAGCCATCACTATCTTCATGGGTGTAGTAGCTTTTCTTATTTTGTTTCTTGTTCCATCTAGCAGGTTCCTTTCCTTTATCCTTATAAGGACATTTTGCAGCATAATGACCTACTCTTCCACAAGCAAAGCATTTGAAAGGTAGCTTACCTCTGAACCTTCCAGAACCCCTTTGAAGATTTCTGACAAAATTTGATTCTTCTTCCTCTTCTTCTGGAACATGGCTTGCTTCATAGTAATCTTCTTTGCCTGATGCCTTAAAAGCAGCTTCCCTTCTGTCTGATGGACCTCCCTTTCTCATTTCATAAGCAGTTAGAATTCCATGTAGCTGAGACATAGTGAGAACACGGAGATTTTCCTTTTCTTCTATTGCAGATACTTTAGATTCAAACTTGGGGGATAATGATCTTAGAATCTTTTGAACTACTATAGCCTCTTTTATTTCTTCACCCAAATTTTTCATACAATTAACAATCTCATCTACCCGAAGAAAATAATTAGCCACACTTTCATCATTATACATCTTGAGAGTCTCATATTGAATCCTGAGAGTTTGAAGTTTAGCTTGTTTTACCTGTTCATCTCCTTCATAGCTCGTGATCATTTTGTCCCATATCTCTTTTGCTGATTTGAAGTGCATTACCTTCATGAATTCTGTTTGGGATATACTTCCTAATAAAGTACTGACTGCTTTTGCATTTGTTTCATACTTCTTTTTCTCAGCTGGATCTGTAGGAGTAGCTGAAGGAAAAGCATAGCCTGTTTCTACAATGTCCCAAACTTCTGTACCAAGAGATTGAAGATATGCAGTAACTCTTACCTTCCAATAATTGAAGTTTGTCCCATCAAAAATCGGTGGCCTGATTGATGCTTCTCTCTCGTAGTTGCTCATGATGAACGATCTACCTTCAAGCGATCAAGCTTTTCTGAAGGACCTGCTTTGATACCAATTGTTGGAAATAATACTGAGAGGGGGGTGAATCAGTATTATCAAGCAATTTAATAAATCTTCCTTATTTGATCTTTGAATTATTTTTGCATGTCAGTACCATAAAATAATGAGCATGAAAAAACAGATAGTCACACCAAAGAACACAAGATGTAAGGTGGAAACCCAATGTGGGTGAAAACCACCTGCTGCAATATGTCTCTATCTTCTTTCAATTTAGAAACTTCTTTTACAATGATTTTGTATTGGTGCAGTCCTTTACCAGTACGCAGGCTGCAACCTGCAGAGAGCTACAACTCTCTCTCTTTCTCGTTTTCCAGTCTACTCCTGGAAGGGAGCTACAACCCCCTACTTCTTTTTATAAAGCATCAGATGATCAACAAGTACATAACAGATATAGACCACTACAGATATCAGATCAGCAATAACAGAACCCACCCAGAACACCTTATCAACAGAGAAATTCAATCAACAGAACATCTTAAAACAAAGACGCAGTTTTTCTTTCTGTGGCCTGCGACCAGACGCCGTTAACCTTCTGCTACTCTGCGTCCACACACAGATATCCTTCTGCTCTACTGCGTGCCCACGCACTGTTCCTTTGACTGCTCTGCGTTCTGTTGCTTCAGGGACGCACCCAAAGATATTATCGCGCCGCGTCTTTCTCTACAGAGACGCACCTGAAAACGCTATCGCGCCGCGTCCTTCTGCTTCAGAGACGCACCTGAACCTTGATCGCCCTGCGTCCCCACGCAGGTCTCTCTCTACTGTGCTGCGTCTCGGCGCACTTGCTCTTTACAGTACCTGCGTCCCGACGCACTTTCCCTTCACTGAACCTGCGACCCTTCAGATATAAATGATATGAAGGCTTTAGGACAAACCCAAATAGTCAGATCTACAGATCTGATCATGCGCCATAGAGATCACAGTCCATTAGAAGATTCGCCCTCTTAGATCTGGACTAGATCTCACCAAATAAGATATTCAACCCAAGACAATTGCTCAATCCAAATGAACTCCTTTGCTTTATATAGGCAAGCTCCTCCCCAAAACATGGAACAATACCACGAGCCGACACCATAGAAACACAAAACCGTCGGCTAGATACCACACTAGAAACCCCCACGTGCTTTTCTTCTGCCTTGAAATGTGTGCACTGGGTAGACGCACCCCCTGAACGGCTGGCCGGCGTCCCTGGACGCGGGTTCTGCATGGTATACCTGCGGGGACACACTTTCTGAACCGATTGCCTGCGTCCTTCTTAATTTTCAACAAACTGAGAGCCTTACCACTGGAGTTGCCATCAAGTACAACATCTGTAACATACAGTCATACCAGAAAACATAATGCCAACAAATCAGTTGCTGCAATGATAGAATTTTCACATGGTATTAGAGAAAGTAATCAGAGACAGAAAGGGAAAATCAGTTATGGGTCGAGACCATGATGCAGAGGCATCCACCTTAGGGGACTCACGTGGATTTTTCAGAAGATTTCACAAGAGAGAGAGATTTCAATTTCTCTATGTTAGCTTCCAGGTTGGAAGAAGAAGTGGTGTGCATGACTAGTGTTGCATCATCAGAAATATGGTATATAGACAGTGGAGCCTCGTGGCATATGACGGGAATCAGGGAGTATTTCTTAGAATATCAAGAAGAGAAGATGAAATTTCAGATCACCATGGGGAACAAGGCAAAATCTACTCCAGTAGGAAAAGGTACCATAGTTTTTCAAACAGAATTGAGAGAGCGGTTCCGTGCCACAAATGTGTTGCATGTGCCAGGATTGGGGATGAACTTACTTTCCATGTCACAACTACAAGGCAAGGGCTATGATGTCTACTTCATTAAGGAAAAGGTATACATCAAACATCTGAGCTGGAAAAAGAAAGTGTAGATCGAGATCAAAAGTAATTGGTTTTAAATTTTACAACTAGAATCTCCAATGGCACTAACAGGTAGTCATGGGGACAAAGAATTGAATGAACTATGACATAGACGGATGGGTCACTTGCACCATGGGGCCCTAATAATTCATAGGAGCACAATAACAGGAGTTCTGGATCTGAGTATGGAACGAGATGATGTATGTAGAGGAAGCACTCTAGGAAAGTATGCCAAGGCAACATTTCCTAGGAGCAACCACAGGGCCAAGAGTGTACTAGGATTGATACACTCAAATATCTATGGACCTATGTCCGTCAAAACTCTCAGCAGTGCCAACTATTTTCTTACCTTCATTCATGACCACTCGAGGAAAACTTGGATCTATTTTCTGAAAACCAATGATGAGGTTTTCTGTCGATTCAAGGAGTTCAAGGCTCTAGTGGAGAATATGACAGGTAAGAAAATAAAAGTCTTGCGGTTAGATAATGGTGGATAATATGTTGATAAGGACTTCTCTGATTATTGTGCTAAGGAGGGCATCAGAAGAGAGTGGAGAGATCCCTACAATCGAGAGCAGAACGGGGTGGCAAAAAGGAAAAACAGGACTATTGTAGAAGCAACTAGGGCCATGCTCTATGATCACGATATGCCAAAATTCTTGTGGGTAGAAGCATGCAATACAGCTGTCTACGTTCAGAACAAGACTCCTCATCGGGCATTGGGCAAGATTACTCCAGAAAAAGTCTTCACTGGGAAGACACCTGAAGTCAGTCATTTCAGGATATTTGGGAGTTTAGCATATTGTCGCATACTCAAAGGAAAGAGGAAGAAGTTGGATCAGACTGCAGAAAAGGGGTATCTAGAATGATATAGCAAGAACGCTAAGGCATACAGGATCTATATTCTAAGGAGCAGGAAGGTATTAGTACGACGAGATGTAAAGTTCATGGAGGACAGAGCTTTCATAAGATTTCATGAAATGCCTTCCAAGGAGCAGTTGAAAGAGGATCTTTTGGTCATGCCTCTTCAACCAACGGAAGTGAAGAATACTTCCTTAGATTAGGAAGATTCTCAGGATGAGGAAGAGGAGCAAACAAAAGCACTTGTTGGTAGAGGAAGAACCAGTAGGGAACTTCGTCAGATTTTGTGGATGCAGAGAACTTCATCGGAGAGTCAAGGAATAGTAAAAGGGAGCTAAAACAACCAGACAAGTATCAGGCATTAGTAGCTCAGGATGGGGAGCCTGCCAGCTTCAAGGAGGCAGATCAGCATCAGGTCTGGCTAAATGCGATGGTCGAGGAGTATAACTCAATAATGGTAAATGATATCTGGGAGGTGGTGTCAAGGCCTCAAGACAGATCTATGGTGGGTTCAGGATGGATCTACAAGATCAAATATGTTGCGGATGACAGTATTGAAAAATAAAAGGCCAGGTTTGTGGCTAAGGGGTATGCTCAAAAGGAAGGGATTTACTATGAGGAAACCTTCACCCCGGTAGCCTAGTATACATCTATTAGGACCGTGACATCTCTTGCAGCCCAGATGGGATGGGAGATCCATCATATGGATGTCAAGATGACATTTCTGAACAGGGTAATAGAAGAAGAAGTATACATTGAACAACCAGAGGGCTTTGAAACTCATGAGAAGAAGTCTCATGTATGCAAGCTGAAGAAATCCTTATATGGGATGAATCAGGCACCAAGAGCGTGGTATGGTCGAATATATGGCTACTTGCATAATATGGGGTTTTTCAAGAGTGACATGGATTAGAATCTCTACTATCTAGTCGTAGAGAGCAAGCCACTTATCTTAGTATTATATGTGGATGATCTCTTCCTGACAGGATCATCCACACTCATTGAATACTGCAAGAAGAATCTAGCCACAGAGTTCGATGTGAAGGATTTGGGACGAATGCATTATTTCCTAAGGTTGGAAGTTTGGCAGCAGAAAGGAGAAATCTTCCTTGGGCAAGGAAGGTATGCTACAAAAATCCTGAAAATGTTTGGGATGGGAGACTATAGACCTATGGCTACGCCAATGATCACCAACTCGAAGAAGATTGATGCATTAGAAGACAAGGATGTCGATCCCACCCTATACCGACAACTCAGAGGGTCCATGATGTATCTAGTCAATATCAGGTGAGATATTTGCTACGCTGTCAACACCCTCAGTCAGTTCATGGTGGAACTAAAGAGGGCTCACTAGGCAGTAGCCAAGCACATTCTTAGGTATTTACAGGGAATAGTTGATTATGGGCTCTTGTACAACAAGGGGAAGGATATCAGGTTGAGTGGATTTACTGATGCAGATTGGGCAGGAAGTGCAGTGGATCAGAAAAGTACCTCTGGGTACTATTTCAACATTGGATCAGGAATAACCCCTTGGCGCAGTAGGAAACAGAAGTCCGTGGCTCTGAGTTCATCTGAGGTAGAATATATGGAACAAGCACAACTTCATGTGAGGCCATATGGCTTAGAAAGCTATTGGTAAACCTATTCAGAAGAAATATGGAGGCGACCAAGATCATGTGTGATAATCACAGTTGCATCAAACTCTCTGAGAATCTAGTATTTCATGATAGGTCAAAGCATATTGATATTCGGTGTCACTTCATCAGAGATTGTGTCTAACAAGGAGCTGTACAGTTGAGCTACACTCCTACGTGAGAACAAGTGGCAGATATCCTCACCAAGGCCCTTGTAAAGTCAAAATTTGACTACTTCACGGAAAAGATGGGGATCGTAAAGAACCCCTTTCAGAAGTAGTGTGTTAGCAACATGAATGAAGAGGGAGTTGTAGTGCAAATGCAGCGTTGGGAGAAAGAACCAACAATAGCACAGATGCAGAGGGAGTTGCAGTGCAGATGCAGTGTTGGGAGAAAGGATCAACAACAACACAGATGCAGAGGAAGTTACAGTGCGGATGCAATGTTGGGAGAAAGGACCAACATCAACACGGATGCAGAGGGAGCTGTCGTATAGATGCAGCAGTGGCAATAGCAGAGTCATGGGCAGTAGTACAGGAAGTAGCAATGCAGAGGATGTTGGGCAGGAAGGCCTAGCATTAGCATAGGTACTGATGCCGGATGATTAGAGTAATACTCAGTGAGGAGTATTGCTAGAGCACAGTCCTCGCTAAGAGGGAGTGTTTATTTGGGGTAGCATCGAATGTGTTCTAGCCACGAAATTTGGTGGAGAGGATGGGGAACATAATATCTCCAATACACAGAAAGGGTTTGGGCATATTCTAAACGGATCAAGAGATATTAAAATAGTTAATATTTTTAATGGAGTCCCTAAGTCTAAACTTAGGGAAAATAAAATATTAATGTGTATTAATATGAATCTGTGTTAGAATGGTCCATAAGACATGGATCAAGCTAGATCTAATCTTAGCCTTTGATTAGGGACTTAATCTTGGCAGTTGAGATGTCAACAAGAAAAATATAAAAGGAGGCTTGAGGGGCACTTGGAGGACACACTTAGGGAGACCAGTTAGTTCGATTTCTGGAGGGGGATTTGCTGAGAAATTGAACCAGTGGTCTAGAGAGAAGTCAGGATGCAAGAAGTACGGAATAGAGAGATGGGAGATCAGTGTAGAAGAGGCAAACGCAGAGCCATAGGAATCCACACAGAGGCAACAGAGACTACCTAGAGCCAGAAGGGCCTGGGTCATCCATGCAGAGGCTGCAGGAGTGACACAAAAGCCCAGGGAGGTTGTGCAAAGCCTCAGTAGGATGACGCAGAGGATTTCAGGCTGACACAGAGGGTTTCATGTTGTAGCAGAGGTCAGTAGGGCCTACACTGGGTTTAGAAAAGTGTTGGAAGTTTGTCTATCTGTGGGTAAGCCAGTTTGGCACCTCGTTGTACAAGAAAATTTCTAAATAATAAAATCCTCCCTTGCTGCACCGATTTTCCCACATTGGGTTTTTCTGGGGACATTAGTCCAAAATAATTGTGTCAATGTGTGCATATGTTTGTTTCTGTATTATGGTGTGATATCTACAACATTATTTATTTTAATGTTTGTTGAAGTAATTTCATGAATAAACTTATACCAAATAAGTAGGAGAAGTAAGTCAATTACTGCAGTGATAGAATTTTCACAAATACCATGGTTGTCTCCAGAAAGACATCCAAGATGAGATGGAGTTCCTGGACATCTACTCGCTTGGCATCACCTATCGATACATTGTTAAGATTAAATAGAAGCTTAAATAGAATAAGCGAGACTTTGGATCTATGAATCTGAAGCAAGAGAAAGGCACCCCCAAACTACAGAACAAAATACAAAGCCAAAGTGGGTTGACCAAGGACAACCCATCGAAGCCATAAGAAAAGAACAACACCACAAAGACAAATAAGGACATAGGAAAGTGGTTTGAGTTCCATAAGAGCCCCACTCACAACACAAGTAAGTGTCGAGCCAAGCAATCACTGGTGGCCGAGATGAAGGCTTCAAAGTTATATGTATGATATGACTCTGAGTCAAAACCCGACAAGGGAATGACAAAGGGAAGCATATTATTGATGCAGAGCCCAATGTCATTATGTCCACCACTAAGGTCCAGAAGATTGTGCCCGAAGATCCAGAGGAGGGCAGCATCTCTTCCACTCATAGATGTGGGTGAAGGGTTCGCCGCTGTAATTCATTGTTGACAATGGGAGCCGAAAAACCTCATTTCAGCAAAGGTCATGAAGTAGTTGGGCCTACCAACCACACCACACCCACATTCATACACCATCGGGTGGCTTCACCAAGAATGATATCTCTCCATCAACCACTAGTGTTTCCTTCCCTACAACATCAAGCCCTTCACTGATGAGGTATTGTGTGATGTTTCTCCTCTTGAATTTTGTGAAGTATTATTAGGCCAACTATACTTGTGGAAGTGCCATGTTATGTATGAGTTGAGGCCTCACAATGTTATTATTTCTTTGGGAAATAAGTTATACAGGATATTGGAGGTAGCCTTGCCTACCGCCATCTCTTTGTGTAGAAATTCCCACTTGTAGATCACCTGATAATGCAATATGCTAAAGCAAAATACTTGATCTACTTCTACAAACAATTATGTAGAAGCTTAATCAAATTGAGCAAGATAAATTTAACACATATAACTGATAAGGATAAATCAATCACACATAACACAGAAGAAATAACTAGGGGAAAGCCTAAGCATAAAACCCCAACTCTGTATTATCATACAAGTGGAAATCTTGTCCAAGTTACAAAAAGAATCATTTCAAAAGCTATCCTGCTCTCTCTGTAATCAAATAATGAAGCTCATGGACTGAATAGACAAGTATATATCCTCCTCAAGTCCTCCAAGCCCCTATTTCTTTGCTCAATTTTTCTTGTGGTCCAGTGAAGCCACATGTGTGAATTGGCCTCATCACACTCACTGAACAAGAAGAAGTAACAATGCAATTCTCTTGGAAAGAAATCCTTCTGCATGCAAGGAATATTCACCAAGGAATATCCTAGCAACTGATAGGACACTGTCCCTCCATCTGATCTCAACTGGATCTCTGTCTGAACTAACATGCACGAGTATGTATGAGAGAATATTCAGTTATCTGAAGAGCAGCAGTTATATGCAAGCATGCATTAACTAACTAAACTTACATTAATTTAAACAAATTGTTTAAATCAATCTAACTAGACTTGACTTAGTTAACTGAGCCAACTAATTACTACTCAAATTAGAACTCATCCTTATCTCTTTAACTGATGGATAATTCCTCAATTAATGGAGAAACTGTTGCATGTCCTCACATAGACTTCATGTTTGATTTTTCACAACTAATTAACTCATGGTGAATTAATTAATTTATTTTCAAAGAAATGTTAAGTTCAAATTTGAATTATACTTCCTGTTATAGTTTAGGGACTGACTAAAATAGGAAGGTATCCTGAAACGCTATTTATAGAAAAACTATTTTTAGCACTTTCACTTTTCATCCATTGTTGCTAAGTTCAACACTAGATGGAATGCTATTTATAGCAGTGCTATTTCTAGCATTTTCTATTTTTAGCATTTCTTGTTGCTATTTTCAACACTCCCCCTCAATAAGAAAGGGATTATTAGTAACCCCAATCCTGTCTCTGTGGAACTCGAACTTTCATTTTGACAATGTCTTTGTCAAAATATCTGCATCCAGTTCCTCAGTCGAAACATATAGCAATAACATGATCCTCTTGACCACACAGTCTTGAGGATGATGATATCAGATATCTATGTGCTTGGACCTATCATGAAAAACTAGATTCTCAGAGAGTTTGATGCAACTTTGATTATCACAGTAGATCATTGTAGGATCCATCCTCTGACCAAACAATCCCACTAGAATCTTTTGCATCCAAATGGCCTCACATGCAGCTTGACTAGCAGCCATGTATTCAACCTCTCCTAAGCTAAGTGCAACTGATCTCTGTTTCCTGTTGTACCAGGAAACTGCAGCTGAACCAAGGTTGAAGATTGCTCCAAAAGTGCTCTTCCTGTCTGATGGACTCCCTGCCCAATCCGCATTTGTGAAGCCCTGAAGCTTCACTCCCTTTGTCCGTCTGTACCACAATCCAAACTGAGATGTGCCTCTGAGATATCTTAGCACATGCTTTGCTGCCTTCCAAAACAGCTTGGTAGGCTGAACCATAGCTTGACTCAGCTGGTTCACCACAAAGCATAAGTCAGGTCGTGTGTTCACTAGATACATAAGTGAACCCACCAGCTGCCAATAAATAGTAGTAGCTACTACCTCACTTGAAGTAGCATCCTCCTTCTTCCAGTTCCCAGCTAGAGGAGTCTGCATGGGTTTGCACTTCTCCATATGGAACCGCCTGAGGATCTCATTAGCATACTTGCCTTGAGATACAAAAGCTTCTCCATCTCTTTGACACACCTCCATGCCTAGAAAGTAGTGCATAAGACCCATGTCTTTCATCTCGAACTCTCTTGCAAGGTCCTCCTTGCAACACTGTATCAGTTGATGATCACCTGTCAAAATCAGATCATCGACATAAAGTACAATGATCAATGGCTTACCTTCTACCATGATGTGGTAAAGGTTCGCATCTGCTTCACTCTTGGTGAAGCCCAATCGGTGAAATAGCTGTCGATCCTGGTGTACCAAGCACGGGGTGCTTGCTTCAACCCATACAGAGCCCTCTTGAGTCTGCACACATGCGACTCACTATCGAAGGTTTCAAAACCTTCTGGCTGCTCAATGTACACCTCCTCCTCAATCGTCCCATTGAGGAATGTTGTCTTCACATCCATCTGGTGGATCTTCCACCCCATCTGAGATGATAGTGCCAATATCGATCTAATCGATGAGTACCTTGCTACAGGAGCAAAAGTCTCATCGTAGTCTATCCCCTCGACTTGTGAGAAACATCGGGCAACAAACCTTACCTTGTATTTCTCAACACTACCATCAGCTGCCTGCTTTACCTTGTAAAGCCATCTGGAGCTCATCACGGACTTGTCCTGAGGTCTTGGGACAACATCCCAAACACAGTTACGCATGATGGAGTCATACTCCTCCACCATTGCATCAACCCACACTGGTTGCTGCACTACCTCCTTGAATGCAAAAGGCTCAGAATCTACACACTCCCCAACCAGGGCCATGTAACAAGTGTACCACTCTGGCGACCTCCTCTGTTTGCACTAAGAAGATTGTTGTCCCACATTCTCCTGCACATCTAGCATCAACCTTTCAGCATCCCTTGAGCATTACTGCCCATCTCTGGAAGTCTCAGCATGTGTGGATGTCTCCACTCCCGGATTCTCTGCATGCGACTGCTCTGCATCAATCTGAGGCTCCTCCTCCTTAGGAACAGAAGGTTCCTCATATGCATGCAACTTGAGATCCCTCTCAAGTGACACTTGCATGGCTTTCTACTCGTCGAACTTCAGATCCCTACATACCACAGTCCTCTGAGTGGAAGACAGGTACACCCGATAGTTGTGGGGTGTATTCATGTACCCCACAAGTATTCCCAACTCAGTTGTTGGGTCTAGCTTCTTCCTGGCATCTTTGGTCACATGACAGTAAACTGATGATCCAAAGATTCGGAAGTGGCTTACATCAGGTCGCTTCCCAGAATAGGCCTCCATAGGTGTCTTCATCCCTAGTATACGGTGCGGACTTCTGTTCTGCAAGTATATTGTTGTATTGCATGCCTCAGCCCACAAATGTAGTGGTAGGCTTTAGTCATGCAACATCGCTCGAGCTACTCCCACAATCGATTAGTTCTTACTTTCGGCCACCTCATTCTGTTGTGGGTTATGGGGTGCCGTCAATCCCCGTTTAATTCCTTTTAAAGCACAGAAGTCCTTAAACTGCTGAGAGACATACTCTCCACCATTGTTGATACGCAAGGATTTTATTTTCTTTCCTGATTCTTTCTCTGCTAAGGCTTTAAAGTCACAAAACCTCAAGAAGGTGTGATCCTTCTTTTGCATAAAGTAGATCCAACATCTACGAGAAAAATCATCAATAAAAATAACATAGTACCTCTGTTTAGTGGTGGAGGCCATAGAGAAATGTCCACAAACATTTGAATGAACTTGCTCCAGGATTGCTCTAGCTCTACTGTCTCGATCAGGATAGGAAGATTTTGCATACTTACCCAAGGTACAACCTTTGCATGTACTCGTCTGCTCAAGTTTTCCCTTGGGTAATCTGGTAGAGATCTACTGCATGATATTCAGGGCTCCATGGTGCAAGTGGCCCTGTCCTCTATGCCATAGCTCACCAACATCTTGGCTCTGCACCATCTCTGCTTTGGAACTCAAAGAAGCACAATCATCTACCTCTAGCTTGTAGAGATTCTTAACTCGAATCCTTATTCTCTTTGTCTGTCCAGTGCCGATATGCCTCAGGAATACCTTTCCTTTGCTAAAGACTACATCATAGCCTTTATCTTCTAGCAAAGTAATGGACACAAGATTCTTATTTAGACCTGGTACATACTTTACATCAGTCAGGGTGAGGGGAGCTCTATGCTCCCTCTAAAACACAACCGTACCTTCACCTAAGACACAATACTTTCCATCATTTCCCATCTCGATCCACATTTGGAGATCCTTCTCCTCCAGGGTACTGAAGATATTCTTATCACCTGACATGTGGAATGAGGCTCCACTGTCCAAGTACCAAACACATCCCATCATGGATGAAACCATGCATGCGATAAGAGAGAAATCCATCTCAAACTGTGAGGCTAGTGCCTCACCATCAGATCCCTTTGAGGAACCCTTCTTGGATTTCTTCTATGGACAATTAGTAGCATAATGGCCCACTTCATGACAATGAAAGCATCACACTTTCGATTTGTCAAACTTCTTCCCACCATGGGAAGGACCAGATTTGGATTGGGATGTCCTCCCTTTCCCCTTCCTTGCCTTACTTGCTAAGGCTAGATTTTCCTCATCATCTTGCTTCGATGAGGGTCCATCTCTGGTGCTTCTTCTTATCTCCTCCTGCATCAGATCCGACCAAAGTCATTCCCAATCTAGAAGTTTCTCTCTTCCATTAACCGTGTCCTGGTAGCTATGCTAGCTCTTAGGAAGATCGAGAAGTGAAAGACTCAACATGTCATCATCAGCAGTTGTGATCCCCACACTTCCAAGCTCATCCCTGCAGGTGGTGAGCTTATTCAGGAACATAGAGATCGTGTCACCCTTTTCACACTTGATTTTCCGAAGCTTGTCTTTTAGTGCTAGCTTCCTCTGATCACTGCTATTCTGATATAGATATTTCAATGTTTTCCACATTGAAAATGGTGTCTCCTTCCCATGGAGACTCGAGACTATGTGATCTTGAACTCCCTCCAGAAGGATTCTCCTTTCTCTAGCCACACATTTCTTCCATTCCGCCAATTGAGTAGCATCAGTTGGCTTGGGGACTTCTTGATCAATGAAGTGCTTTAGACCGTTATCCTCTAATACTACCTCCATGTGATCCTTCCAAGCTTAATAATTCGAACTGCCATCAAGGGTATATTTAAGCCTTAAACCACTGAACGCCATAGGTGAAATAGAGATGTGATAAGAACTCGATTTCTATATTCAGGAATCACAAACTTCAAAATTATCCCTTCTTGTATACTGTTCTTCCTTGATCACCTTTGCTCTAATACCATGTAGAAATTCCCACCTATAGATCACCTGATAATGCAATATACTAAAGAAAAATACTTGATCTACTTCTACAAACAATTATGCGGAAGCTTAATCAAATTGAGCAAGATCAATTTAACACATATAACTGATAAGGAGAAATCAATCACACATAACATAGAAGAAATAACTAGGGGAAAGCCTAAGCATAAAACCCCAACTCTGTATTATCATACAAGTGGAAAGCTTGTCCAAGTTACAAAAAGAATCAGCTCAAAAGCTATCCTGCTCTCTCTGTAATCAAACAGTGAAGCTCATGGACTGAATAGACAAGTGTATATCCTCCTCAAGTCCTCCAAGCCCCTATTTCTTTGCGCAATTTTTCTTGTGGTCCAGTGAAGCCACATGTGTGAATTGGCCTCATCACACTCACTGAACAGGAAGAAGTAACAACACAATTCTCTTGGAAAGAAATCCTTCTGCATGCAAGGAATATTTACCAAGGAATATCCTAGAAACTGATAGTACATTGTTCCTCCATCTGATCTCAACTGGGTCTCTGTCTGAATTAACATGCATGAGTTATGTATGAGAGAATATTCAGTTATCTGAAGAGCAGTAGTTATATGCAAGCATGCATTAACTAACGGAACTTACATTAATTTAAACAAATTGTTTAAATCAATCTAACAAGAGTTGACTCAGTTAATTGAGCCAACTAATTACTACTCAAATTAGAACTCATCCTTATCTCTTCAACTAATGGATAAATTCCTCAATTAATGGAGAAATTGTTGCATGTCCTCACATGCACTTCATGTTTGATTTTTCACAACTAATTAACTCATGGTGAATTAATTAATTTATTTTCAAACAATTGTTAAGTTCAAATTCGAATTTTACTTCCTATTATAGTTTAGGGATTGACTAAAATAGGAAGGTATCCCGAAATGCTATTTATAGAAAAGCTATTTTTAGCACTTTCACTTTTCATCCATTTTTGCTAAGTTCAACACTGGTTGAACTGCTATTTATAACAGTGCTATTTTTAGCATTTCTTGTTGTTATTTTCAACACTTTGATCTCTGCTAAGAAATGTAGTAAGATCATCTCCCAGATTGAGAAATTTGTTTTCTTTACGATTTGCTCTTAATGTAAGGGGAAGATTGTTGCCACACCCATGGCCCCTAAGAAGGGTTCTTCCACATAGTAGAAGCAGGTGGATAAGGTTATACAAGAATATAGGGACATATTATCCTCACCCACATGGGTACCCTTACACTGTCAGGTCAAGCATTCGATCAATCTGACTCCCAGAGAACCTCTACCCAATGGGCTGATATATCACCACTCCATTATAGAAAATGAAGAGATCAACCATAAAATCCATGAGTTGATATAGAAAGGGCACATACAACCAATTTCCTTGCCTTGTGGGAGCTCGATTGTACTTGTACAAAAGTAGGATGGGACCTGGAGGCACTACATTGATTATCGAGAACTAAACAAAATCACTGTGAGGAACACATATCCAATCCCACGAATTAATGATCTTCTAGAACAAATCAAGGGGGTCATTTATTTCAGTAAGATTGATCTAAAGTTTATCTATCACGAGGTTCCAATAGAGCCACAAATGTATGGAAAACCACCTTTAAATCCAAGGAAGGAATTTTTGAATGGTTGGTTGTGCTCTTCGGGTTGACAAATTCCCCTGATCCTTTTATGAGGCTAATGGATGAAATCTCACTGCCCTTCACCAAATCGTTCATGGTTGTTTATCTGGAAGACATCCTCATCTTCGACAAGAGTTGGGAAGAACACTTGAAACACATTCGGCAGGTCCTTCAAACCCCGTGTTATCACTAGAGTAGAAAGAATTGGGTTGTTTCAACCTTTAACCTAGTGTAACTATTTCAGACCACTTGAATTGGAAGTTAGTCCTTCCAATATGGGAGGGCTCTCTCAAATGTTTACCAAATCTTCTTGAAACAATTGAAACAGTCAGCTGACTAACTTTGATCTTTTTTTATTATTTTGTAGGTGAAGAAAAATATGATGACTACTACCATTGGGCATGGAGTCAAATTACATAATGAAAAAAACAAATTTTAATGGAAGCTGAGGCATCTATAGATTTTAAACTGACACAAATGAACATCTACAGTCATACATAGTAAATGAAGGAAATTGGAGAAATTTGACAAGATTTCCATGTAATCAAATACTACATAAAACTTGAAACAACATGATAAAAACCCATAAAAGCCATGACATGAATCTCAGGTACATAAACCAAGTAGCCACAAAATTTCCATTAAAGGATCAAAATATTACAAAAGGTCAGTTCTTCACATTCTTCATCAACCCCTCTCAAAATAAAAAACATACTTATTTATAGATAAAATATCTCTTTACATATCTTGTCACCTGGGTCAAATTCGATCCACTATTGTAGAGACCTATTCCCGCTTTTCTTCTAACTAACAGAGTCCTCATAGGGATTTTTTGTTTTACAATAGTTGGAACTCAACTAGGACTCTAATAGCTTTAAAACCATAACTACACTTTTTTTTTATGTAGATAACCGAAGCCAACTGCATGCTAGATTTGTTGGAGTGTCATTAAATCTTCAAACTATTAATAGACATTAATTTAATTTTCCTTTTTGTTGATTATCTCGATGACCTACCTAATTTGTAGATGTGGCTATTTGCTGACTTGGTAGGCTGAAAAATAGGAATGTATCATGATGACTTGGACACCTTTATCAACTGAAATCCACCTAGAGCTTGGATGTGTTATATCAAAAATCCTTCAGAAAGGTAGAAAAACATAATTTTTTCATGATTTCGTAGAAAAACAGCGTTTTCAGTAGTTTCGTAGCAAACTTTGGTAGAAACTTTGAAAAACAATCCTATGTTACCTTTTTCCTCCATCTGCTAGTTCTGAGGTATTTGTTTATGTTTATGAGCTAAACATAGCCCTCTAGAATGACATTTTCTAAACTTTAGACCATCCTTAGCCCCCATGGAATGATACAACAATTTCGTAGCAAAAACTTGGCTTCATTATGGGTAGTTGCTACGAAATTTCCAAAATTTTGATTTTTTCAAGTTTCCATGATTTTAATGCCTCCTTATGACTTCTAATATCATGTTGAATATACACATGGTTGAGTTAACTGAAATAGGTATATTAAAGACAAAATTTAAGAGTTTACCATATCATGGAGTAACACTTACTTCAGCAACAATCTTGAGGTTTCTCTTCTTGAGTTTAGCCTGGATCATTTCAATTTGAGTTTCTAGTGCTATAACTTATCCTTGTAGGCTTTTCCTATCTTCCTGTAAGCAACTATTTATTTTATACATATGTTCCAACATCCAGTGTAAAGGCAGAGTCCTTTTTATCATCTTCTTAGACTTTTATGCAATTTCATCATAAAAACCTATTTGCCTCAATACTTCATTTTGTTATTCATCAAAATCGGGCTTGGTCTTGATCACTTCTTTTCTGGCCTCCCTTCGCTGTTCTTGTAGGACTTCTATTTCACTTTTTTCTTGAACAACTTCCTTGCATTTCTTTTTCTTTGATGGTTTCTTTGATAACTTCATTTTTCTCAATGGTGCTTTAGGTATCTTCTCAACTTGTTGCATTGATCTTGTGAGCAAATGAAACCTTGTTCTTCTTGAGTAAAATCTAATTTCTTTACTCTCTTACTTTTCTTCTTATTTTCAGTTGGAGTCACTTCTATAGGCTGCCCACCTAGGCTTTCTTCAATGTCTATAGCTTCTAGGATGTCAGTCAATCTACCCTTCTTTTCACTTTGTTCTTGTTCTTTCTTCTGTTTTCTAGTCATTATCCTCTTAGTACTTGTAGAAGCTTCAATTATAGGTTGTTTCTCTGTCACTAACTGTTTTGTTACTCTAGGTTTCTGCCCTATTCTAGGGGTTTCATATTTGGATTTTGGAGTTTTTCTAGAGGGGGTAGCAACATCTAGTTCATATCCACTTAGAAACAAAAAGGTAATCCAATCCCTATCCAATCAACTGTTCGACTATTAACAATTTGATAAGACCATGATGAAAAACAGAGGTACTACTTGCATATGGTTTAGCTTGAACCTTGTGAGCCATCTTTCCTAAGCTTTTAAAGAGATAGAAAGGGATATCTAAGGACTGTTTACTTGTGAAGTGAAGCAACAACTTGAAGTGGTATTGGTAAAACATATGGAACCTTCCCTCACATGTAAAATACTTTTGAATAACGATGAAAAACTTGGAATAATGTTCTTTACGACATGTTCTAAGGATGCCCAATGTCATATCAATCCCTTGATGTTCTTCCTCCAAGAATTCATCAAAGTTCTACAGTTGGAACTTTTAAAATTTAAACCATGTTTTCCTTGACCTTGGAATTGCAGTAGAAAAATGGTGTCTGGAGAGACATTTAAACTTAGGATGCCCACCTTCATGCCAACCCCTGTGAAATTGAGAGAAAAGTCCTTGGTGATTTGCGCATGAAAACCATGAAATTTTTTACAAAATCAAAGACACCCCACGCTGGAAAATGACTGTATAAAATTTGGGTCTTCTTCAAGAAGTTTCATGTATACGGGCTCATAACACACTAAAACCCCTCCTTTGTAGTGTTTTTTGGTGGCCATGCTTGCTAACACGTTGAGAGCTGCTTGTGAGCTTCTTCCTTTTCACCTGCACATCAAATTTAGAACATCTAGACCTCACCTAGACCACGACTGAACCTGTTTTGATAGTGCAAACCTTGATCTATGACAACACTTGTGAAAATATTTGATATGAACAGATGTTATAAAGGGAAATGGAGAGGTAAAAGTGAATAAAAATGAGTGTAGGACACAGGAATCAAGAGGCATAACAACTCAGTACATTCGGCATCACTTAAAATCATTTACAAATAAACCGTTATATAGCAACGAAATTTCGTAGTGAGGCAAGTGTCAAAGAGGACCATTTTGCTATGGATGTGTCAGGGACTTTCGTAACTAATTTTGGGTTTGTTGAACTGGAGTTGTTGTGAAATTTTGTACAACTGTCAAACAATTCAATTATGAAACGATGACCTAAAAACAAATGGAATCATGACTTTTCCTCTTTTATGATGACCCTATAAAACATTAAATGTACCATATGACAACTTTCACATGAACCTAAACATAAAAACCCTATTTAAAATGACTAATCAAACTAAAAAAATGGTTTCTAAGGGTTATCATGTATAACACCCTGTGACAACACAAACTGTGTGTCAACTTAGAGAAATGCACCCATGGCATGAGCCAGGTTCATTATCTTGGTTACATCATAGATGAGTGAGGCATGGATGTGGATCTGACTAATTTCCAAGTCATTCGTGATTAGCTAGCCTCGACCACTCTAAAAGAGTTTCACATCTCTTTAGGCCTTGCAAATTTTTATCAGAGGTTCATGTTAGGATTCTCACATATCACCTGGCCTTTGAGTTAGATTACCAAGGGCAAAGAGAAAGCAAAGTTTTCCTGGTCTGAGTCCCAACAGAGCATGTACGTTGAGTGAAGCGTCACCTCTTCTCTACACTGGTACTCACATTTCCAGATTTGTAGCAACCATTTAAATTTGAGACACACGCCTTCGACTATTCTATTGGTGCAGTCCTCACCCAACAAGGGAATCCAGTGGATTATCAAAGTGAGACACTTTCTTATACAATTCATAAGTACCCCACCTATGATAAAGAGATGTAATCCATCGTGTATGCTTGCTAACAATGGAAGCATTACATTCTGGGGAAGGAAACGATCATCCACACTGATCACCGAGCTCTTCAGTTTATACAAACATAAGGGAAGTTGCAGAATGATCTCCATTAGAAGTGGTTTACATATCTGCAACAATTCCACTTGAACATTAAATACAAAAGGGGCAGCACCAATCATGTTGCAGACTACCTCAGCCGGCCCCTAGTTGTAGCATTGACTACTTTTCTCAACTCTTGTGTCCATAAGACCTTTGGATGGCTGCAATAGTAAAAAAATGATCCATAGTTCTCCTCCACATACTAGACACTAGTGGATGGAATGCAAGTTCTTGATTTCTACCTTCATGACACATTATTATGCTACTTATGCCACCTTGGCTGATTTGGGAGGCACACTATAGTTGTGTTGCAAGACACTTTGGTCTGGAGAAATTTGTGGTCATACTAAAAATGTACCTTTATTAGCAAAAAAACTGACATGAAGTTGGGAAATATATCAGATCCTGCAATGCCTACGTCATTGCCAAGCCAAACATAAAGAAGCAAGGCCTGTACACCCCTCTGCCTACTCCCAACCAACCTTGGGAATCCATCTCCATAGACTATTTTTTTAAACTCCCTTCTACCAAGCATGTAATGAATGTATATTTATGGTCGTGGACAAATTTTCTAAGATGGCTATATTGGCGGCCTGCAAGAATAGTATCACAGTAGAGGACACTACCAAACTCTTATTTGAACAATTATGGGTACATTTTTCGATCCCACAAACCGTTATATCAGATCGGGATAATAGGTTCCTGAGCACGTTCTGGTCAAGCCTCTAAACACTATTGGACACCAAGCTCACAAAGTCGACTGCATTCCATCCCCAGACTAATGGCCAGACATAGGTCGTCAACAGGATGATAGTGGAGATACTTCTCATGTAGAACTTTAAGCATCCACGAACCTAGGAAGAGAGCCTTCCCTATGTGTAGAACCTTTATAACAGAGATCTCCAAAGCTCGACTAGTCACAGTCCCTTCAAAGTGGATCTAGGATTTCAAACATTGTGTCTAATTGATGTTGCGATGCCTCATGAAACTACATGGACAAAATCCACACATGTACTTGTTGGGCTTCAAAATTGTCCTTATTCTCACTCCATTATTCACCAATACCTTCACATTTTACCTTCATGTCACCTCCATTCCACCTCCACATCATTACATTTACCTCATTATTGGGTTATAACTATGCTTTTCCAAAGTTTATTAATTCTTAACATTTTAAAGTGGATTTATGGTTAAACTTTAGAAAATAATATGCTTATACTTATACCTAACAATTAGAATGAGTTTGTTGACATGTGTAGGTACAAAGGAAGCTTCCAGGGCATCTTTATGTGGCCTTGAATGATCAAATTCGTATTTGATAAGATAAGCCTCATGGAAAAGATCATGATCTCATGGAGAAGATCAAGGACAAAAGGGGGTTATGTGTCTAGATGGTTGAGAAATGTATGGAACTAAAGAGAGATTAGTGGATCATCATTATGAGTTTGTTATCTCATCCCATTGTATAAATAGGAGTACCTCCTCCATTCCAAAGGAGAGGACTCTTGGAGCATGTATCCAACTTATGATGGAATAGAATAAAGCTTCATTTTACATAAATTTCCATTATATAGTTTTAGATATAAGTTGTCTTAGTGTAGTAAATGGAATAATTTGTCACTTTGTTCTTAAGAGAATTGAGCTCACTCTAAAAGGATGAAAGAAACATTTTATTTCATAATAGATCTTATTTCATTTAATTTCTTAGATGTTTGAGGATTTGTTTGTGATTGATGAATGCGTTTTAAATTAAAATCTTATCAGCATATGAGGGGATAACCAAGGGTCTAAGTTAGGCTCTCTCTCCATTTGATTTGCATGATAATTGAAATTCATTCTTTTGCTTTTATGTTTCAAGTATTTCATTTCTTATGCTTATGAATGAATCTTAGTTTAGTTTGGATTAGTATATGAGGGGACAATCAAGGGACTAAGTTAGTCTTTCTCTCTATTTGAATCTGAACAACAATTAAAGTTCATTCTCTTGTCTTTATTTCAAGTTTCTGGTTTTATGTGATCAATGATTTCTCTATGATACTGTAGGGAAGGACAACCAAGACCTCCTTAATTAGGAGCCTCTTCCCTTGCATATTATATTGAATCGTAAATAATTTAGTTAGACATAGAGTTAGTTGCCTACTCTTGCATATATTTTGCTGGCATCATCACAAGCTTACGAGTTTCCCTGGTTGATAATTTAATGAAAGCAATTTAAGCAATTAAATTGGCCAACAGTACTATCTGAGGTTGATAAAGCAACCATATTTATTGAACACTCCAACACATTTTCCAGTAGGTTCATGACATCTTGGAGAAGTCCAATGCCAAGTACAAGAAGCGACATGATCAACATCGAGTGCCACACAAGCTTCAAGTGCGAAACAAAGTGTGGTAGCATTTGTAGAAATAACGCCTTATTGAAGCCCACCAAAAGCTTAAACCACTCAAATAAGGGCCTTACACCATTACCAAGGATGTGGGAGACAATTATTTTGAGCTCAACACTCCCCCATTCCTTGGTCTGCATCTAGTGTTCAATGTAGACTGCCTTCAACCATACTTTCCACCATTATAGGACACATCAGACATTGTAGAACAACTCACACCAACATAACTAAACCCAGAATGCATGGAACAGGCCATAACTAATTAGATCATGAAAATGTAGATCAAGAACACTCACTAGCAAAAGATCCAACTATATCGATGTTGGAAATAATACAGAGAGGGGGGGTGAATCAGTATTATTAAGCCAAATATTTCCTTTTTAAATTCCAGAAGATATACGCTACTTCAGTTAATAAAAACCGCATATATACACAACTATAGATAAAGAAACCCGCGTATATCAAACAGACTTATAATTTGAATTATCTTTCAGATGTCAGTTATTAATCTGTGATTCAGATGCACATAAATAGTATCAGAAACAGTGAAACGGAGTAGAAGACAGTCACACACAAGAACACAAGATATAAGGAGGAAACCCAATGTGGGTGAAAACCCCCTGCTGCAATTCGTCTCTATCTTCTTTTTAATTAGAAACTTCTCTTACAATGTCTTGTACTGGAGCAGACTTTACCAGTACGCAGGCTGCAACCTGCAGAGAGCTATAGTTATCTCTCGTTTTCCAGCTTTCCAGGAAGGGAGCTCCAACCCCCTTAGTTCTTGTACTAGCTTGAGATACTAGTACGCAGGCTCCTACCTGCAGAAGGCTGCAACCTTCTCTTTGCTTTCAGGGACCTCGTTTCATTAATTTTCAGATTGGATCCACAAGTAACATCAATCAAACATCAAGAATTTCTGCATAACCCAAACTCCTTTTCACCAATCAAAAGCTGAAGCAAATAAGCACTTCTCTGACCACTGAACCCAGAACACAGTAACTGTAATCAAACACCAATTCTGAACCCAAAGCACTGCAGCAATAAAACAGAAGCAGCTAGAACATAAGTCAAGATATATATGCTACTCCACTGTTCATCAACCTGCGAGTATATGCTTCTGTATCACAACCAACCTGCGTATACGCATCTTTCATTCACAGAAAACGTGTGTATACACACTTTTAATTCATTGAACCTGCGTACAGATCTATAAAGGACAATTTATTCTTTAAAGCATTCAGACACTAGTTAGCCCAGATTTATAGATCAAGAGTGCACCATATATAATAGATCAAAATCATACAGAGATACCAATGATCAAGCCTTGAGATTTAGATCCATCAATAGTCCTTATCCTTCTTGCGCTTAGGTTCCTCCTTTTCAGATCTAGATCTACACCATAACGTGATCACCCCTATTCCAGATCTAGCACAATATCAAATATTCAATAAATTAGATAATGCCTTGCCACATGATCTCCTTCCTCTTTTATAGTTATAGGCCTTGCACAATACCACGGGCCAAAACCATAATAAACAATACCAAGGGCCCAAAACCTGGGGTCAACACTTCTGACGAGATACAATGGTCCACAACCATGGGTTCAAATTCCAAGGACTAACAACCATGGACCAAAAGTAAGTTTCCCACAATGTACGCGCTTTTATGTGCATAAAAGTGCATGTATATGCATACGCGACTTCGGAACGTATAGCCCGCATGTATACGCGTCTTCTGCAAGGTGTACCTGCGTATACAAGATTTCCTTCATTCTGAGCACCTGAACTGAGATCTGTCACCAAAGAGAGTTTCCATCAAGGACAACACCTGTGCCATAGCGCCACACCTGTGCCAAAATGCCAACAATCTCCCCCTTTGGACTTGATGGCAACCCCAAGATCCTCAAAGTCATTCTCCCCCTTTGTCATCAAGGGGAAAGGGCTGTGCTCCCCTTGAGTACATGCTGAAATCTCTGCTCTGTTGTGCTGAACATGCTCTCCCTGACTGTAGGCAAGATCTGCAAAAAGATGTTCTTTAAGAAGAACCATGACTTATACATCATAAAAGAGCTTCCTACCAAAGGACTCAATACATACAACCATCACCCAACCAAGTGGGGATCATCCACCCAACCAAGTGGGATACATCAGAAATTTACATATGACAACCTATCACATCATTCATCCCATGCATAGTGGGGAAACCAAAATAGGCCGTTACATGACCTTGATAAGAAAAAGACATAGAGATGAAATATCAGGACTATGCAACTCACCAATAGCGATTATCAGCAGCGCTGACAATCACGATAGATATCAACAATCATGTTCTCCTTCTGATCTCCTCTCTGCAGCTAATCCACCTGAACCAAAACAGCTTGAGTACTAGAACCAAGAACTTCTAAGGTAATGCCAACAATGCATTATTAGGAGATTAACTGCTCCCCCTGAACCTGTGCCTGATGGAATCTGACAGACTCATCTCAGACTCTCTCCAAACAGAGTCTGCCCTTGCTGATTTTCTTCAGAACTCCATATACGCGACTGCACCTGCATAAATCAGCGTATGTACGCGGATACCCCTCATCCAACCCACGTACACCAACTTTCTTTGGAACAGACAAGCTTCAGCAGCAGGATGAAGCATCAATAACTCCCAGCTTCTGTCTGAGATATTCAAACGTTTCCCTGGGCAGTGGTTTGGTGAGAATATCAGCAATTTTTTCCTTAGAAGGAACATACTGCAATTTGACTTTTTGTTCCAACACTTGTTCCCGGAGAAAGTGATACTCGATCGGTATGTGCTTGGTCTTTGAATGCATGACTGGGTTCTTTGAAATGCTTATTGCAATTGTATTATCACATAAGATAGAAACAGGTGGAGTACAAGTGATTTGAAAATCCTGCAAGGTTTGCATCATCCAAAGGAGTTGTGTGCAACAAGATGCAGCAGCCACATATTCCGCTTCAGCTGTAGATAAAGCAATCGAACTCTGTTTCTTGCTGAACCAAGATACTAGTCTGGAACCCATAAAGAATGCACCGCCACTTGTGCTCTTCCTATCATCCACGCTTCCGGCCCAATCTGCATCTGTGTAAGCATGAAGTGTGAGATATGTATCTCTAGGATACCATAAGCCATAGTTTTGAGTTCCTTGAAGGTACTTGAAGATTCTCTTTACTGCCTGAAAATGAGTTTCTTTTGGATTTTCCTGAAACCTTCCAACTATTCCCACTACATGCATAATATCTGGTCGGGTACCTGTCAAATAAAGAAAACTCCCAATCATGGATCTATAGGTTGGTTGATGCACTGCTATTGATTCATCATTTGCACTAAGGCTGCATCCTGTAACCATGGTGGTACATACTGGTTTCGAATCTTCCATGCCATACTTCTTCAAGATCTGCTTGAGGTACTTGGTTTGAGACAAGAAAATACCGCCTTCATTTTGTTGGATTTGCAATCCAAGAAAATATGTCAATTCTCCAAGTAATGACATTTTGAATTCTTTCTGCATCACCAAGGCAAAGATTTGACTCATAGCTTCTTCATTGCTTCCAAAGATAATATCATCTACATACACAACAAGTATTAGCAATTTGTTATTTTCAATTTTTATATAGAGATTGCTATCTGCTGATCCTTTTGAAAAACCTTGTTGATGAAGGTATTTGTCCAACCGATAGTACCAAGCCCTTAGAGCTTGTTTAAGCCCATAGAGATCCTTTTTAAGTCTACATACAAGATTTGGATCATTTCCAAGGATAAAGCCATCTGGTTGCTCAATGTACACTTCTTCTTCTAAGTCTCCATTCAAAAAGGCTGATTTCACGTCCATTTGAAATACTTTGAAGTTTTGAAAGCTAGAGAGGGCAAGGAACATTCTGATGGCCTCAAGTCTAGCTACGGGAGCAAAAGTTTCTTCAAAGTCTATTCCTTCTTGTTGAGCATACCCTTTGCAAACAAGCCTGGCCTTGTTTCTAATAACTTCCCCATTTTCATTCAACTTGTTCTTGAAGATCCATTTTGTTCCTATGACATTCTTATCTTTTGGTCTAGGGACCAACTCCCAAGTGTTGTTCTTTTCGATCTGCTCGAGTTCTTCATCCATTGCCTTAACCCAACACTCATCTTTGCATGCTTCTTTTACATTTTGCGGCTCAGTGGAAGAGAGCAATGCCAAATAGCTTGAAGCTTCTGCTATTGTTCTTCTTGTTTGTATACCTGCCTCTTTCTGCCCCAAAATTTGAGATTCTGGATGATTCTTTTGAACATATCTGGATGGAGTCTTCTCTTCTATCCTTATCTGTTCCTCTAGTGCCTCTTGGGGTTCTTCTTCATCATCTGCCTGATTTGGAGAGTACTCTTCATCCTCATCGATATTTTCATGATTTACTTGCCTGGGGATGTATCTTTTTTCATCAACCACTACATCAATACTGTCAACAATTCTTCCAAGTCTTTTATTGTAACACTTATATGCTTTGCTGAAAGGAGAATAACCAAGAAGAATGCCTTCATCTGCTCTAGGTTCAAGTTTGCCAAGCTGCTCATCAGTATTCTTAATATAGCATTTGCTCCCAAAAATTTTGAAATGCTTTACCGAAGGAGTCTCACCATACCAAAGCTCATGAGGAGTTTGAGTGCTGTTCACTCGGACATTTGTTTTGTTAAGAATAACAACCGCAGCATATGCGACTTCACCCCAGAAAGTTGCGGGAGTTCCAGACTCATCAAGCATAGCACAAGCCATTTGTTGGACTGTTCTATTCATTCTTTCCACCACTCCATTTTGCTGAGGAGTCCTAGCTGTAGAGAATTCCCTTCTTATTCCATGTTCTTCACAGAAATCAAAAAATTCATTTGAGGTAAACTCCCCACCTCTTTCGGACCTGAGGCACTTAATTTTGTAACCTGATTCATTTTCAACCAAGGCTTTGAAGGATTTGAATTTTTTGAATGCTTCGTCTTTGTGCTTCATAAGTCCTAACCAAACAAACCTGGAGAAATCGTCAATGAATAATATCAAGTATTCTTCTCCTCGAGGTGTCCTTTTCCTAAATGGACCACATACATCTGTATGGACTAGCTCAAGAGGCATGCTAGCTGATCCTTCCTTCTCTGGGAAGTTAGTTCTGGTTTGCTTTCCAAACTGACATGATTTGCATATGGTGTTGTCTGGAATTTCGATATCTGGAAGACCACGAACTGCCTGATATTTGCATGCTTTCCTTATTTGTGAAAAGCTTAGATGCCCCAACCTCCGGTGCCATAACCAGTGTTCATCATCCTTGCTAAAATAGCATTGTTGTTGTCCTTCTTCAAATATGTATAGATTATTTGGAGTTCTTCTACCTTTGATTACTGTTTCACCTGTATTAAGATCACGAACACGACATCCATTTGATCTAAATATTACCTCGGTTCCTTGATCACACATCTGGCTGACACTCAGAATATTGTGCTTCAATCCATCAACATACAAAACATTTCCAGCTTTGACCTTTTCCTTTAACTGAGTAGTGCCTTTTCCTTTTATAGCTGCAGGAGTATCATTTCCAAAAGAAACTTTCTTTCCCTTTTCTAAAGCAGAATATGATTCAAGTTTTTCTTTATCACCTGTCATATGCTTAGAACATCCACTGTCGATGTACCATAGATTTTCCTGTCCCTCTGCATAAAATGTTATCCCACATCTTTCTGTTTGTGGTTCATTTATTCTCCATGTTCTGGTGCTTGAGGCTTGTTCCTGTGTCTGCTGAAACCTGCTCTTGCATTCAGAATCTTCATGACCAAAGTTATTGCAAATAGAACATTCAACTTCATTTTCAAGAGCCGAAAAGTTGTTATAGGTCCTTTTTGTAATCCTGGTCATACTTCTTTGTTTTTGAGCTTCTCTAGTCATGATTGTTTTATATGCAACACATTGAACTGCTTTGTGACCAAAGTTATGGCAAGAGAAACATTGTCCATTGAAGAAACTTCTGCGATTATCAAATCTATCGGCCAAATGATTGTAATTTCTATTGTCATCCATTCTTGAAGCAAATTGAGAAGATTTTATCTGTGGCTGGTTGTAGCTTTTGTTCCTTAAGACGGATTTCCCCTGGTTTACTTGATAGTCCTTGTTTGTTCTTGATATAATTCGTCCTTGCTTTACCTGGTGATCTCCATTGTGCTTTTGCTCATTCCTTCTTGCTGCATCAAGATAATTCTTTGAGGTGGATGCTTGAGATGTTTCTCCATTATACCCCGGACCTGTCTTGTTTAGTGGAGAACGTTGTATATTGATGATCTCATCCAGAGTTTCAGATCCTTTGACAAACTTAAGATTAATAGCCTTTGTTTTCTCAATTTCTTTTCTAAGGCCAACAATTTCACATTCTAACTTTTCAAGAAATTTTTCTTTTTCATCAATTTGAAATTGTAGAGTATCAATGATCACATTCTTTTCTTCTATACATGTCTTGAGTCTAGAAATCTCTTCATAAAAGCTATCCACATCTATAGCATCCATGTAATCATCATCTTCAAATGCCATTAAAAGTTTATAGTCATTACCTCGTTCATCTTCATCACTATTTGATAGACCATCACTGTCTTCATGAGTGTAGTAGCTTTTCTTATTTTGTTTGTTGTTCCATCTAGCAGGTTCCTTTCCTTTGTCAATATTATCCTTATGAGGACATTTTGCAGCATAATGACCTACTCTTCCACAAGCAAAACATTTAAAAGGTAACTTACCTCTGAACCTTCCAGTACCCCGTTGAAGATTTCTGACAAAATTTGATTCTTCTTCTTCTTCTGGCACGTGACTTGCTTCATAGTAGTCTCCTTTGCCTGAAGCCTTGAAAGCAGCTTCTCTCCTGTCTGATGGACCTCCTTTTCTCATTTCATAAGCAGTTAGAATTCCGTGTAGCTGAGACATAGTAAGAGTTCGTAGATTTTCCTTTTCTTCTATTGCAGACACTTTAGATTCAAACTTGGGGGACAATGATCTTAGAACTTTTTCAACCACAATAGCCTCTTTTATTTCTTCACCCAAGTTTTTCATGCAATTAACAATCTTGTCTACCCGAAGGAAATAGTTAGCCACACTTTCATCATTATACATTCTGAGATTCTCATACTGAATCCTGAGGGTTTGAAGTTTAGCACGCTTTACCTGTTCATCTCCTTCGTAGCTCAAGACAATCTTGTCCCATATTTCTTTTGCGGATTTATATTGCATAACCTTCACGAATTCTATTTGAGATAAGCATCCCAGCATAGTATTGACTGCTTTAGCATTTGTTTCATATTTCTTCTTCTCGGCCGGATCTGTAGGAGTAGCTGAAGGAAAAGTGTAGCCTGTATCTATGATATCCCAAACTTCTGTACCAAGAGATTGAAGATAGGCAGTAACTCTTACCTTCCAATAATTGAAGTTTGTCCCATCAAAAATTGGTGGCCTGATTGATGCTTCCCTCTCGTAGTTGCTCATGATGAATGATCTTCCTTCAAGCGATCAAGCTGTTTCAGAAGGACCTGCTCTGATACCAATTGTTGGAAATAATACTGAGAGGGGGGGGTGAATCAGTATTATTAAGCCAAATATTTCCTTTTTAAATTCCAGAAGATATACGCTACTTCAGTTAATAAAAACCGCGTATATACGCAACTATAGATAAAGAAACCCGCGTATATCAAACAGACTTATAATTTGAATTATCTTTCAGATGTCAGTTATTAATCTGTGATTCAGATGCACATAAACAGTATCAGAAACAATGAAACAGAGCAGAAGACAGTCACACACAAGAACACAAGATATAAGGAGGAAACCCAATGTGGGTGAAAACCCCCTGCTGCAATTCGTCTCTATCTTCTTTTTAATTAGAAACTTCTCTTACAATGTCTTGTACTGGAGCAGACTTTACCAGTACGCAGGCTGCAACCTGCAGAGAGCTATAGTTCTCTCTCGTTTTCCATCTTTCCAGGAAGGGAGCTCCAACCCCCTTAGTTCTTGTACTAGCTTGAGATACTAGTACGCAGGCTCCTACCTGCAGAAGGCTGCAACCTTCTCTTTGCTTTCAGGGACCTCGTTTCATTAATTTTCAGACTGGATCCACAAGTAACATCAATCAAACATCAAGAATTTCTGCATAACCCAAACTCCTTTTCACCAATCAAAAGCTGAAGCAAATAAGCACTTCTCTGACCACATAACCCAGAACACAGTAACTGTAATCAAACACCAATTCTGAACCCAGAGCACTGCAGCAATAAAACAGAAGCAGCTAGAACATAAGTCAAGATATATACGCTACTTCACTGTTCATCAACCTGCGAGTATACGCTTCTGTATCACAACCAACCTGCGTATACGCGTCTTTCATTCACAGAAAACGCGTGTATACGCACTTTTAATTCACTGAACCTGCGTACAGATCTATAAAGGACAATTTATTCTTTAAAGCATTCAGACACTAGTTAGCCCAGATTTATAGATCAAGAGTGCGCCATATATAACAGATCAAAATCATACAGAGATACCAATGATCAAGCCTTGAGATTTAGATCCATCAATAGTCCTTATCCTTCTTGCGCTTAGGTTCCTCCTTTTCAGATCTAGATCTGCACCATAACCTGATCACCCCTATTCCAGATCTAGCACAATATCAGATATTCAATAAATCAGATAATGCCTTGCCACATGATCTCCTTCCTCTTTTATAGTTATAGGCCTTGCACAATACCATGGGCCAAAACCATAATAAACAATACCAAGGGCCCAAAACCTGGGGTCAACACTTCTGACGAGATACAATGGTCCACAACCATGGGTTCAAATTCCAAGGACTAACAACCACGGACCAAAAGTAAGTTTCCCACAATGTATGCGCTTTTATGTGCATAAAAGTGCGTGTATATGCATACGCGACTTCGGAACGTATAACCCGCGTGTATACGCGTCTTCTGCAAAGTGTACCTGCGTATACAAGATTTCCTTCATTCTGAGCACCTGAACTGAGATCTGTCACCAAAAAGAGTTGCCATCAAGGACAACACCTGTGCCATAGCGCCACACCTGTGCCAAAATGCCAACAATCGAGTTGTCAACGCTAGCCATCTCTTGCACCAAGGCAAGTGGCTCAGCAGGGACCAAGTTCAACAGAATTTTCCCCATATCATGGAGGCACTCAATGCAATGTGGTCCATTGCTTCTTAATGGGGGAGGATTGATCCAGGTGGATATTGGTGGCCACCCACCTATTCCACCTGGACCCCTACCATTGTACCATTATTTCTTTCACTTTCCATAATTGTAGCACAATTTACTATTTTTGGTAGCTTTTTGGGTCTTAAACTTCCAGAGCTATTTTGAGACCCTAAACAATGTTTTTTTTTTTTGTAAAAAGAGAAAACATAAGACTTTGATTGATTTTTTCAGTCAAAAGTTATAATCCTCCAATAGATCTATCTAATTTTGGCGCTTCATCTCCTAGGGTTAGGTTTTTAGATGTTTAGAGTTTTCCATTGTTTCTCATAATAAATAGGCCTTCGAGCCTCATTGGAATAGAATTCAGAGGCATGTAGCCACCACATCTCTTCTTAGATATAAGCTACCATCACTCGATATAGTTTATTTCCATTCTATATGTAAGCATATTTCAGTTCTTTGATATGAATGAAATGAATTTTTATTTCTGTTGCATCTCTATGTTTATGTTTATATATGTATTCTTTTGTGTTCCTACATAATTCTGGACCAGATAGTGACTTGTGTAAGTGTTCTATAGGTGCCAATGAATTCCAAAGGTCCTACAGAGTTTTTTCAAGATCTAGAAGAAGATTGACTTGGATTTGAGCTAAGTTGACTAAGTTTTGATCATCCTTAGCCATAGTCGCATGGAGCCAAGCTGTGGGAGTGACTAAAGGGCTCAATTCACTAATAGAAAAGCATATAGAAGTGACTAAAGGTTCCATTCACATGGAGCATGTGTTGCGGGTGTGACCGAGGTTTTTCACAAGATTTTCTTTGCATTCCTCGCGTTTCTCACCTAATTTTGGTGTTGTGGCGATGTTCTTAATCAAAAAATTTCGCCTTGTGGTCGGAAAAGTTCGTGGGCCCTATAGAAGTTGATCAAGGTTGAAGATATCAAAAGGCAAGTGGAGTTAGTGGTTAATTTGGTGGGGAATCCTACCTCAACCAAATATGAAGTGTGTGAAAAGGATTGTTGAGTGGTCCATAACATGTAGCATTTACTAAGTGACTCAACACAGAAAATTGGTAAATAGAGGAAGGAATTGAGTCTACTTGGTTAGCTATTTTGGAGAGTGAGTGAATATTCCATTGTGAGGGCATTGTGAGTGAGTAGAGATTGCAGTAGTTGCTCACATAGTTTTGCAAAGTTATATCAGAGTATTGTGAGAATAAATCAAAATAGAGTTAAGAATAAGATTCATAATTTGTGTGTATTTTGTGGTAGAAAATTAGCAACATGTGGTGTGTTTGAGAGCGGTGTTTTGGTGTGTGAACTAGTGAAGCATTTCCCTCCTCCGAGTCATATTTTTGTTTCATATTTTCTGTGAAAAACAATGCAGCTATTGGGTTTCTCATGTTGAGAAAATTGAGAACCCAGTTTGAAAATATATGAAATGTGGTTTGCATGGAGGAAGTGAAGGCATGGAGGCCTTAGAGTAGACAGAGATTTGATAGATTCAGTAGAAGGAAGAGATTTCTCCATCCAATAGGAGTTGGATAGTCCAATCGTAGTTGGGCGAGGATCATTGGTCGTTCGAACTTCAAACTGATAGAATTTCATAGATCCATGAGAGAAACATTTTTCCTATTAGATAGGTGCCCGCATACTGTAGGGAAATCAAAGTCTTCCATCTTATGGGTGTAAGATAATCCATGTACAATTTATTCAACATATTAATATAAGAATTGAGTAGCGCAACAACAACAGGGTGGTTTCCTCCCGAAAGGGTTTCTGCTAGAAATACTTGTGTTATTATGTGTGAATGCTTGTGTTGATATTTCTCATGATTATTATGTTTTAAGTTTATTAGTGCTCACATGTTTTGATGAGCTAATGTTTTGAATGTGAATGGATATATTTGAGGTTTTGGAAAAAGATTTAAAATTGGTATATATACCATCACTACTGATTCTCTGTCACTGACTGTTGTCTTACTCTAGGTTTTTCCCCTGTTATAGGGGTTGCATATTTCGATTTTGGAGTTTTTTTAGAGGGGGTAGCAACATCTAGTTCATATCCACTTAGAAACAAAAATGTAATCCAATCCATGTTCAATCAATTGTTCGACTATTAACAATTTGATAACACCATGATGAAAAATAGAGGTACTACTTGCATATGGTTTAGCTTGAACCTTGTGAGCCATCTTTCCTAAGCATCTGAAGAGATAAAAAGGGATATCTAAGGATTGTTTACTTGTGAAGTGAAGCAACAACCGAAATTGGTATTGGTAAACCATATGGAACCTTCCCTCACATGTAAAATACTTTTTAATAATGATCAACAACTTGGAATAATGTTCTTTAGGACATGTTCTGGGGATGCCCATTGTCGTATAAATCCCTTAATGTTCTTCCTCCAAGAATTCATCACAGTTATGCAACTGGAACTTTTGAAATTTAAACCATGTTTCCTCTGACCTTGGAATTGTAGTAGCATGATCAATGGTGTCTGGAGAGCCATTTAAACTTAGGATGCCCACCTTCGTGCCAACCCCTATGAAATTGAGAGTGAAGTCTTTAGTGATTTTCACATGAAAACCATGCAATTTTAGACAAAATCGAAGACACCCCATGCTGGAAAATGACTGTATAAAATTTGGGTCTTCTTCAATTAGTTTCATGTCCGTGGGCTCATAACACACTACAACCCCTACTTTGTAGTGTTTTTGGTGGCCATGCTTGCTAACATGTTGAGAGTTGCTTGTGAGTTGATTCCTTTTCAACTGCACACCAAATTTAGAACACCTATACCTCACCTAGACCATGACTGAACCTGTTTTGACAGCGCAAACCCTAATCTATGACAACACTTGTGAACTTTTTTGATATGAACAGAGGGTATAAAGGGAAAGGGAGAGGTAAAAGTGAATAAAAAGGAGTGTAGGACACAAGAATTAAGAGGCATAACAACTCAGTACATTAAACATCACTAAAAATCATTTACAAATAAATCATTATAGAGCAACAAACTTTCGTAGCGAGTCAAGTGTCGGAGAGGACTGTTTTTCTACGGAAGTGTCAGGGATTTTTGTAGTGAATTCTGGGTTTGCTGAATTGGAGTTAGCTCGAAAGTTTGTAAAAATGTCAGAAAATTCAATTATGAAACGATGACCTCAAAACAAATGGATTCATGACCTTTCCTCTTTTATGATGACCCTATAAAACATTAAATGTACCATATGACAACTTTCACATGAACCTAAACATAAAAAACCCTATCTAAAATGACTAATCAAACTAAAAAAATGATTTCTAAGGGTTATCATGGATAACACCCTGCGACAACACAAACTGTGTGCCAACTTGGAGAAATGCACCTATGGAATGAGCCAGGCTCAATATCTCAGTTACATCATAGATGAGCGAGGCCTGCATGTGGATTTGACTAATTTCCAAGTCATTCATGATTGGCTAGCCTCGACCACTCTAAAAGAGTTTCACATCTCTTTGGGCCTTATAAATGTTTATCGGAGGTTCGTGTTAGGATTCTCCCATATCACTTGGTCTTTGAATTAGATTACCAAGGGCAAAGAGAAAGAAAATTTTTCCTGGTTCGAGTCCTAATAGAGGGTGTACGTTGAGTGAAGCGTCACCTCTTCTCTACATTGGTACTCACATTGCTAGACCTGTAGCAGCCATTTAAATTTGAGACACATGCCTTCGACTATTCTATTGGTGTAGTCCTCACCCAACATGGGAATCAGTGGCTTGTCACAGTGAGACACTTTCTGATACAATTCAGAAGTACCCCACCTATGATGTATTCCATCATTTAGGCTTGCTAACAATGGAAGAATTACATTCTAGGGAAGGAGACGTCATCCACACTGATCACCGACCTCTTTAGTTTATACAGACATAAGGGAAGTTGCAAAATGATCTCCACCAGAAGTGGTTTACATATCTGCAACAATTTCACTTGAACACTAAACACAAAAAGGGCAGCACCAATCATGTTGCAGAGTGCCTCAACCAGCCCCCAGTTGTAGCATTGACTACTTTTCTCATCTCTTGTGTCCATAAGACCTTTGGATGGCTACAATAGTACAAAAATGATCCATCTCCTCCACATACCAGACACTAGTGGATGGAATGCAAGTTCTTGATTTCCACCTCCATGACACATTATTATGTTACTTAGTCCGCCTTGGCTGATTTGGGAGGCGCACTACTGTCGAGTTGCAAGATACTTTGTGTCGAGAAAACTATGGTCATACTAAAAAGGTACTTTTATTAGAAAAAACTCTAACAGGAAGTTGTGAAATATATCAGATCCTACAATACCTGTGCCATCGCCAAGCCAAACATAAAGAAGTAAGGCCTGTACACCCCTTTGCCTACTCCCAACCAGCCTTGGGAATCCATCTCCATAGACTATTTTTCTAGACTCCCTTCTACCAAGCATAGTAATGAATGTGTATTTATGGTCATGGACAAATTTTCTAAGATGGCTATATCGATGGCTTGCAAGAATAGTATCACAGTAGAGGACACTGCCAAACTCTTATATGAACAATTGTGGGTACATTTTTTGATCCCACAAACCATTATATCAGATTAGGATAATAGGTTCCTAAGCACATTCTAGTCAATCCTCTAGAAACTATTGGACACCAAGCTCATAAAGTTGATTTCATTCCATCCCAATACTAATGGCCAGACATAGGTCGTCAACTGGATGATAGTGGACATACTCTTCATGTAGAACTTTAAGCATCCACGAACCTAGGAAGAGAGCCTTCCCTATGTGTAGCACCTTTATAACAGAGCTCTCCATAGCTCGATTGGTCACAGTCCCTTCAAAGTGGATCTAGGATTTCAACCATTGTGTCTGATTGATGTTGCGATGCCTCATGAAACTACATGGAAAAAATCCACACATGTACTATCCGAGGCTGATAAAGCAACCAGATTTATTGAACACTCCAGAACATCTACCAGTAGGTTCATGACATCTTGGAGAAGTCCAATGCCAAGTACAAGAAACAACATGATCAACATCAAGTGCCACAAAAGTTTCAAGTGGGAAACAAAGTGTGGTTTCATTTGCAGAAAGAACACCTTACCAGAGCCCACCGCAAGCTTAGACCGCTCAAATAAGGGCCTTACACCATTATCAAGGCTGTGGGACACAATTCTTTTGAGCTCAATGCTCCCTCATTCCTTGGTCTGCACCTAGTGTTCAATGTGGGCCGCCTTTGACCATACTTTTCACAATTACAGGACACATTAGACATTGCAGAAAAAATCACATAGAGCTAAACCCAGACTACATGGAATAGGCCATAACTAATCAGATCATGGAAATGCAGATCAATAAGACTCACCAGCAGAAGATCCAACTATATCGGGTTTTCAATGCTAGTCATCCCTTGCACCAAGGCAAGTGGCTCACCAGGGACCAAGTTCAATAGAATTTTCCCCATATCATGGAGGCACTCAACGCAATGGGGTCCATTGCTTCCTAATGCGGGAGGACTTATCCAAGTGGATATTGGTGGCCACCCACCTATTCCACCTGGACCCCCACCATTGTATCATTATTTCTTTCACTTTCCGTAATTGTAGCACAATTTACTATTTTTGGTAGTTTTTGGGTCTTGAACTTCTAGAGCCGTTTTGAGACCCTAAATGGTGTTTTTTTGTAAAAAGGGAAAACATAAGACTTTGATTGATGTTTTCAATCAAAAGTTGTAATCCTCTCACAGATCTATCTAATTTTGGCGCTTCATCTCCTAGGGTTAGGTTTTTAGATGTTTAGAGTTTTCCAATGTTTCTCAATAATAAATAGGCCTTTGAGCCTCATTGGAACATAGTTCAGAGGCATATAGCCACCATATCTCTTCTCAGATATAATTTACCATCGCTCAATCTAGTTTATTTCCATTCTATATGTAAGCATATTTCAGTTCTTTGATATGAATGAAATGAATTTTTATTTCTATTGCATCTCTATGTTTATGTTTATATGTGTATTCTTTTGTGTTCCTACATAAGTCTGGATCATCTAGTGACTTGGTGAAGTGTTCCAGAGGTGACAATGACTTCCAAAGGTCCTACAGAGGCTTGTCAAGATCTGGAGGAAGATTCAGTTGTATTTGAGCTAAGTTGACTAAGTTTTGATCATCCTTAGCCATATTCGCATGGAGCCAAGTTGTGGGAGCAACTGAAGGGATCCATTAACTAATAAACATGCATATGGGAGTGACTAAAGGTTCCAGTCACATGGATCCTATGTTGTGGGTGTGACCGAGGTTTTTCACAAGTTTTTCTTCGCATTCCTTGCATTTCTCACCTACTTTTGGTGTTGTGGCGATGTTTATATCAAAAAATTTCGCCACATGGTCGGAAAAGTTCGTGGGCCCTATAGAAGTTGATAAAGGTTGAATATATCAAAAGGAAAGTGGAGTTAGTGGTTAATTTGGTGGGGAAGCCTACCTCAACCAAATATGAAGCGTGTGAAAAGGATTGTTGAGTGGTCCATAACATGTAGCATTTAATAAGTGACTCAATAGAGAAAATTGATAAAATAGAGGAAGGAATTGATTCTATTTGTTTAGTTATTTTGGAGAGTGAGTGAATATGCCATTGTGAGGGCATTGTGAGTGAGTAGAGATTGCAATAGCTGCTCACATAGTTGTAGAAAATCTGCTATAGGTTAACCCAATAATGAAATATAGATCAAATCAGAATACTATAACTTACTTCTACTATAAATTTGTGGAAGCTTAAAGATCGAGCTAAAAAATATCACCAGAAGAAGAAGAATCAATGGCACAATACACATGAAAATACTTTGGGGAAAGTCTCAGGTAAATACCCCACACTATTGTATTATCATACATGGTGGAAATACATAGGAATTACACACAGCCTTAGCTCTCACAGCTAGCCACTTCTCAGTACTATCCTCACAGATTCTCACAGGCAATCTTGGCTTCTCTCTAGCCTTCCTCTCTACCCTCCAAGCTCCTATTTCCTTGCGTTGTTCCTTGTGGATGATTAGCCTATTACCAAGTAGAAAAAAAATCCTTCAAAACTACGCAATCCTCAAGGATGAATCCTTGACTACGTGCATGAGTTTTCTCCATGAGAAAAC